>CANSZD010003343.1:600000-918526 GCA_947648045.1 Beta corolliflora | reverse complement strand
TTCTTCGTTGTTGTTGTTGTTGTTGTTGTTGTTGTTGTTGTTGTGTTGTTGTTGTTGTTGTTGTTGTTGTTGTTGTTAGGTTTGAACTTTAAACGTTGTTGTTGATTATTGGTTTAGCTATTTAGTTTAGTTTAGTTTTGTTTTGTTTGAATTGCTAATTTATACTAATGTTAACTTTTAAACTTTGTTGTTGATTATTGAAGCTAGCTAGTGACGGAGTGTTGAGCTCGATTTCCCTATTCACAACCTTGATATTGGTATGTTATCACTCATATTTAAGTTTCTTTCATAGTAACTTGGTTTATATATATGTGCAAATATGTATATATTTATCGTTGAATTGAGATTAGATGTAAAATATTTTGTTGTTTAAAAACCTATGTTTGCATCATCATATCATATGCCTAGATACCCGTTCGAGACTTACTCATTAGGAGTAAGTCTTGAATAGTCCTCGGTTTGGGACTGTTCTTAGATGTTTAATCTCACTTAGGTGGTGCATGTATGTCTTTAGTTTGATTATAGAGGAAAATCTTGGCTCGTCGTTTCCCTCCTTTTGTTCTCTGGGTACATATGTAGATATAAATAACTATATATCTACATCGTGTACTTGGAGAACTGTAGGGAAATGCTGCCGGATTTTCCGTAGAATCGAACAGAAGGCAATACATTCACTAGTGAGATTAGACATCAAATGATGGGTTAGGTTGGAGTGATAAGGACCCTTGGAAAGCATGCCTAATTTCATTAAATATATATCGTGTATAAACTCTAATAATGTAATGAAGCTCGTCATTGACATGGGGTACTTGTTGCTTGTGTTTAATTAGAGCTAGGTTTGGTTGAAATGAATCGTGCATGGATGTATGGTAGTCGTGACACGTGTGAATTCGTGGATGGGGTCTTTGAATTTTGTGATGCTTGCATTAAGTCATCGAGTCGCAAAGGGAACCGAGGGGTTTTATTGTCCTTGTGTTGATTGTGGTAATGTGAGCATCCTTAGTAGCATTGAGTCGCTTAGGGAGCATATCTTTCGTCGCGGGTTTAGACAAGACTACTATGTATGGGTTTGGCACGGTGAGGAGGGTATATATGATGGTCGAAATGCCATTGTTAACGATGTGCATGAAGAAGGTGAGTTTGATGTAATTGAGAATGACAACATCGAGGATGAATATGAGGATATTGAAGTAGAGGATGATGATGATGAAGGGGATCATATCGAGGAGATGATGGCGGGGGTGGATCATTCTGGCAAACGGCCTCGTATTTTTGAGTGCATGGACGAGGCATCTCGGAAACCGTTGTATCCCGGTTGTACGAGGTACACAAAGCTGATGGCCGTGATAACACTCTTTAATATCAAGACGAAAGCCGGTATAAGTGACTCTTGTTTCACTTCCTTGTTGCAAGCATTTGGTGATATGTTGCCGGACGACCATGAACTACCCAAGTCGAACTACTATGCTAAGAAACTGATGTGTTCCTTCGGTTTAGAGTACTAGAGGATACATGCTTGTCCAAACGATTGTGTGCTATATCGAAATGAATATGAAAATATGGATGAGTGTCCTCGATGTGGGAAGTCGCGTTACAGGCGCGCAGGGGTTAGTGATAAGAAAGGTCCTCCAGCAAAGGTGATGTGGTATCTTCCGATTATACCACGATTCAAGCGCATGTTTTCAATCAAAAAAGATGCTTAGAACTTGAGGTGGCATGGAGAACGAAGGAAAAAGGACGGTTTTCTCAAACATCCGGCTGATTCTCCTGATTGGAAAGGTATCAATCATTTTCATAAGACCTTTGGTGCCGAGGACAGAAATTTGAGGCTTGGCCTATGCACGGATGGAATGAACCCATTTGGCACTCTTAGTTCTCAACATAGTACGTGGCCGGTTCTTCTAGTTATACAACTTGCCTCGTTGGTTGTGCATGAAACGCAAATACATCATGTTGTCGATTCTTCTTTCAGGGCCGAAACAGCCTGGAAACGACATAGATGTCTACCTCCAGCCACTTGTTGATGATTTGAGAAAAATGTGGGATGAAGGAGTTTCTGTGTATGACGCACATGCTGATGAGGTATTCACATTATGTGCCATGCTTTTATGGACTCTTAATGACTATCCTGCTTATGGGAACTTATCTAGGTACAAGAACAAAGGGAAGAAAGCATGCCCGATTTGCATGGACGACACAACATCTGAATACATTACTTCTTGTCACAAAGAAGTTTATATGCGGACCCGAAGGTTCCTTCGACGCGACCATCCTTATCGTAATAAGAAGAAGGCATTCGATGGAACACTTGAGGAAGGGGTTGCTCGTAGGCCATTGACTGGTATTGAGGTTTTTGATCAGGTCAAGGGTATTGCAACGATATTCGGCAAAGGAGCGAGTGATGGTGCTAAGGGACTTTGTAAAAAGGAGTCTATTATGTGGAAACTTCCATATTGGATAGATCTAGAGGTTAGACATTGTCTCGACGTCATGCACATAGAGAAAAATGTATGTGACGCCATTCTGGGGACACTTATGAATATTCCACATAAGACAAAGGATAGCAAATGGGTGCGACTGTATCTGAAAAGTGAGGGGCTTCGACCAGAACTATGGGCTCAAAAGAGGACACTATGAAAAGAAAGAAAAAAAAAAGTATATGGAAAAGGAGAAGGAAAGGGAAAAGAAAAGGAACATGAAGAAGGGTCGCCTGCAGGAATTGAAAGAAAAGGAAAGAAAACGGTGAAGGATGATGATAGGAACTATTTACCTCCGGCTTGCTACACTCTATCTAGAGCTGAGAAGCGTCTTTTTTGCGAGTGTTTGTACAACATTAAGGTTCCATCAGGGTACTCATCGAACATGAAAAGATTTGTTACCTTAGACGGTGAGTTGAAATTATCGAGCATGAAGTCTCACAATTGTAATGTAATGATGCAAGTATTCTTACCAATTGCAATTCGAGGGATATTGCCGAAACACGTGAGACATACCATAACAGAGCTGTGTTCTTTTTTCAATACTATATGTAGCAAAACGTTACAACCCTCGAAACTTGATGCTCTCCAGGCTAGCGTGATACAGACTTTGTGCAAGTTTGAGATGTACTTCCCACCTGCTTTCTTCGACATTATGGTCCATTTGGTTGTACATCTAGTTCGAGAAATTAAGCTATGTGGTCCGGTGTTTTTGAGGTGGTGCTATCCCTTTGAGAGACATATGGGCTCTTTGAAAGATAAAGTAAGGAATCCAGCGCAGCCAGAAGGAAGTAGAATTCAGGGGGATTGTGAGTGAAGAGGTCGGTAATTTTGTGGCTGAGTTCTTAACTAATATTGATCCTATTGGACTTCCTACATCTCGACACGAGGGCAGACTCGCAAGTAAAGGTACACTTGGCCCCAAAATGATCGTACCTCCTGTTGAAAGGCGCATACAAGCACACTTATTTGTATTGCAGCATATGGTACATGTGCATCCTTACTTGGATGAGCATTTGGAGGAGTTGCGTGACCGGAATCCAGGCAAAGGGACTAGAGCATTGATGCAGTTGCATAATAAGACGTTTATTGATTGGTTCCATAACCGAATAATGCGTGAAGTAGATTCCAATGTTTCTGAAACTTTGAAGTGGCTAGCATTTGATCCTCGAGAAGCTGTGCACTCCTATGAGGGTTATGATGTTAACAGATATACGTATTGGACAGATCGTCAAGATCAAAATTAGAGATCTCTCCAGAATAGTGGTGTTTCAGTAGAGGCATCATCTACACAATATGCAAGTGCCAAAGACAAGTCTCCTATTGATGCTAGATTGTTATACTATGGGCGAGTTCAAGATATATGGGAGCTTGACTACTCTGGTTTCACGGTCTACTTATTTCGATGCAAGTGGGTTGATTATAACCGGCGTTACATAAGAAAAGATGACCCTTGTGGATTTACTCTTGTAGACTTGGGTCGGTTGCGTGATAGTGAAGAGCCATTCGTGCTTGCATCACAAGTTAAGCAAGTATTCTACGTAACAGACCCTTCTGATAACAAGTGGTCAATCGTTGTCCCGGGAAAAAGAAGTATACTTGGAGTTGGTGATGTTGAGGATGAGGAGGAGTATGATGCGTTTGAAGACACCCCACCTTTCACCATTCCCAACTCTGATGTCACTGATGCGGAGTTAGCGACAAGTTACATGCGTGCAGATCACGGGGAAGGGATAATGGTTGAAACTTCAAATGAAGGTGGCAAAAGTAAACAATAGGCTCGACTTCTTTGGTTCCAATTCCGGCTTTCGGCTTTGCATGGTCATTTTACTTTATTTTTCACTTTAAGCCGCATGTAGTGTCATGTATAGTTCTTATTACTATATATATATGTATTTCAATCAACTAAACTCGCTTCACATGTATTGAAACCCATTTTGGGTAAGTGAATGTCATTTCGGGCCTATTTCGGCTTTTGAAGCTCAATTAACTTAATTTCTCGCTTTTAGCCGCATGTAGTGTCACGTATAGTTCTTATTAGTATATATATATATGTATTACAATCAACTAAACTCGCTTCACATGTATTGAAACCCATTTTGGGTAAGTGAATGTCATTTCGGGCCTATTTCGGCTTTTCAAGCTCAATTAACTTAATTTCTCGCTTTTAGCCGCATGTAGTGTAACGTATAGTTCTTATTAGTATATATATATGTATTACAATCAACTAAACTCGCTTCACATGTATTGAAACCCATTTTGGGTAAGTGAATGTGATTTCGGGCCAATTTCAGCTTTTGAAGCTCAATTAACTTAATTTCTCGCTTTTAGCCGCATGTAGTGTCATGTATAGTTCTTATTAGTATATATATATATATATGTATTACAATCAACTAAACTCGCTTCACATGTATTGAAACCCATTTTGGGTAAGTTAATGTGATTTCGGGCCTATTTCGGCTTTTCAACCTCAATTAACTTAATTTCTCGCTTTTAGCCGCATGTAGTGTCATGTATAGTTCTTATTACTATATATATATGTATTTCAATCAACTAAACTCGCTTCACATATATTGAAACCCATTTTGGGTAAGTGAATGTCATTTCATTTCGGCTTTTGAAGCTCAATTAACTTAATTTCTCACTTTTAGCCGCATGTAGTGTCACGTATAGTTCTTATTAGTATATATATATATGTATTTCAATCAACTAAACTCGCTTCACATGTATTGAAACCCATTTTGGGTAAGTGAATGTCATTTCGGGCCTATTTCAGCTTTTCAAGCTCAATTAACTTAATTTCTCGCTTTTAGCCGCATGTAGTGTCATGTATAGTTCTTATTAGTATATATATATATATATGTATTACAATCAACTAAACTCGCTTCACATGTATTGAAACCCATTTTGGGTAAGTGAATGTCATTTCGGGCCAATTTCGGCTTTTCAAGCCCAATTAACTTAATTTCTCGCTTTTAGCCGCATGTAGTGTCACATATAGTTCTTATTAGTATATATATATATATGTATTACAATCAACTAAACCCGCTTCACATGTATTGAAACTCATTTTGAGTAAGTGAATGTGATTTCGGGCCAATCTCGGCTTTTGAAGCTCAATTAACTTAATTTCTCGCTTTTAGCCGAATCTAGTGTCATGTATAGTTTTTATTAGTGTATATATATATATATGTATTACAATCAACTAAACTCGCTTCACATGTATTGAAACCCATTTTAGGTAAGTGAATGTGATTTCGGGCCAATTTCAGCTTTTGAAGCTCAATTAACTTAATTTCTCGCTTTTAGCCGCATGTAGTGTCATGTATAGTTCTTATTAGTATATATATATATATATATATATATGTATATATATATATATATATGTATATATATATATATATATATATGTATATATATATATATATGTATATATATATATATATGTATATATATATATATGTATATATATATA
This sequence comes from Beta corolliflora, assembly GCA_947648045.1. Taxonomy (NCBI): domain Eukaryota; kingdom Viridiplantae; phylum Streptophyta; class Magnoliopsida; order Caryophyllales; family Amaranthaceae; genus Beta; species Beta corolliflora. Next base: position 912,574 of record CANSZD010003343.1, on the reverse strand, counting down.
TATGTATATATATATATATATGTATATATATATATATATGTATATATATATATATATGTATATATATATATATATATATATATATATATATGTATTACAATCAACTAAACTCGCTTCACATGTATTGAAACCCATTTTGGGTAAGTTAATGTGATTTCGGGCCTATTTCGGCTTTTCAACCTCAATTAACTTAATTTCTCGCTTTTAGCCGCATGTAGTGTCATGTATAGTTCTTATTACTATATGTATATGTATTTCAATCAACTAAACTTGCTTCACATATATTGAAACCCATTTTGGGTAAGTGAATGTCATTTCATTTCGGCTTTTGAAGCTCAATTAACTTAATTTCTCACTTTTAGCCGCATGTAGTGTCACGTATAGTTCTTATTAGTATATATATATGTATTTCAATCAACTAAACTCGCTTCACATGTATTGAAACCCATTTTGGGTAAGTGAATGTCATTTCGGGCCTATTTCAGCTTTTCAAGCTCAATTCGCTTTTAGCCGCATGTAGTGTCATGTATAGTTCTTATTAGTACATATATATATATATATATATATATATATATATATATATATATATATATATATATATATATATATATATATATATATATATATATATATATGTATTACAATCAACTAAACTCGCTTCACATGTATTGAAACCCATTTTGGGTAAGTGAATGTCATTTCGGGCCAATTTCGGCTTTTCAAGCTCAATTAACTTAATTTCTCGCTTTTAGCCGCATGCAGTGTCACATATATTTCTTATTAGTATATATATATGTATTACAATCAACTAAACTCGCTTCACATGTATTGAAACTCATTTTGGGTAAGTGAATGTGATTTCGGGCCAATCTCGGCTTTTGAAGCTCAATTAACTTAATTTCTCGCTTTTAGCCGCATGTAGTGTCATGTATAATTTTTATTAGTATATATATATGTATTACAATCAACTAAACTCGCTTCACATGTATTGAAACCCATTTTGGGTAAGTTAATGTGATTTCGGGCCTATTTCGGCTTTTCAACCTCAATTAACTTAATTTCTCGCTTTTAGTCTCATTTTTGGTTATGTATAGTTCTTATTAGTATATGTATCACCATTCGAGTCACTTAAAGTCGGGTCACATGATTTTAAAATCGAATTGGGTAGATGAATGTCGTTTAGGGCGTAATTATGGATTGTTTTGGGTGGGGGAGGGGGTGCAAGGGGTGCTTGTGCAAGGGGGTGGGACGGCGGGGGTCCGAAGGGGGTGGGACAACGGGGGGTCATCGGGGTCGAGTGAAGGGGGAGGGGAGTAGGGCTGTTCAAAAAAATCCGATCCGATGATCCGATCCGAAATTTCGGATATTCGATCCGATTTTTAAGATTTCAGATATTTCGGATTGGAGAAAAAAAAAATGGATATCCGAAATTATTTAAAAATATACTAAATTTTTATTTTATTTCTAGAGAATCTTGAACTTTTCACTCAGACCCAATCTTATAATCCTAACCAAAGTACTCCCCACTTCCACAATCCCCGCCGCCCAATTACCCACTCCCCACTTCCCCGCCCAATTGCCCAGTCTCGCAGCCTTGCTCACGGCGACGGCGACCAGTCCACCGACCACCATGGATTCACCAGCCCTCTTCGCAACTACTGCCCGCCATCGATCTTCTTTCTTCCTCTCGTCGAGCACAGGGCACCGACCACCATTACAGCAACCAACTGCCACTTCTTCTTCACAAAATGTAGGTTGCTTTTCAATGTTATAATTGACATAACTAAGACAACTGTTGGTTTTCAATTTTCATAGTTGAGGTCCTGGGGCTCCTAACAATATTCTGTGTTGTTGGCTTTAATTTTTTTTATTTGATTTATATCATTTGTCAGTATAGTTCAACTGTGATTCAACATTATTCTTGATACAAGGTAATATTGTATGACCCATGTTTTTGGAATAAAGAGTTGTATAAATCTGATGTGTATGACAATTATCGAACTCCTTTTTTCATTTTGTCAAAAGCAGTACAATTCTCATTCTTTGGTTCATCATGGTAACTGTTAAGTGGAATTTGATTTAGTGAGAGAAAAAATAAAATGGATCGGATAACCCGAATATCCGATCTGAATTTTCGGATATCCGACTTTTTTTCGGATCGGATTCGGATCTCCTTTTTCCCGATCCGAAATTTCGGATCGGATTATCCGATATGAACAAGGGGAGTGCGGGGGTTGGCGGTGCAAGGGGGGTGCACTTGGGGGCGGTGAAGGGGAGGGAGTGGATGGGGGCGGTGCAGGGGGTGGGAAGTGCGGGGGTCTTGTGCGGGGGTGGGACATCGGGGGGGTGCCGGGGGTGGGACAGCGAGGGGTGCGCATTGGGGGCGGTAAGGGGGGGGTTACTGCGTGCGGGGGTCGGTGGGGGCGTGCGGGGGTGGGGGTCTGCTGTGCGGGGGCGATGAAGGGGGAGTGTAGGGTGGGGATCTGCGTGCGAGGGGAACTGTGCGGGGGGAGTGCAGTGGGGGGCGACGATGAGGTGGGGGAGTGCGGGGTGGGCGGTGAAGGCGGGGGGGGGCGGGGGCGCGTTTCTAATTTCATTCATATTTTTGTTTAATCTTGCGCGTTTCTAATATCGTTTTTATATATTTCAGGACTTTCAACCATGGTCTGAGATGATGTGATCGTGGAGGAAGAAACCGATGATGATTATGATAAGTCATTGGATGGTGATGATGAGTATGATGCGGAGAAGGAGAAAGATAAAGGTGAACCGGAAGACATAGCGCATGATGAGGAGAAGCGCTTGCGTGATAGGGAACTTCGCTTGGCTGAAATAAATGAGGAGCTAGCCGATAAGGCTCCCCCCATTGACAACAATGCTAGGGAAGATTATCCTTGTATTTCATCCATCATTGTACCACACAAAAATGCGGGGAAAGAGGTTCTTAGTACCACCAAAACTCCAAGCAAAGTTGCAACAAATTAAAGAAGCGGAAAGGAAGGGGTGCAACCAAGGGATTGAAAATAACACCCCTATGACCCTCGAGTATGATGATATGGGTCAACCTTGTGGTCAATGGCGTAAAAAGTATGGGCAGCATATCGGGTTATGTGTGCGCAAACTCAGCATTTTGGTGGGGTGGAAAGATGTGCCCAATGGAATGAAGAAATCATTATGGGAAGACACTTGTGTAAGTTTATTTTTTAACTGAATTACTTGTATTTCCCGCATTTAGGGCCATGTTAGGTCATCTATAGTTCTAATAGGTACATATATAACTATCGGAGTCAATTAAACTCCACTCATATGCGTTGAAACACATTTTGGGTAAATGAATGCCATTTCGAGCCGATTTTGGCCTTCGAAGTTCAATTTACTTAGTTTTTCGTATTTAGCCGCATGTTAGGTCATATATAGTTCCAATAGGTACATAAATAACTATAAGAGTCAATTAAAGCTCACTCATATGCTTTGAAACCCATTTTGGGTAAATGAAGGCCATTTCGGGCCGATTTTGGCCTTCGAAGCTCATTTCACTTAGTTTCCCGCATTTAGCCACATGTTAGGTCATATATAGTTCCAATAGGTACATATATAACTATAAGAGTCAATTAAACTCCACTCATATGCTTTGAAACCCATTTTGGGTAAATGAAGGCTATTTTGGGCCGATTTTGGCCTTTGAAGTTCAATTCACTTAGTTTCCTTTTATTTCCGCATTTAGGGCCATGTTAGGTCATATATAATTGAATTAGGTACATATATAACTATTGGAGTCAATTAAACTCCATTCATATGCGTTGAAACACATTTTGGGTAAATGAATGCCATTTCGGGCCGATTTTGGCCTTTGAAGTTCAATTCACTTAGTTTTTCGCATTTAGCCGCATGACAGGTCATATATAGTTCCAATAGGTACATATATAACTATAAGAGTCAATTAAACTCCACTCATATGCTTTGAAACCCATTTTGGGTAAATGAAGGCCATTTCGGGCCGATTTTGGCCTTTGAAGTTCAATTCACTTAGTTTCCATTTCTTTCCGCATTTAGGGCCATGTTAGGTCATATGTAACTGCATTAGATACATATATAACTATTGGAGTCAATTAAACTCCACTCATATGCGTTTAAATACATTTTGGGAAAATGAATGCCATTTCGGGCCGATTTTGGCCTTTGAAGTTCAATTCACTTAGTTTTTCGCATTTAGCCGCATGTTAGGTCATATATAGTTCCAATAGGTACATATATAACTATAAGAGTCAATTAAACTCCACTCATATGCTTTGAAACCCATTTTGGGTAAATGAATGCCATTTCAGGCCGATTTTGGCCTCTAAAGCTCAATTCACTTAATTTTCTTTCCTTTCCGCATTTAGCCACATGTTTTCATTGATATATATGTATATGGAAATAACTATTTGTTTGTTTCTTGTTGTTATAGAATACGTTCCATATTACTCCTAATGAGGCAAAAAAGGCGGCGTTTCTATCCGCGGTGGCCGAAAGATTTAGAGCTTTCAAAAGCAAACTAGTGAGTGGGTGGATCACGAAACGGAGAAAGAGGACTATAAAGAGGAGGAAAATTCAATAATCAAAGCAAAATGAGGGTGAGACGGATAAGGAGGCCGAAAAAGAAACAGAAAAGGAAGGGGGGAGAGGAAGAGACATTTCAACCGGATTCTTTGCCTCATCAGATTTGGGGACATATAAAACCAGAAGATTGGGAGGCATTTGTTGCCCAAAATACTACGCCGGAGATGGTGGTAAGTATTGCACTTTAAACTATATATATTCGACTTTGCATATTCACTTTCAATACAATTAGATGTGTTTTCTAATTACCCATGTGAATTTATAGGCTAAGCGTGAGAAACATTCACACAGTGCAAGACAGAGGAAGCACTACCATCATATGGGTTCCCAAACTTATGCGAGCGCGAGAAAGTTGTGGATTGATGAGAAATTTTACCATTCTACCGATATAACTACAACGCCGTCTTCTAGCTCTAAGGCCGCGTCGTCTGTCATAGTTGATCGTGTCGTTAATTGGTGGTGCTCATTGCATAGGCGTGATATCAACAATAAAATGACCATTTCAGATCCGGGAACCTTGAAGATAGCCAATGCCGTTGTAAGTACATGCACTACCAATCTAGCTTCTATTACATGCACTACCAATCCACCACTGCCCCGACCCCCCTTCTTGCCCCCACCCCTACAGCCCCCACCACCGCACGGCGCCCCCGCACACTGCCCCACCCCCCTGCACACTCCCCGCACCCCGCTCCCCGCACACTTCCCCCCACCCCGCACACTGCCCCTACACCCAACAATCCCCCCGCACGCCTCCCTACCCCCGCACAATCCCCCCCACCTCCCGCACACCTGCCCCCCACACCGCCCCAACCCCTAAAATTCCCGCCACCCCCGCACACTCCCCCCACCCCTTGCTCCCACACCCCGCACACTCCCCCCACCCCTTGCTCCCACACCCCGCACACCCCCCCCCTTACTCCCCGCACACACTCCCTCCACCGCCCGCACACTGCCCCCATCCCTTGCTCCCCCTCGCATACTCCCCCCCCCCCTGCACACCCCCCCCCCCTTCCCCCGTACACTGCCCCCCCACCCCGCACACTGCGCCCTGCACATAATCCCTCCACCCCATGCACACTCCCCCCCACCCCCTGCTCCCCGCACACTGCCCCCGCCGCCGCCACTTATGATGTTGAATTTTTTTAAAAAAACTTACCATTGTTAATTTCTCTATAGATGGGGATCAAGCAAAAAGAGGTTAGCGGCGAGTTCACTCCCGAAGGCAATAATGATGCCCTTTATGAGACTTTGGGAAAGGACCGCAATGGACGTTTGAGGGGTTTTGGTGGTATTCGTCTAGGTGTAAGAAAAGCGTATGCTAAAGAGTACTCCGTTGGTACAAAACCACGCTCTCAACCACATGATATGGAAGCTATGACACAAGATATTCGGGAGAAGCTTACGGAGGAAATTACGGAGAAAGTCACGGAGAAAATCACGGAAAGTTTTAACGCGGTCCTTTCACAGTTTGGTTTACCGGCAATACATCAACCTAAACTGGATCGTCCTTTGGAGGACAAAGCTAGCCATCCTAACTCACAAAAATCCCCACCATCTATACTTGAGTTAGAGGTAACTATTATCCTTATAATTTTTAAAACTAAGTAACATGTTATATTCTTTAATTGCATGTTCGTAACCTCAATTTCATTTACTTTTTGAAGGAAGAAACGCCTTGTCAGATTTTACTAGATGTAAAAGATGAGGGTTTGATTGTGGTGGCTGTAGGAAATGCACAACCATGAAGTGAACGAGCAATAGTCCATCATGAGCCTGTGGACAATGAGCACTTGGCGGTTATTGTAGTCACCATTACTCCTGGTTACGAAGACTTTGCTCTTCCGCTGCCTAAACCGTCAATTGATATAAATGTCTTGACCGACGCTCGTGGTGGTTATGTGTTGTGGCCATCGGCATGGGTGAGGTTTTCAGACGAGGTAAATTGAAGCAACTTAAATCCATATTCATAATGATTTGTTTCATACCTAATAACTAACTAAGTTGAATGTTTTTTCCATTGAATTATTAGGTTTTGGAGAGAATAAACAAGCCCAAGGAAAGCAAGGCAGACTCACCTCCTCCAGAGAAGGCGAAGAAGGGTTTAAGCGGGCCAAAGAAGGCCATTTTGGGTAATGGAATGCAAGATTCCAAAGTTTCAAGTCACCAAGAAAAACCATCTAAAGATACTTGGATTGAGAAACCAAAGATCGAGTGTCTCACTAAAGCATGCATATGGCTACATGCAAATGCGCGTGATATGTCGGATGATACCTCTCGAGGTGAATTTGGGTACCATGCAATTCAACTACTTTGAGGATACATCGACATGGGTGTCTAAGGGTGATTTGAAAGAGTTCCTTTGCGGAGAGATGTTGAATGTTTCCTTGATTCAAGTCTTCATGAGGTAAAACATTTGTACTTTTGAAGTAAATAAAAATACTTTGCAATATACAATAATATATTTATGTTACGAAGTTGGTTGTGCTTTAAAGATTACTCCAAGATGATCGTTGTGGACGCAATTCATACAAGAGCAATTTGGGTGGTTATGTCTAAATTTCACCCGAGCCGACAATTGTTTGCAAAACACAAATGAGGTGAAGGATTATATTTGGCTATCTATCAAAACATCTCTACGTGCACAACATAAGTTCATACTTGCCCCTTGTTTTGAAGAGTATAGTTCTTAACCTTGTATCTATTTTTACCACTTTATCATTATATATACAATAGAAGTACTCACATGATTGCTTCCTAACTTTTTTGGGATTTTAGTTACCATTGGTCGCTCGTTGTGATTTGTCCTTCAAACAACACATTATATCATTTTGATTCTATAGCTCAAGATCCACCACGACACTTATTCCTCAAATCATACATAAATAGGTATATTTGTTATTAAAAATGCTTAGCATTACACTTTTTACTAATTTCATGCTTTGGCCACTTCTCACATGAAATTAACCTAACTACAGTTCTTTGAAGAAATTTAAGAGCACGGGAAAAATACCTGAATGGAAAGCAATGAAGGTAATACATATTAGTTAAGCTACTTCTTTCTTTTAGCAAAAAACAACCATGTATGTTTCTTAATTAAATGATTTTTTATGTAATTCAATGATTACACTTTTTACTAATTTCCGCATTTAGCCACATGTTAGGTCATATATAGTTCTAATAGGTACATATATAACTATAAGAGTCTATTAAAGTTCACTCATATGCTTTGAAACCCATTTTGGGTAAATGAAGGCCATTTCGGGCCGATTTTGGCCTTCGAAACTCATTTCACTTAGTTTCCCGCATTTAGTCACATGTTAGGTCATATATAGTTCTAATAGGTACATATATAACTATAAGAGTCAATTAAAGTTCACTCATATGCTTTGAAACCCATTTTGGGTAAATGAAGGCCATTTCGAGCTGATTTTGGCCTTCGAAGCTCATTTCACTTAGTTTCCCGCATTTAGCCACATGTTAGGTCATATATAGTTCCAATAGGTACATATATAACTATAAGAGTTTATTAAAGTTCACTCATATGCTTTGGAACCCATTTTGGGTAAATGAAGGCCATTTCGAGCCGATTTTGGCCATCGAAACTCCTTTCACTTAGTTTCCCGCATTTAGCCACATGTTAGGTCATATATAGTTCCAATAAGTATATATATAACTATAAGAGTCAATTAAAGTTCACTCATATGCTTTGAAACCCATTTTGGGTAAATGAAGGCCATTTTGGGCCGATTTTGGCCTTCGAAGCTCATTTCACTTAGTTTCCTGTATTTAGCCACATGTTAGGTCATATATAGTTCCAATAGTTACATATATAACTATAAGAGTCTATTAAAGTTCACTCATATGCTTTGAAACCCATTTTGGGTAAATGAAGGCCATTTCGGGCCGATTTTGGCCTTCGAAGCTCATTTCACTTAGTTTCCCGCATTTAGCCACATGTTAGGTCATATATAGTTCCAATAGGTACATATATAACTATCATAGTCAATTAAAGTTCACTCAAATGCTTTGAAACCCATTTTGGGTAAACGAAGGCCATTTCGGGTCGATTTTAGCCTTCGAAGCTCATTTCACTTAGTTTCCCGCATTTAGCCACATGTTAGGTCATATATAGTTCCAATAGGTACATATATAACTATAAGAGTTGATTAAAGTTCACTCATATGCTTTGAAACCCATTTTGGGTAAATGAAGGCCATTTCGGGCCGATTTTGGCCTTCGAAGCTCATTTCACTTAGTTTCCCGCATTTAGCCACATGTTAGGTCATATATAGCTCCAATAGGTACATATATAACTATAAGAGTCAATTAAAGTTCATTCATATTCTTTGAAACCTATTTTGGGTAAATGAAGGCCATTTCGGGCCGATTTTGGCCTTCGAAGCTCATTTCACTTAGTTTCCCGCATTTAGCCACATGTTTGGTTATATAGAGTTTCAATAGGTACATATATAACTATAAGAGTCAATTAAAGTTCACTCATATGCTTTGAAATCCATTTTGGGTAAATGAAGGCCATTTCGGGCCGATTTTGGCCTTCGAAGCTCATTTCACTTAGTTTCCCGCATTTACCCACATGTTAGGTCATATATAGTTCCAATAAGTAATACATATGTAAGTATTAAAGTCAAATAAAGGCCACTCACATGCTATGAAACCCATTTTGGGTAAATGATTGTCATTTTTGGCTTTTGAAGCTCGATTTCTTTAATCTCTTTAGAGTTAACTAAAGTCTTACTCAAACTAAAAATGATATTATGTGTGTTTCCTTATGTTTAAGGTATTCAACCAAAGGGAGAGTTCTTTCACCACAACCGAGATAAACGAGGTTCGGGATTTGCTAGCACACTACCTTACCGAAATTTGTATGTGAAGATGATGCCGCGACTTTGAGTTTATTTGTTCTTAAAGTGTTACTTGCTAGTTATTTAGGTACAATATAATTGATGTTTATTTTGGATATTAGTACTTAGTACAACTTTATTTGTAGTACATTATCCAAATTTTATAGGAAAAATTGACAACATAGGTCTCAACTTTGGGTGATAATTTTTAAAAGGTCTGAACTATTGATTAACATGTGTAGGTCCCAACTTTAGGGGGTCTTAACTTTTAGCGGGCCTTAGTGACTTGAAACTGACTTAATAGGTCATCACTTGTAAAACTTGGGTCACACCAGAAGGGTTACTTCAGGGAGGGATGTAGGAACTAGGTGAGATTTAAAAAAAAATCTGCAGTTTTAAGTCGCCGTGGCCCGCTAAAAGTTAAGACCCCCTAAAGTTGGGACCTACACAGGTTAATTAATAGTTCAGACCTTTTAAAAATTATCACCCAAAGTTCAGAACTCTATTGTCAATTTTTCCAATTTTATATTTATATATATATATATCACTTTGACTTGTATACGACGCGCTTGTGGGATTTGTGCCAACTATAGCAGGTTTAGATATAATAAAATATTTTTATCATTAACCGCTGCGGTTTTCCTAATAAACCGCATCAGTTTGTGCTTAACTGATGCGGTCCACAACCGCATCAGTTAATTTACCTGAACCGCTGCGCGTCCAACCATTGCGGCCCAAAACCGCAGCGGTAAGCCCGGTTTTGACCGCAGCGGTTGGACTTTATTCCACTAGTAATAGTTAAAAAATTATTAGAATAAACTACATCTATACAACATTTTAAAAAAAACCACATTATTAGATACATGTTAAGCTTCGTTGTAAATAACAATAAGATTGAGCTTCAATATTGCTTTTGATATTCCTTTCGTTAAGAATGGCTATAACTTTGTAATAGAAACATAATGGGAAGCTAGATGAAGCTCAATTGTCGTTAAGAATGGCTATACTTTGTAATCAAGTACCCTCTCTAATCCTTATTATTGTTCTTGTTTATTTTTTGCACGGTTTCAAATGCACGTAATTGAGCAATAATATCTCGAGATACATATCATAAAAAATTGGGTTTTTTATCAGAAAGGACCTAATAAAATACAAGTTTTGTAGGGAAGGACCTAATAATTTTTTTTTTGTCTAAAAGGACCTATTAAAATACTTTCGATTGTTAACAGGAATCAGTTTATGAATTTCAGGCCAAAATTACTATATCGGAGTTGACTTTTTGCAATTGGGGCACCACAACTACATTTAACATGAATTTTATTGCTTGAAGATGATTTCGCAGACATTTTCCTATAATTTCTGAAAAAAAAATTAGAGTTTTTGGCCTGAAATTCATAAACTGGTTCTTCTTAACAATCGAAAGTATTTTAATAGGTCATTTTAGGCAAATTTTTTTTATTAGGTCCTTCCCTACAAAACTTGTATTTTATTAGGTCCTTTCTGACAAAAAACCCTAAAAAATTAGAAATTTTTATATACTTTTAAACTGCACGTTGAGAGAAATATAACAAAATCCCGATATCGTAGTTAAGTAGAATATACACAGAATATTTTCTTCCTAGATTTAGGATATATTTTTGTAAAATATTATCCTTACAAATCTTGTTAGTTCCTTAATATGATTAGCACTATTATTTCCTTTTACTTTGTAAATTGATTCATTTTCTTTGGTCGCTGCATATTGGTAGTAGATTGGTTTATTGGCTTGTGCAGTACACAAAGAATTTGCTGCAGCCAGCAGTCCCGCCTCTTATATTTGTCGGCTCCTATCTCTATTGAACTCCCTTCATATTTGTGCCAATGGCTTATTTTCTCTAGAAGAAAATTTAAATTATAACATATTATTTTTTCTTTTTACACCAACACACCATTGTTTTATACCAACGTTGCCTAGTAAAGCCCCACCCACCTTCACTGTTGGATAGTCATTTAACCCCTCGTAGTACTCTAGTACATAATCCACGATTTGTGTCGGATTCCAGACCATCATTTGCGTCGGATATGGGTCCAACGCTACAGGGCTCGACGCAAATGTGTCGTAGAAGATCTGCGTCGGATGAGGACACAACAAAATTCTTAAACTATTTGCGTGGGATAGTTAGCTATGTGCGACAAACATGACTTAGCTTCTCCAGGCCAGCACTAGTACATGGGTCTTAAGGAGCCATTTGCGTTGCACCCACGGCTTTGTACGATGCAAATAGCCCAGACAAGCACAACATGCATGCCTGCGCAGGGGCCATTTGTGTCGGATATTTGACATTGTGCGACGCAGATGATGTCATTTGCATCGTTTATGGCTCTACGTCCGACGCATATCATGGTAAACAAACTACAATCAAATTTATTTTCACGAATCAATCAATCAGGCGCAAGAATCAATCAGGGGCCAACCTTTTGTTTTCACGACCAGAATAAACTCTCAAATTTGTAAACAAATTATCATCAATTTACCACCAAAAAATAAGCTAACATAACAAATGAGAGTAAAAAGTCCCCTAAATTCCCAGATCTAAAAAAATAAAAATAACTTACAACACTAGAAACTCAGCACTAGAAGAAGAAAAAATTTCAGCACTAAAAATTTAACAGCGGTTTTTAAGATACATTAGAAGAAGAAAAAAAATTCAACATATCAAAAAGTATTGGAAATGACAGAAATTCAGCACTACATACATCGCTATTTTCTTCATCGGGAACTAGATCTATTAAAAAAATTCAACTATAACTAAATTCTAGAACCTTGATCTTCTTCAACTTCATCAGGCACTCGACGGTAAGAGCACAACAATCGAATTCTTGATGCTTCTTAAACCTCGCACAATACTCGAATTCAGTGGCGAGTTGAAATCAATGGTGAAACCTGCGGTAAAACTCAAAACCCTAAATAAACCAGTAGCAAGTTGAGAGATGAGAGAACGGAGAAAGCTTTAATGGCACAGGAGGTTGAGATGAGATGCGAAATTCAGGCGAGAGAGAGACGAGATAGATTCGACGGCTAGTGAGAGTGAGAGACGCCTACGCGGCTGGTGAGATCTAGGGTTGAGGAGTGGATTGGTGAAGGTGGGATTATATATTGTAAGGTGATTTGCATCGGATGGGCTCAGTAGATCCGAAGCAAATCATGTTATAACTGGGCCGATGATTTTCGTCGGGTTGGGTAAGTAGATCCAATGCAGATCGTAGGATACAATGATTTGCATCGCATATAACATACCTTCGACGCAAATTCTTTGTTTATTTTATACTCATTGGCTTTAATTATTTGCGTCGAACACTAATTGGAATCCGACGCACATGAATCTCACACCCATTTGCTTTAATTTTTTGCGTCGAATGCAACTTAAATCCGACGCACATGAAGCAAGATGTACGTCGGACTTCCATAGTATCTGACGCAAATGATGCACCCCTAGACTTCTGCGTCATTTTCCAGTTGTGCAACGCAATTTAGGAGACGCAAATCAACGTTTATCTACTAGTGGTAGTTGAAGTCAGCGCAATGTATTTCTCGTGGGTGCAGCAACGATGTTTTCTATTATATATTCTACTATCTATTCGGAGTTCTCTGAACGTGTTGTGTCTCCTTAGTAACAATTTTTAATTCTAGTGCCTTTATGCTACTTCTACGCTGTTTGCAGCTCAGTCAGCGCAAGGCTAGCTTGTCAATCGAAGTTTGTGCAAGGCAGCTCCTCGTGGTGGTGTTTGGTTTGATCCGTTTTCTCAAAATTAGATCTTTTTTTTTCTCTTTCTACTCATATTAGAAATGTACATATGGTAGTTTGAACTTACCATAAGTCTTATATATGTCATTATATTTCCTATATTCATAGTTACTTTCAGTTAGGAAAGTGTTTTAGTTGTTTCTTATTAGGAATATATTTAGTGGTAGTTTCTACTTTTTTTTCTCCAACAGCAGCAAAGGCTCATCGATGATAGCTTTATCTTGGGCTCCACAACCTAGACCAAATCTGCAACCTGCGCGCCCCCCTTCTCCTTTGGCCAGCAACACTCTTCTCTCGTCTGCGTAGATTGTGGTTGTTGCTTCCCTCGTTATCATTAGGTCACTGCTGCTTCTCTATTTGATCTTGGGTTATCATACTATCCTTCATCGTTTAGTGCATGATTCAGATCCAGTCTGAGCATCCGACTTTCTCCCCCTCCGACAGCTGGGATGTGATAACGAATATACACAAAATATTATCTTCTTCGATATAGGATATATTTTTGTAAAACATTATCTTTATAAATCTTCTTAGTTTCCTAATATGATTAAGACTATTATTGTAACCCAATGAATATTGATCAACGGAATACAATAGAACACGGGAATTGACATTGTCTAACATATGTTTTGTTGCATATGTATTGATCTCAACTCATACTCAAAGTTTCTTTCTCTTTGGCCTGTTCTGTCCAACTTATTTCCAGTCCTTATAAGAAAAAGTAAGTTATGATAAATTGATACTATAAGTTCAGATGAGTTCAGATAAGTTAAGATAAGTTCTGATAAGTTCAGACAAGGTCTATGCTAGTAAGTTCAGATAAGTCCAGTTCAACAAAAATAAGGTTTGACGCACTTACAAATAAGGTCTAATAAGTTCAGATAAGGTCTAATAAGGATTAATATGGTATAATAAGTTCAAATAAGGTCTAATAAAAAGTAATAAGGTATAATAAGTTCAAATAAGTAAAATAAGTTGAAAAGAGCAAGACCTTCAAATGAAATATTTTAAATAGGAACATCAAATTAAAACAAAGGAAATACATAATAGTTAAAATGGTACACAATTGGGACATAACCTAAAAATTTCCGCTTCACTAAAGTCCAGGGTGTTTAAGTTCATCAAAATGTTTTACTGTTATAATTAGGGATATGTGCTTTCGAAGTTTCATTAGCTAGCCCCAACGTAAAGCTTAAATTAAAGAAGTTTAATTTAGCATGCCACTATCCATGCATGGTTATCGTACCATGCATGACATGTATGCATGAATCGTGATGGATACTTCGCAAGTTCCCTTCCCCTCTCCCACCTTCACAAGTACTAATTAATAACAATATTGCTATGAAATAACTGTTTTTTTTACGGGAGCTATCAAATAACTGTTGAGAACATTATATGCCATATAAAGTAAATTACTTAGCTAGCTATTATATATTGGATCGTTTTCTTCTTAATGATCAATTTGCTGACAATAATTTGGTTACAATGGGATAGGTGAATTGTCATTGTAGGTTTGGTGTGGATTAATAATTGACCTTGGGATTTTTTTAAGACATTCAACTCTTAGCATGATGACAAAGTTTTTAGAGGGGAATCAATTTTTTTCCCTTTTCTCTTCTAGGCTAAGACGGTTCTCAGAAGAAAAAAAAGCGGCAACAATATGTAAGCTACGTGGTATGCACAATGTTATATTAATTAAAGAAAAACTATTATAGAGGGGTAATAATGTACCACTAAGTATTATATATATTTCCCCACAAAAAAAAGTTTTATGTATATTTTATTGATATCTTGTAACTTTTTATTCTTTATCTATATTTTATAATACTATTAAAAGAATATCGAAAACTCACGTGACTTGTAAGGTGGAGGAATTAGCATTTAATTCCTACCCATTAAAAAAGAATATCATATATTTCATGTAATATTGACCCATACTCGATACTCCCAATCCCATGACATTAACATATTAGGGCATGGGTTGCATAATTTGATGTCCAGATTATTCTATCTTTAAATTGCCTTCACTTTAAAGAATATACTACTCCCTCCGTCCCATAATATAGTGCTTACATTCCTTTTTGGGTGTCCCAAAATATTGTGCCTATTTTATTTTTATCAATTTATTTGGACTAAAATATCCTCAATCTTTACCCAAATTCTCCAAAATACCTTACTTTTTCTTTTAAAATGTGTGCTTCTATTTATTACTTTACACAATTTCAAGGAACATTTATTGTTTTTTGATTTTTTTTAAAGGAAAACAAAACTAAGGGAGTAGTTCCAAGACAAAAGTACTTTATTAAATAATTTTTTTTTGAGATTCTACTACTCCCTCCACTCTCCTTAATTCCCGTGCAAAAAAAGAAGTAAGCATTATATTATGGAACGGAGGGAGTACTATACTTTCTGCATCAACTTCCCCACACACACAACTTAGCCTTCCCATTAATGACTAGGAAGTTACAACCTACCTCATTACATATGAAACAAAAAACCCTAAACCAATTAAAAGTTGTAAATTCTATTTTAAAAGAACAAATGAAAGTGTATGATTGATTAAGCATCAAATGGAATAATGCGCCAGTTGTGTATGGTTCAACTTTACACCGGCAAAAGATGACCGAAAATGTTAGTGAAAAAGGTGGTGGAGTGGGGGTGGTTAATTAATTATTTTAAGACTAATCATATCACATCAACGTAATTGGTAATTTTATTTTTCTTAGTGAAAAGACTGCCTTCAGAAAGAAGAGTGATTGCCAGCTAATTTAAGCAAGATAAAGGAGATTAGACGTCCACAAACATGCAACCAATTGAGTATTGCCTCAACCAAGCTCATTTGAAGTTTCGTGCGTGGATCTTACACATGACTAATTTATTTCATAATGTCACAACTTTTTCGAGTAAATATACCCATAGATCATGTCCATGCAAGGCTGAACTTATGCTGGGTAAAATTAAACAATGTATGCAGGGGCGGTTCTTGGCCCATGCAGTATTGGCGACGGAATAGGGGCCCCAAGATACAGGGCCCCGAAATATATTTATATCAAATGTTTGAAAGAAAGACAAAAGCAAAGCATTTGGATCAGTGGTAAAGTGGTAAGGGAAGGGAAATAAGGACGCGGGTTCAATTTAGGGTAGGAGCAAAATTCATTTTATTTTTGCTGTTTCAACAACTTTGGGAAAGTCCCCATTATGACTCACCACATTAAATACCATCATACCACGCGTAGCTTCTTTTACCTCGGATGAATCTAGCTTCATATTCCCAATTTCCCCATTAAATACCATCATACTCTTTTTTCCAACTCTCTCTCCTCCCAACTCTCTCATTAATTTCTACTCATCGTCCCATATTTTTTTGCAATTTTCCAATAATATTTACTCTTAAACTTGAATTGAGCAAGACTTTTTAAGTAGATATGGTTAGATTATTTCAATATGATGTAATTAGATATTATTTTCAATATAAAAGTAAATTTTTTGAAATTGAGAATCTTATATCTTTTATGAACTACATATGAAGGGCCCAATTTTAAGAGAGTGTATAGGGGCCCCGTTATGTTTGCCCCGCCCCTGAATGTATGACTGTATGGCGTATGATATTATTTAGTTTGGGTGTGTGTGTGTTTGTAAACAGTAAAAATATATGCAAGACAATATTACTACAATATATATATATAGACCTGATAAATTGGTCAGTTGTTAATATGGTTTCAAGCAGGGGTGAAGCTACAACCCAATTTCGTGGCCCATATATTTTTAAAGTGCAACGGTAGGATTTTATTTTCTATCTTATTAAATTGATTTTTGTATCATATAAATGCGGCCCATATATTTTTAAAGTGGCCCTTGTAGGATTTCAACTTCTATCTTATTAAATTGATTTTTCTATCATATAAATGCTCTTACTTTAGTGGTAAAGTAAGATAGGTAAAAACAATTTTCTATATATGAGGCCAGTAACAAAGGTGGGTTGGGTTTTAGGGATATAAAGAAATGGAATGTGGCAAGCCTTGGTAAATATGTTTGGGCTATAGCCACAAAAAAAGACAATGTTTGGGTCAGACGGGTACATGCAGTTTATATCAAGGGAGGGGAATATTGGGAGTATATCCCTAACAGTGGCAGCGGCTGGTATTGGAAACGTATCTATGTAGTGAAGGAGCAGTTGAAAGAGGTGATATGCAACATTATTCCATCCAAGATACTTACCAGAAGATGTTAGCTCCTAAGGAAGTGGTTAATTGGGATGCTTATGTATGGAATAGATTGAGTGTGGCAAAATACAAGTTTATAAATTGGTTGGCTATGAGGGGGAGACTTCATACAACAGCAAGAATTGCAATTTATAATCATGCTGCCCCTACTGAATGCTGGTTATGTGGTCTGTCACCTGAAAATCAAGAACATCAACTGTTTAGCTGCTGTTATAGCAGACAGATTTTAACTCACATCAAGCAGTGGATGGGTATAAACTCTCATCTGGAAGAAATGAATAGACTGATCAGATGGATCAGTACTTGTGGAAGATCGAAATTTCAAAGAGCTGCATGTCATGTTGCAGTGGCAGGAGTGGTGTTTGGGATATGGCAGGCTCGAAATGAAAGCAAATGGAACCAGAGGGTGCCTACAGTTCAACATATGGTTCAATGGATAAAGGAAAATACGAGAAGAAGATTTTTTTTGGTATTGCCTAAGAAAATTTCGAGGGTTGACAGGAATTGGTTTTATACTTAAAAAATATTGTTGTTTGGGTTGTATAGTTTAAATTGGTTTTGAACAATTTCAAGACGGAGCGGTCCAATCTAGTTGGTTTGTTCCCTCTTGATTTTGTTGTTAGATTGTAAATGGTTTTGGTGGCAATATATTTTTCAATTACTTAGCAAAAAAAGAAACTTACATCAAATCCGAGGAGATTTTGCTCTCATTTCTCTTGAGATTCTAATTTCTCAACAACTTCTGAATAACTTATTTGTATCATCTTATGATCAATACATTCCAAGGGCAACTATCACATGATATTTGGATTTGGTGTCATCTATTTTCTTATTAATAAGTTATTACAACTTTTGAGATGCCCGTCAAAAGTAAAACTTTTGAAAAGATCTCTTAATTTTCATACGGTAACTTCACCGAATTTATAGTCTTGGCACTAAAGGATCAAAGGAGACTTCAACAAATGTTTGTTTGGGAGTTGATTAAACCTATGCTTGGAAATGTGTCAAATTTATGAAATAATGTTTTGTTCAACTTATATAAACTTAATTAATAAAATATACGTTCAAATTAGTTTGAAATGTTTAACTCACAACTACAATAATTACACATTAGTTTAGACAAGTTAAATTTAGGTCAGATTACATTGTATATATTAAAGTCAAATGAATACAACACACTCTAAGTATGAGTTATAGATTTTTTAATTTTTTTTGTCATAATGAGATTTGTCGAGGATTATTATTTTGTCATCTAATAATTGTCATAGTGGCCATCTTATCAGAGTGGATAGGTTTTAGGATGATCTAACAAGCTATATGGCCATAGAGGAGGCTATGAGATCTCATCATCTTGTGGGCCGTGTGGGTGTAGCATCAACTAAGGAGGGCGAGCAAGCAAGGTGGAACTTTTAAAGTTACAACAAATGATGGTTCTATAGGATAATCGTTGAAACAATGAGTTTATCTCATCACACAAGTGATATGTTGATGTGCACTTCCCACAAACGGAGTGGTATTAATGCTATGAGGTCGCTTACGAATTAGCTAGAGCACGTGGCTTTTGTGGATGTCAACTAGCTTAGTTGGTTAAAGTCTTGGGAGGTGGCCCCAAAATCCCGTCTACATCAATTGTATTGAGAGATGACACGACTTCAGTAGCTCATGTAATGGTATTGTAACAATGATCCTTAGGCCCACCAGTTATTCCTAGTTGTCTAAGTATAAAAGTATTGCTTTATCATTATTTCGTTTGTAATACAACAAGGCTGTAAAAGGCCATGTACCCGTTGTCATGTTGTGATCAAATCCATCACTTTGTGACCTAGGGATCACCACTTGAGGAGCCGTTATTGAAAAGCCTAGATGTTCATTGTAAAGCCAGTTTTTGGTGAAACCAATGAAAGAGGTAAATGAATGAGAAAGAGAGTAAATGAGTTGATAATGTTCTTCACTATTTCATCAACATTTATGACATTGCATTTGTTATCATGGTATCAGAGCTCAGGTAACTTTTAACTCAATATTCACAATGCTTTTGTGTGTAAATCTCAGGTGTAGCATTGATAAAGTTGGTAGCTTTATTGTTGTTCTTATTTGTGTTGCTAAGTAGTGAAAAATAGGTCCTCATAAATTATATTCTGCTTGTGTGTGTCTATCTTCTCCTTCCTTGTGAAAAATTTATCTAGTTATCTTCCTGTGTTAGAACAATGGTGCCTCGAATGGACTCAACCTGCCCCATATACTTGCACCATTTCCATCAGTTTTGAGAAGCTATAAGGAGCTTCCAACTACAGATAATGGAAAATATCACTTGAAATTAGCTTAGCTTATAACAGAAAGTTAGTTTTGTGACTGGAAGTGTAAAGAGAGATGCAACTAATGTAGTGAAACAGAAAGCATGGGACATATGTAATAACATGGTGATTAGATAATAGAAAATATGTGTGAATCCATCAAGAAGTATGTGATGTTTTTTAGCACCTCTGCTGCTATTTAGAAGCACTCTGATCAAAGAATCTCTGTGAGCCATGGGTCACGGAAGTATAAACTTAGCAGAGATTTATATGAAAAAAGCAAGAAGGGAAAACAATTACAGATTACTTCACTGAAATGAAAAGCCTGTGGGAAGAGCTGGAAGAACTGAACCACCTACCACCTATCACAATTGTAAATGATGAAATTAATGCTTTCATCAAAGCCCTCAACCTTCAACAAGAAGAGCAGAAGTTGTTTCAGTTCCTAAATGGACTTGATACACCATGTACATTGTGCAAAGAATTATCAACTGATGATGTGACCTCTTCTAAGTATTGACATTGCTTGCGACTATCTTCAACAAGAAGAAAGTCAGAGAGAGATCCTACAACCAATGAAAGAAGAAAGGAATGAAGAAGCAATGATGAGTAAAAACACTAAAATACTTGCATTGCGTGTGGGAAGAATGGTCACACAAAGAATAAGTATTGAAGAGTAGTAGGATATCCTAGTGGTCGGACATCCAAGAGCTGGAAAATACTATAGGGAAAGATCCAAAGATTATACCACCAGTAGTAGATCAGAGGTGGAAGGTGGAATAGAGGTGGAAGAAACCAAAGAGGGGGTAGATCAGCTGGAAATGCTAGAAGCAATGTAGAGACAAGCATCAACAATGGAAATGGTGTAACTCTCACTGCTCAACAGTTGGAACAACTGTGAAATTGCTCCCAACTCCCTCCAAAGCAACATGATCAGATACATAAGATGAGATGGACTATAGCTATACAGGGATGGTGAACTACAATTTTGCTGATTATGTGAAGACTAATTAGATATTTGACTCAGAGCCATCTGATCAAATGATGACTGGGTGCATTGAAGTGCTTGAAAGTGCAAGCAAGTACGATAAGGAGCAGGAGATTAATCTACCTATAGGTGAAACTTCTAACATCTCTTATATAGGGGATGTGAAGCTGAAATATGATCTAAAGTTGCACAATGTGCTGTGCATACCTTCATTTAAGCACAACCTACTGTCAGTTCAAAAGTTAACTGAAGAAAGTGATATGAAGGTGGACTTTGACTCGGAATTTTGTGTGATCCTTGATAGGAAGACAGAGGAAGTGAAAGGTGTAGGGAAGGCTCTCCATGGTCTATATTCCTTGTGAATCAACATCTGAATGAAGTAATAAGTGAACTGCAAAGAGGTGGCAAATTAAAGGAGTGAGGCCTTCCAAGAAAGAAAACAAGGGAATGTTAAGGGCAATGCAAGTAGGAAATGAGATAGAAGTGCCACCAACCTTGAATGATGTGCATAAGGCGTTAGTTACAATATTGTGGCACTGGCGATTTGGGCATTCCCCCTTGCAAAGCATTAACAAGATAAGCAATCTGAAAGGTTTCAAGACTGGAAATAGTAGTGATGTGTGCATGACTTGCCCACGTGCAAAGTTCACAAAGCTTCTTTTCAGTCAGAGTCAATCAAAGGCTCAAGATGTTTGAACTTAATTGTGCACATTCATATATGGGGTCCATACAAATTCCCCACAAGATACAACCATATGTTCTTTCTCACCATGATGGATGACGATCACAACAGGGTGACTTGGGTTCAGCTCATAGGACACAAATCTGACGCATATGACGCTATACAAGCTTTTGTGAACATGGGAAAGACACAGTACAACAAGGCAGTGAAGGTGATCAGATCAAACAATGCACTTCAATTTGATGACAAGAGAGTAACTGATAATGGTCTTCATTGTTTCATCAGAGGTTGATAATGGTCTTCATTGTTTCATCAGATGAAAGAGAGTAACTGAGTTGATAATGGTCTTCAATGTTTCATCAGCATTCATGAAATTGCATTTGTGTCAAATTGTCCTAATGGCTCTCTCTATAGTAAAAAAATAATTCACTCTCATTTCTTACCATTACAGAAACCAAACTCATAAGATTCAATTGAGGATTCATCATATCCTCTATCCCTTCAAATGGGCCCATATCTTACTTGTTTAAAAACATGAAAGTATGCTAAGTCATGATGCTTGTATTGCAGATTCTTTAAAGGCAAAAAATCAAGGTTGCTTTTGATTTTTTTTTTTTTATAAAGGTAAGGAAAATAGGAATATTAGGAGGCCCTCCGCACGAGGGGTAGTCCTAATATGTCATTTACAATGATGGAATGTAAAGCAGAGTTTGAGCAATGTTCAATTACAAAAGAGGAATCAATCAAATGGCCGACGTTTGCAATCCAGTCAACTGCTTTGTTAGCCTCTCTGTAGATATGTTGAATGCTCCATTGAGAGAACATAGTTAAGAGATGTTGTATATCCTTGATTATGTTAGCAATCTGCCACAGTGGTGCCCATTTTCCTTTGACAGCGTTAATGACAAGAAGATTGTCGCCTTCTATGTGGAGCTGTGTTATGCCTTCTTGTAGGGCAAGTAGAATACCTTTTTGGAGAGCCATAGCTTCGGCTATGTAGACTTGGGCAGTTCCTAAATTGTAAGCACATGCTTTGAGGAGGGAACCTTGCGAGTCACGGATTATGACCCCGGCAGCAGCAGAAGAGTTTCTTACTGAACCATCGAAATTAAGCTTATGGAAGGAAGGTGGCGGAGGGGACCACGCGACCTGGAGCAGCTGGCGGTGTGCTGGAGGAGCGGTGGTGGAGATGAAGGTTGAGGAAGAGAAAGGGGAACCTGTAGAGTCAAAACGGTCAATAGTGGTCCTTAAAGACCATTCAGTATAAAGAAATTTTGCTTTATAAAAAATACGGTGATGATTGTATTTTTGAGTATTAAAAATGATATCATTCCTTTCTTTCCAAATAGTCCATAGAAGGTAAATAAACTTGGTAGTTTTAAGTTTGTCTTTTCTGAGAGAATTCAAAAATGTGAGAAGAGGTTGTGCAGGTGGGGAGAAACCAAGCCATGTTTGGAGCTTTCGTAGATGCCATAAGTGGATAAGGTGGGGGCAGGAACCAAAGAGGTGGTCGATGGTTTCCTCATGGTTATTGCAAATAGCACAAGTATTTATTGGTAGAATGTTCCGTTTGTGGAGGATACTTCTAACCCCGATGCTGTGATGGCAAATTTGCCAAAGGAAGATTAACAATTTGGGCGGGAGATCTAGGTTCCAAATCCATTTGAAAGGCCATTTATATTCATTAGAGTTAAGATTGTGCGCTAGCCAAGTGGCCGATTTGACAGTAAATTCTCCGGTAGAGGTTGGTCCCCATATGGGAGTATCTTGGCTTTGAGTGTGAGGTAACGGTATGCCTTTAATCTTAGATAAAATATTCGTTGGCAACAGGGTGGATAGTTTGTCCCAATTCCATGTACCAGGAGGTAGGATGAAATCACTAAGTTTTAAATTAGAGTCTATTTGGTTAAGGGGAATGTTGGCCATAGTCATTAAATTTTCATGTGAAAGCCAATTATCCAACCAGAAGTAAATATTGTGTCCATTTCCTATCTTCCACCTTATACCTTTGCGAATGATGTCTCTTTGAGCTAGGATTTTGCGGCAGATGTGAGAATCACTCTGCTTTGGTTTATAGGTGAAGAAACTCTGATTGTTGGGGTATTTTTTCCGTATAAAATCTACCCATAGGTTATTTGAGTCTGTTAGGATTTTCCAACCTAGTTTAGCGATAAAAGCTTTATTAGGAGGAAGCGTTTTCCGGAGGCCCAAACCACCTTGACTCTTTGGTTGGCAAATGGTATCCCAAGCAATAAGGGGAGTACCATTTTTGTCTTTGTGCTGACGCCAGAAGAATTTTCGGTGTAGATTATCAATTGCTGTTGTTGTAGAAGTCGGTAGTAGCAACGAAGAGCAAACATAGGAAGGTAAAGCTTCTAGATTGCTCACCGAATAAGCGTGTAGCGACTCTGCTTTAGAGAGAAACCCGATTCCCAGTGTTGAATCCGCCTGCTCTTTTTTTGTAGCAAATTGTTAAAATCGGCTTTTGTTGGAGAAAAAGAGCTAAAATAGATGCCCGAGATAGCGACCTAGCGATGAGTTGGGAAGCATATTGAAATGACTAGCTAAAGAGAGTTTTCTTCTTTGGACTTATCCGTTTTTGAGAAAATAATGGCGGATTTGGTGAAAATTTACTAATTGGCCGATAGGGTGCAATTCGTCAATTTGATGTTTAAGATTATTGCAAAGCCGACGCAGCTGCTTTGCAAAAAGTACACTATCATCCGCAAAAAGGAGGCATGGAATATTCGGTGTTCGGGGTTGGATTTTGAAACCGATCCCCGAATTAGCAGAATTTGCGTTTAGAGATAGTTCCTGAATGAAGGCTTCCATACAAATGATGAAAAGATAAGGGGAGAGGGGGTCCCCTTGTCTTAAGCCTCGAGAAGGTTTGAACCATTGCGTGGAGTGACCATTGATCTTTATTGAATAGGAGACGTTAGTGACACATTCCCTAATCCAACTTATCCACTGAGTTGGAAAACCAAATGAGGTTAGGCATTGCCAAAGAAAGTCCCATTCGATTCGATCGTAAGCTTTTTCCATATCCACTTAGCGCGCACCAACTGTTTTGTTTTTTGATTTTTGAAACGTGTTCGGGATTTCTTGGACTAGAAGTTATCGTGGATGGATCGATCTTTGGTGAAAGCGTTTTGAAAGGGGCTGATTTTTCGTTGCAGAATGGGACTAAGTCGTTGAACCAAAATTTTAGAAATAGCTTTATATATAGTATTGATAAGACTAATGGGCCTAAAATGATTCGGTTTTTCAGGATTTTCAATTTTTGGTATTAGCGTTATTAGCGTGTGAGTTATAGCAGCAGGAAGTTTTCCATGGAAGAAAAAACTTTCTATAGCTAAGCAAATATCATTTTGAATAATAGGCCAATAAGCTTGAAAAAATTTGCTTCCGAAACCATCGGACCCTGGCGCTTTATGAGGATTAATATCAAAGAAAGCGTTTTTTATTTCTTCTCTAGAGATCGGGGCCTGTAAGTCGGCAATATCACCGTAGATACAATCGGGCGAAGAAAGGAGAGGTCGATAGCTCTGGGGTGCCTGATAGCTACTCTGAAATCGTTGTTGAAAGGAGGAGATGAGAATCTAGGAAATTTCTTCCTGATCATCCACCCATTGATCTAGATCATTTTTTAGTCGATAAATTGAGTTGGAAGCTATCTTTTGCTTCATGCGATGATGAAAAAAACGGGTGTTACGATCTCCCTGTGTGAGCCAAAGTTTACGACTATTAGTTCCCAAACGCTGCTGGCCACATAGTAGGAGTTTTTCTCTTTGTTTGATAAGTCGATTGATATGTGCAACCCATATAGTGTTGTGTGGTTGTTGCCATAAGTTCTCTTGCAGAAGTTTGAGCTTAGTTTCATTCTGAAGAAGTTTGTTGCTATTGTGTTTATATTTGTTTTTTGCCCAAGATTTCAGTGCAGTTTTTATACGACTTAATTTTTGTTGAATGCGGAAAAAACGTGATCCGCGAATCCTTGTTTTCCATAGGGTGCGAACAATGTCATGAGATTCTTTTTCTAAGGTCCAGTTATTTTGGAATCGAAAAAGATAAGGGCGAGGTGCAGTTTTTTCATTTGTGTTAAATAACAGTGGTGCATGATCCGAGACGGTGAAGTTTCCATAAGAGATAGAACTATGTGGAAAGTCGGTGAGGAATGTGTTATGCCCACTTGCCCGATCAAGTCGTTCATAAATGGTCACATTGTTTTGTGTATTCTTCCACGAAAAAGATTTTTGTAGACATGGAATATCAATTCCATTGGAGTTAGCTAATAAAGTAGGAAGACGATTTATTTGAGAGGGGGAGAGAGGACGTCCCCCTTGTTTGTCATTAGAACAAAGCATTTTATTAAAATCACCCACTATGAGCCAAGGGGTGTTCATATTGTGCAAATAATTAGCTAGATAATTCCAGAAAGGATCCTTATCGTTTTCCTTCGCCGGACAATAGACTCCCGTAATGGAGTAGCTTTTATTAGTTGGTTTGTATATGATATCTAAGTGAGCGCAACGCTGGTTTGTTACATAGTTAGTAATAGACACATTCGTGGAATTCCAGCAGACCCATATCCCCCCACAATGGTTGGATGGGTCAATGATTAACGTTGTATGGACTATATATGGACTACGTATACTAGTATAAATATGCATATACTTATTCAAGTGTTTTTTTGGGCCCCCACTAGGGAACCCCTTTGTAAGAAAAAGGACCCTACTGGACCATCACCTCTCGCATGTCAGCCAACCCACCTACGCAGGTCAACATTTGAGAATACGGGGGTATAAGAGAATCCTTACTCCTAAGCACAAGTTCGAACCCCACCACCTCCACCAAGCAAACTTGGTTACTCATTCAAGTAAGAAAAATTTCCTCTAGGCTGCCCTCGCACAGGGTCACTCACCCAGAGGCCCAACAAGACCCAACCCCCCATACAACATTGAAATTTTTGCTTCTACCAAGATTTAAACCTTGGTGTTCATGTACGAGATAGGAAGATACCACGACCTGGGCCAGGGTCCTTGGTATTCAAGTATATACTTTGGCCTCTTGTTTATATACGTATAGTTTATATACAATATACTATACTAAGCTAGTACTAGCAGAGCATTGCATATTTGCATGTTAACGTTTAGTTATATGGACATCGTACAAATAGAAGAGTGTGGCCACTGCCCACACCACCCTCCGACAAGGAGACCTCCGTTCCGCGAAAAACGGGGTACATGTCATTGTTCACACGTTCCCACCGTGGGTCACCCTCACATGCCACCATGTGAATTCACCCATTTGCCCCCTCTATAAACCATTTCACCCCATTCCTACTCCATTTTATGTCTATTTTTTTGGGGCTCTAACTTTTTTTACAAATCCCAATTCGTTTAGTTTAACTTTTGTGGGATTCTAGTTCTAGTTCTGGTAATTGTTTTATTCTATAAAGAAAACAACAATTCTCGAGTAGACGTACATGATTAATAGAGCACAACATTCTTAATTTATCCGAGTAGTTTCTTTAAAAATGGGATCACGTTGTTATGATTTTTGATAGAATCAGACTAATTTTGACAAAAAAAACTCTTTTAATTTGGTATAATCTTTTTAGGTGCTTGTTTGATTGACATAAAAGATAAAGCAAGTAGTGTTTTTTCAAAAGTAAAAAAAGACGTAGTATTTTGGATGTCATAAATATAAGAAGTTACACTATTTAGAAAAATTTACTTAATTAAATCAAAATGAAATAGTAACTTAGCTATACTCTTTTTGTAGTTAATCAAGTAATTATTACAACTTTTAAGGAACTTACACTCTATATGTTCAAACAAACCACCACTAAATTACTCCATCCTTTACATACTTCCTCTGTTTTTTTAGTTGCAACATTTGCTTTTCACATTTACCGAGACACTTATTTGAATGTTAATATCTCATATTGGATGTAAGTAAAAATTTTGATATTTGGAATCATCGCATTGAGACGAATCTAACAAGACCCCACTTGACTATGTTTTTTCTTATATAATGGTGCGAGATTACTTAACAAAGTTGGTTGATGAATAGTGCTAAAAAGCAAATGTTGCAACTAAGAAAAAACAGAGGTAGTATATACTAGCATTTTTTGCACGCTATGCGTGCGTGTCATATTAACATTTTCTTTTTTAATTAGCTATTCATTAGTGTTACAAACAATTTGATTCGAACAGACATTTATAATTATTTTTAATTTTTTAAATATGTTTTTCTTAAGTCATCGTTTCGTTGGTTATTTTTAGTTAATTGTTCATCATTATTCAAATATAGTATTGAAAGAATGATATATAAAGCTGAAGAAAGCTTATGCTCAAATAAAGTGGAAGAATTTGTGTACCAGGTTTAATCGTTGAATATTAATAAAGTGGAAGAGTTTAATTTATATAATAGAGATTACCAAATAATAATCAACATTTAGGTTTTAAAATATTATAAGTATAATTATTAAATATGAAATTCAAGTTTTTATTTTTTCTTCTAATTATGTCAATCAAGATTATATTGTCAATTTAATTTTTGATCAGATTTTTTCACACATATGTAAGAAGAAGAAATTATTGTCATTAATTTAACATTTAATTGAAATTTCAAATTCAATTCCATTGTTAACTTGTTCAATATATATGACAAGTATGAAGAAGAAAAGATTATATAATATATATGTCAATTTAAATTCATTAAGGGTATATCAGACTTTTTGTAAGGGGACACCATCTCTCTCTCTCCCCTCCCCCCTTCACTTATATAATAGAGATATATGAGCAATATTGTTCTATTCACAATTGTTTGCACATTGTTAAGTAGGCTTTGCCAACTAATTTATTTGGTTATGTATTACTCTAATAAATAATTGGTGAGACCATTCCAAAAACTAGAAAAAAAATAAGTGGGTAAAATAAGGGACAACCCAAAAAGGAAAGTAAGTAAACTAATCTCTATTATATAAGCCAAGGAGGGAGCTATGGTGTCCCCTCTTGAAAAGACTTATATACTCTTAATCTCACAAAAAATAATAAAGAAAATATTTTCTTAATTCTTTCCTCATCTACAAATATGAGTAATAAGGAAAGTTCTACATTACCCAAAAAAATACATAAAAATGTGTAAAAAAGAGGAAAATCACAATTGAAAATATAAACTGATGACTAAATCAATTTTCAAACAATTATAAAAGCAAAGTTTTACAGAGATTCTTACTATCTAAACTCTCAGTTGCAATAACAATTTTAAGTAACATGTATTAACAAACCATAAAAGAATTAAGAGACTTAGAGAATATTCATTTTTTTATTTTTTGGGGATCACAATTAGTTGGGATAATAAATAATTAAAGAGATAAACATACATCATCAGACAATATCAATTTATAATTTATTTTTTTATTGAAGCACTACTCACCATAGTATGCCTAAAAACCTCAATTATCCAGTGACATTAAATAGAACTACTACTCATAAAATATGCCTATAAAATATATGTATTTTTTAAACAAATAAAAAAACATAACCTAGATCATTGTTTCAAAGGAGAGTTGTTGAATTATTTATCAAATACAAAATAACATATCCTATCTTGACATAGTCCTTTCTAGAAAACATTACTCTTTACACCAGAGCAACGCGAATAAAAACCCATAACGCTCATCAATATTCACCATAAATATTATAAGTTAGTTTTTTACACTTTTTGATGTTACTATTAATATTAATATACAGTCGCATGCATCGCGTGCATATAGTGCTAGTAAAAAATAAAGGGAGTATAATGGATTATAATATTTTGAAAATGTACATTTCGAATTTGACACAAATCTATCTGAAAAAAATATATGGTAAACTTGTAAAGTTTAGCTAAACAAATATCTATATAAATATATTAAAAGGCGTTCCTAAACAAGGAACGGTGCCACATGGCGCTCTCCCTAAGGGCTTTTTACTTCATGTAATCCATGTACAATAAAAAAATTAGAAATTGCATAGTATAGGCTTTGATCCCCTAACCTCATGTTCATATACTAAAGTCTTAACCACTATACCAAGTGTTATTTAGTGTTATCATTTTAAAGTACAATATTAATAAATGAAAATTTTCCTTACCCGGGGCATAGCCCGGGCCTAATAACTAGTTAAATTTTATTAAAACATGGAGGGAGTATAACACAATTATTATCCCTCAAGAAGGATTTTTTTCAAATGAAGCAAGTAATTAATTGTGAATATTTCCTCTCAAGAATAAAGTTTAATTGTGGCAATAATTATGACCTATAGTGAGGAATAGTGGGTTAAATACCTAAATGGTGGGTGATTAGGGTTGAAGGAGCGATTATGTCAAATTTACGGATTATCTCCGATCTCCTTCAGACTTCAGTCTGCTGCACATGTATGATGTATCGTGTTTATATTGATATTTTAGATTACTTCCCTCACTAGATTGATAGTATTAAAGCATTCTATGTTAAACGATAGACATTTTGGGCTCGAAGATTCATAACTCTTTTTCTCAAACATGTAAGATATGTCGCCTTGTTATTGCCAAATGAAGTCCTTGGGTAGAACATAGCAAAGCTCTTTGAAAGTTGATGTTTATTTATGCTATTAGGGATAACAAAAAGTTCCGCAATTTTATAGTATTTTTTTTTTTGCTTATTTTATCACAACTAAACATGACAAATTTTTTTTTTTTTTTTAATAAGGTAAGGAAAAACCTTGACAAATTAAGTAAGGGACTAGCTACTCTAGTTGACCAGTTTTGTAGTCCTCATTCTAGCAGTCTAGTGTAGTAGTTTTGTACATGTATGATAACCAATTTTAGGTATGATAATGAGTCGAATCAGATCAGATTTATCAAATTCCAAATTTGATCTAGCTTTGATCCAGATTTGGATCTGAATTTTATTTATCAGATTTAGATTAAATTTAATTCATCAAATTCATATTGATCTCTTTTTCTAGGTGCTCATTTTGTATGCTGTTAGTTTAATATTTTTATTTAGCGGGCGTGGTTATTGACAAGAACTTATTGAATCCATTGTTCGCGCTCATAATAAATTAAAAAATTGTCTAGCTACTCAGCCTAGAGCCTTGAGCATTTTACAAAGATGTGTTGTTTTACGCTAGGGGTGTTAACGAGCCAAGCCTGCTCGTGAACTATTCGAGCTCAACTTGAGGAGGCTCAAGTTGAGCTCGAGTTCAGCTCGGTATCTAACATGCCAGACTTGAGCTAGTCTTGGCTCGACTCGAAAGCTCGTGAACATGCTTGAAAATTCTTTAAATAAGAACTTTTATGCAAAATATTAAGTGTCCCACATCGGTTTATATTGTAACAATAGCCTTTTTTTTCCTCCATAAAATGTTACTAGCCTAATTATACTTATGGTTTGATTTTGTCCCACATTGGTTGAAAAACAACAGGTTAAGCCTATGTTCTTTACAAAAGGAAAATAGTATGTTCTATTAGTTCCCTCATTGGACGGGAAACAAAATGTAAATCTTTTTTTTTTATATAATGGTAAAGGCTAATTCATAAAGTTCCACATTGGTGGGAGAATGAAACATAAATTTTTTGTTCTCTATAAACTACTACTCCAAATACCAAACTCAAGGTATATGGAATGGCTCGAGCTCGAGTCGAGCCGAGCTTG
This sequence comes from Beta corolliflora, assembly GCA_947648045.1. Lineage (NCBI taxonomy): Eukaryota > Viridiplantae > Streptophyta > Magnoliopsida > Caryophyllales > Amaranthaceae > Beta > Beta corolliflora. The sequence continues at coordinate 881,450 of CANSZD010003343.1, read as the reverse complement.
TATACGGCGATCTCAAGCTCAAGTCGAGCCTCGAGCCGAGTCGAGCTCGTATTCAAATTTCTCGAGCTCGAGCCGAAATTTTTGAGCTCGACGAGCTTCGAACTCGAGCTTTCCTTCTCGACTCGGTTTCGATTAGGCTCGTTAACACCCCTAATTTTAGCATATTGAATTCGACTTGAGTCAAATTCTTATACAAAAACCAGAGTTTTAGAAAACAATTGTATTAAATTTACTAAATTTTGAAGATGAAAACGTAGTTATTCCATTGAAATATGATTTATATATTAGTTGATGAGATAACAATTGATATAAGCTTTACCTCCTACGAAATTGAAATCCATATATCACCTTCATATATTGGATCAAGTCGAACTTGTCTTGAATCGGATACTGACCTAATTGCCACCCCTGCTCTGTGTTATGTTTATTAGTTGCATATTAAAGACTGGTAATTAAGTTATTAAGTATTTAAATCATTTGATTAATTAATTAGTACTTTGTTCACGGTCTTGTCTATCATCAACCTGAAACTATGTGTCAATTAGTTTGATTGCAACTATTCTAAGCCTTCTGCCTGAAATTAGTTTGGTTGCAACTATTCTAAGCCTTAAATTATTAAGTATTTAAATCATTTGATTAATTAATTAGTACTTATTTCATGGTCTTGTCTATCATCAACTTGAAATTATGTGTCAATTAGTTTGGTTGCAACTATTCTAAGCCTTTTGCCATCAAATGGCCTTGCAACTTCACAAATTCGTAGCGTTGATTCTCTTAAGCACCAACTTCAAAGCAAGAAAATTTGAGCCCAATAGCTATTTAGACTCATGAGCACATAATATACTAGTAGTAATTTCCCAACAGAAGAAATAGCCTTGGTAAACCAAACTCTTACTCTGAAACTCATTTTTCCACCTAAAATCTTTAGCTTTCACTCTCCTAGCGCGCGCACTGCTCGATATATATATATATATATATATATATATATATATATATATATATATATATATATATATATATATATATATATATATATATATATATATATATATACGAGCGACTATTAGGATCCTTCTTTCTTCAACCGTTATCCTACTTATGACGAAATTGCCTCTACCCACACTCACTCCTCACGCTCCAACTCTCGTTATTCTTTCTAATACTCTCCTCAAAGGTCATCCAACTTGTAGACACATAAATCTGTCTCCCCATTTGAGTACCCTTTGATGACTAATACCTCTCTCTAATTGATGCTGACCGAAGAATGAATAAAGAACGAGCCTAAAATATAATATTTTAAACCCACTTTCGAAAATATATTTTTATAAAAGCTCATCTTCTAAAACCTTTTAAAAATAGTTTTATGAAAGCTCGTTTTCTAAATCCAATTTTCTAGCCCATTACTTTGAATAGAGTTAATTATATTAATTAGTTTTATTAATTATCTGACATATTTTCAGATGAATTTTTTATATAAAAAATTCATATTTATCTATTATTTTTAAAAAATCTATCTTTATCTAAAATCTTTTTAATAAAAAAATCTTTTAGAAACCTAGTAATTTTGATTGTTAATAACTTGTCACTAAAAAAAGCGATCTTTTATATGTTTAATGAGAATTGAGCTGGAGATCGGTCTTGAGGCTTCTATAAGGCCTATTTCGACAGAATTAAAAATGTTTGGGTAACTTGGTTTTCTGAATTAAAATTCAGAATTACTTTGAATAGGTATTCTGAATTTCTAAACAAGGATTTACGAAATCTAAAAATTAATTAGAATAACGGTTGATTTTTTTTTTGAGAGGAGAATAACGGTTGATTAATAACTAGTTCCCTGCTTTGTATTGTGAATTTCTTATTAAATTTATTAACTTAATTTTTTTTGTGTGGTAAATACAAACCAAAAACAGTTATCCATGATAGGCGTTTTATATTGTCTACATAACGTTTGTGAGAGAAAAGCGTTCTATATAATCCTAGAAAACACTTAACATACTTAACTGTGCTCTATCTAGCTTTTCATATTCTTGATTTTGTAGTAGTGTTTATAAGTCGGGTGCTTGAGAGTCGGTATTAGAAGGATAAGGGGATCCCTACTCCCAAACATCATGTACATTTGGCAAAATTCAAACCCAAGACCTCAATGATCTTAGGTAAGAGTCACACCAAATGACTGATATTGCTAAATTTGGTTACTGGTATATATATAGTAACAGAAAAAGTAAAATTCTATTATAATAGAAGTCGAGTCACTTTATACTGCAGACAAACTTGTATCAAATTGTATATAACAAGACAACATGAAATTGCATACCTCATAAAACCTTTTTTTTTTGCTAAGTAAGTAAGTTTCATTCCATAATTCACCATTACAACCTAAACTAATCAAGAAGCAGATGAACCAACTAGGTTGGACCCTCACAACTAATACTCACATCAAAAGAAGGATACAACTAATACTCACATCAAAATAGTTTTCCTAGCTACTCCTTAGACTAGTAAACCATACATAGTCAGCCCTTGATATTTTCTTAGGCATTACAACCAAAATTCTAGCTCTTACTACATTTTGGAAACTGTTTACAAACTACATTAATGCTAGGAACACATTGTTCCCATTACACTTTATTTCTGGCATACCAAATATAATAACCAAAGCTGAAATGCTTGCCATATAAACGTTTCTCTTGAACTTGGACTTCTGTTCTTACGCTGGATCCATCCGAGTATCTCGTTGTAGTTACGATGCAAGCAGTATTCATTTGTAACCAATGTTTAATGTTATTTAAACAACTAACACTAAATTGGCAAGTAAAAAAGAGATGCTGATGCTCTTCAGGTAGTCTGGTACATATGATGCACTGTTCAGAGCTACTAACACCAATTCTAGCCAACCTAGCAGTTGTCTGTAGTTTACATTGCACTGCCAACCACATAATAAACTTGTGCTTTGGCAAGCTGAGCCTATTCCATATTGCAGTGTCCCAATGCACTCTTACTTGATTATCCACCAATTTATCATACACCTTTTTCACTGAGTAGGTGTTCATCTGATTCAACTCCTGCTGTGTCATCACTTGTTTCAATTGTTCTTTTACAGAACAAATCTTCCTCCAATACCAACTAGCCCCTGAATTAGGCTTATAATCCCACCATGAATCATTCCTGATATAAACAAAGCATGAATCCACCTCAACCATACACTAACCTGTTTTGTTGAGAAAGCCCATTCATATTTTCCAATGCTAGCTACATTCCAGAGCACAATGTTCCTAAATCGCAAACCACCTACAGATTTAGGACAACACAATTTTGTCCCAAGCAATAGAGCCAACTTTCTGACTAAAAGCCTGACCACTCCATAGAAATGCTCTACAAATCTTGTTTATTTCAACCAATACTTTCTTGGGCAAAATAAATACTTGAGCCCAGTTAGTATGTAAACTCAACAACACAACATTGATTAACGTGCTCTGGCAAAGTATGATAAGTTCTTAGAGCTCCACACTCTTATCCTCCCCTGTCATCTTCTCTATCAAAGCTTCACATTGAGCATTAGATATTTTCTTGGCACAAATTGGTACACCAAGATATCTAAATGGCAAAGATTCATGAGTTAAACCGAAGCATCAGTCACTCTTTGAACCTCCTCACTTGACATTCCACAAGTATACATGGCTGATTTGTGAATGTTAGCTTTTAATCCAGAAGTATTGGAGAATAGTTTAAAAGCTCTAAGCATCAAGTATATAGATGGATATTCTCCTTTACAACAGAGAATTAAATCATCAAAGAAAACACATATGAGTCAATTTGACCTCTTTGCATCTTGGATGGTACCGAAACTGTTCAAGTTCACTCATTTTTGTCAAAATTCTTGACAAATACTCAATACATATCACAAACAAGAAAGGTGACATGGGATCACCTTGCCTAAGCCCCCCGGATGATTTGAAGAATCCTTGCATTGTGCCATTAATCATCAATGAGAACATAGGTGTCCGAACACACTTCATAACCACTCTATGAATGCGAAGGAAATCCCAAAGCTAATAACATTTCATGCGAAATTCCCAACTAACGAGTCATAAGCCTTCGTAAATCAATTTTCAAAAAGACAACTAGGCTTAACTTTCCTCCTACCATCTTGCTTAACCATGTCCCGAATTACCAAGATGTTATGTACTATATACCTACCATGGACAAACCCACCCCGGTTTTCCATAATGAGATCGAGGGAGCACTTGCCCGAGTCTAGCACATAAAAATTTTGTCACACATTTGTATAATGTGTAACAACAGAAATTGGCCTAAATTCGGATACATTAGATGGACATTTAATTTAGTTTTAGGAATTAATGTTATGATTGTGGTATTCAATTCCTTTAACATTTGTCCATTCCGCAACACATCCAAAACCGCATCTATAACATCATTTCCCACTATATGCCATGCATCTCTATAAAAATAAGAGCCAAAGCCATCGGTACACGGTGCTTTGCACCCGAGAATTGAAAAGATAGCTTGTTTTACCTCATTTGTGTAAGGTGCATTCGGGATTGATGTATGTTCTGCAAGAATCAAGGGGCCATCTTGAACAAGTTGTTGAATAACCCGCTTTCTTGCTCCAATTTCACCACCAAGCAACTTTTCATAATATGTAAGAAAGGCACTTCGCAATGACTCGGGAGTATCATGCCGGACTCCGGCTTCATCATGTATGCAATATACTTGATTATGTAATCTTCTAGCCTTGATACTCCGGTGAAAAAAATGTGTATTCTCATCACCATCTTTAATCCATGCTAGTTTGGCTTTTTGATTTAAAAATTCAATATAAGCCTTATGCTTATAATGATATTCCCGAATGCGACCACTAATTCCCGATTTGCATAAGCCTCCTCTCCTGGATGATCATGCATTAGCTTTTGTGCTTCAAGCATCTGTTGGTGTGCTCTCAAATCTGCTGCTTGAATCTCGGGAGAAACCTTCTTTATTCGGTTGTTTTGAGCCACTTTAATGACCTTTAACTTCTTGATAATTTGTACATTTTTGTGCCATGTACTTGTAGTTCCCAGGCCTTTTTAACAGTTTCATCATACTGTGGAGATGATCTCCACATTGTGAAATATTTAAAAGGTCTCTTGCCTTCAAAGGAATCACCATACACTGCTAAAACAGAAGGGGAGTGATCAAATTCTTCTTCCGGATGGAAAGAAACTTCGGTTGTAGGATAATTGTCCTGCCATACTTAATTAGCTAGAATTCTGTCTAGCTTTGAAAACACTCTCTGACTCCCTTGTTGCTTGTTATTCCGGGCAAAAAAATTACCTGAACTCTTTATATCATGCATATCACAATTCATCATGCAGTTTCTAATATCTCTAACTTCAATTTCTCTAACTGCAGAGCCTACTCTCTCATTTGTGTGCATCACACAGTTGAAATCTCCACACATTATCCAAGGTTCAAATGTATTCAATAACATCAAATCCTTCCACAACTCCTCTCTTTTAATTCTCTCATTAAAAGCATATATAAAGGTACAGAAAAAACCTTTTTTACCACTAGTTGGTTCTAGAAAACAATGTAGAAATTGACTAGAACCCTTTATTATATTGACCATAAAACTACTTGCCTTCCATGCTAATATAATTCTCCCACCTTCAAAAAAACTATTAGTAGTGGTAAAGCACCAACCACTAAAAAGTCTTTGATATACATTGCCAAGATTGCGAGTCTTGACTTTTGTTTCTAAGAGAGCAACAATACCAACAGACATGATGTGAATATATCTTTTCACATCATTATGTTTCTTGATTGTATTGATGCCTCTTACATTCCAGCATAACACTTTATCCATTGCTGATAGGAGAATCTCCCCCTCCTTGTGATGTAATCACTCCCCGCCTTCTTTTTCCGGATGCTTCTCATGCTGCTCATTCACATTCAAAACAACAAATGCATTTTGAATATCAGTGTGCTTGACAGTGGATGATCTTACCCTAATAGGCTTCAATGCTCTTTGAAAGCCTTCAAGATCCACATCCTGCCTCTTCTCCTGAGCTGGAACTTGCTGCATTGGTTAAGAGACAGTAGAGACTTCTACCACAGGAGTAGGGACCAGTACTGTGTCTTGAACCTGACTTGGTTGAAGTGGCTGTATCTTTTAGGAACCCAAACTCGCTTCACGTTGAATCTACATTCGAACTTGAGTGTCCCATGATCTTACAGTGTTGACAGTAACTTGGTCTCCATTCATACAACACATGCACTTCAGTTAGATCACCATTTTCATTCCAAAATTGAACAGAATCAGGGAATTTCCCATCCAACTTCATTTCTACTAAAACCCTAGCATATTGTAATTTGTCCCGTTTCCTTGTAGCATAATCCCTCTTGATAGGATCCCCCACTTGAGCAACAATCTTATGTAAAGATATCTCACCCTAATATTTCAGGTTTAATTTCAATTGCACCCAAATTGGTACTGTTTTTAAGTTTTCTTTCTCAAAATCCATATCAGGCATTTATGGCTTCATTATCAAAGGTTTCTTATCAAAGAAATAATGCCATGTGAGAACTGTATCTCTCGAGTCCATAGCTGGAAATCGAACTAAGAACATTCCCTTCTTAACAAGAGCAACCTTATTCACCTTATATTGTCTCCAAATCCTCCTTAAAAATCCTTCCATTACTTGAACCGGGTGGATTTGCACCAACCACATAACATATCAAAGAAGAATTCCATTTCAATTGATACAGGTTCAATAACATCATTAACATTCAATTCATCATTCAAACCCAGATTCAGTTCATTCTCCACACTTTCAAGTTCAAAATTCACAGGTTCAACATTCCTTTGTAAGATTGGAATAAAATTATTACCTACTGGTGAAGGTATTGTTCCATTGCTCGCACTACAATGAATAGACTGCAACCATTCATTGAATGTATGTCGAATTCCAGTTTGTTGCTGCAACGTAACAACTGAGTTCTTAGGAGTAAGCACCTCCCCAATTCCCAATCCAAAATCCAATGCCTCAATTCCCATAATTTCATCCATCGATTTCGTACGCAAAGCTTGTGAATCAGAAGATGGACCCTTAGCTTTCTCCTTCAATTTTCCAGACTCGTTTCCTTGAGCTTTTCCACCATTTTTTCTTGCCATGGCAACGATGCAAAGCACCGAAAGAAAATGCAGGTAAAATCGTCTCAATCAATGGAGATTACTGTTCCATTGAAATCCTAGAAAGAGAGAAGAGAGTTTCTCTCACTTCCACTTTATCACCTTACCTCATAAAACATTATTCCAACTTATATGGCATTAATATACTTGATGTGGCTTGTGGGACATGAGAAAAGGATATGGGCATAAACTTGACAATATTGGCAACGTGACACAACTCTTAAGCTAAGCCCATGAAAAGGAGATTGTTGGTAGAGGGGGCTTTGTGTGTGCTATCCTCATCTTACAACCAAAGATGTGTGAGAACAAGGTTGCTTTGAAAATTTTCTCTTTCCTTCTCTTTATGATTAGCCTATTATACTCCATACGTTCTCATATATACTACAATGCCGTTCAAATTTTGTACTCTCGATAAGAAGCTAAGGTTGATAAATTAATTAGTTGCTATACACTCTCATAAAATTATACTCCCTTCATTTTCTTATGTCTTTCTTTTAAGATCTTGCCATATAGTACGCTCTCCCTTGTGATCAACAAAGAAATCTAACTCCATTAGGAAGTTAATTAATAACAAATACAACTCCATAACAATTGGAGTACTCCTTTGTTCCTCATATATACCAAGCTTAACATCAAGTAATGCGCACTGGCGTGGCATTTATTGTTTTTCTGGATTTTAAGCAATCAATCCTTTCTCAAATAAACATATATACCCCTTCTACAGTATATAATATGAACAACAAAACAATATAGTATTATCAAGCAAAGTAATGAATTATTATCTTATAGGGCCAGTAATGTAGCTCATGCATTGTTTTCCGCAAATATTTATTTAGAGTAAAAAACTCACCAACTTTGACCATCAAATCTTATTAATATTGACAGAAAAAGTATTATCTTTCAAATTACCAAAATTCTTAATAACTATACTTTAAAGTAGTTAAGAATATCAATGGTCAATATGTATTTGGGAATCCATCAAATATCCATACTAATATATTAAAAGGCGTTCCTAAGAATGTACATGTCACGCGCACTCTCCTCTAAGCTCTAATGCAAATGTTCCATTTTCATGTCAAACCCCTCAACTAAAAAAATAATTTTGTATAGTTACGTATCGAACACGTGACCTTCAAAATGAAAAGTTAGAAAGATAACCATTGATCCAACATAACATCATTGTGTTAGTAATTCAAAATAAAATATAATAAGGTCTTTGTAATTATATCTCATTAAAATACTACACAAAGTAGTTGGATACCTAACACATTAATGGTAATGATAATGAGCGTGTGAAGCACAAACTCTTACTCCAATTTCATGTATTCTTCAAATTATAACGTTAATTTTTTCCTCGCAAAGAAAAAATTTACGAAAAGAAATAACTTCGGGGGCGTCGCCATTACACTCACTAGTTAGCAAATTAAACGGAGCAAACAATTAGTACCAGAAGACGTAGTTCTCTTCAAAGTCAATACCTAAGTCACAACTCACCATCAAAAGGAGACCAACCAACATCAACTACACTTTATTTTTAGAGTCCGCCAACGTCAATTAAACTTGTTGCAAATATTTTCGGAAAAAATTATCTCACTTCACGTTGTTTTATTAGTCTTGAGGTTATTACTTTTTATCTCACTTCACTTGATAGTATATATGTCCACAAGAACAGTTATTTAAAAAATTAAAGCACACGCAATTCCATCAAGGCCTCTCTATTAACCATATATCACTAGTAGCTTGAACATCATGCACATAATCCACTTTAATTTGGGTACACAAGTTCTTTAGGTGTCTTATTGATCATACGTCACGCCCTAAAATTTGTTTATAGGGTGTGTCTTTCTCCACATGAATTTACTAATTGGAAGTACACTTTATTCATCGCCTTATTTTTCCTTATCTTAGGAAAAAAAATTTAAGTTGAGATAAGTTAAGTACGAAATTAATTAATAACTTTTGATAAGCTCAATTTTTTTTTGAGAGGAGATAAGCTCAATTCATAGTCAATAAGTTTCAGTAAACTACGTTTGGAGTAAATAAAGGTTATTCAAGTTCTTTACGTTAAATACAATGAGCTCTAATTGCTTCATATAAGTTCATATATTTAAGTTAATATATAAAGGTTCACTAATAAGTTAATAATATGAGGGTTTTTTATTCAAATGATCAAATTATATTAATATTAATTTATCAAAACTCATTAGAATTTATTGAACCTACCAAAGTTGGTTGGTGTGAGTGGTAAGTGCTCTCATCCTTTAAACAAGTGGTCAGGGGTTCGATTCCTGATTCTTGCGAATAGAGGAACCAAAGTTGGGAGGGGTCTACCCATTAAATTGACTTCAGTACCCCGAGGGAGATTGCCCCTACTTTCGGTGAAGGATACTCCCTGACTAACAACAAAAAAAGAATTTATTGAACCTTATTTGAACATACACATGACCTTAATTTAGACCATATTTATATTTATCAGTCCTTTAATTAATTTGTTTAAACTTATTAGTTCTTCTTTGTATTTTAATCCCTTATATAAACTTACTGAAAGTTATGTAATAAGGTTAGATTTGCAATGGCTATACAATAATTTTGTAGCCATTGTGTTATTTTAATCAGAATGCTGCTTTTTGATATTAAATACGCACCATTAATATAAGTTTCAATCATTGGAATTTTAATATATGGAGTCATAAGCATATACTTCCTATATTTTTTAAGTTGACCCATTTCTTTAGGCACACTTGGCAAGACAGTAATTTGAACTTAATATTGCTAATTATCGATAAGCAAAAATTACAAAAGTTGATATTTTAAAAATATACATTGCGATGAATCTAACAAGATCTCACATGATTATATATGTGAATAGTGTCAAAGTCTAAATAAGTCGTAAAAAAGGAGGAAGTAATTAACAATGTTAACAGATCTTACCTATATGTAGTTGATCATTTTTTTTTTGCTGTAAAGAGAGCCACAAAGCAGAATGATGTAGACTGGATTTGATCCCATGTCTTGGATAACACCTCCCGAAACTTTAACCAACTAATCTAGCTAGTTGCAATTTGATCATTGATGATCCTAATACGGATTATACGGATTATCAAAAGATGATTCTCAAAATGATTAACTCAGCATTCGCTTTAGATTCGAAAATGACATTAATTATTATACTTCCAATTCTATTGTCAATTAAATCAATGGATAAGCCTCTTAGGGCCTGTTCTCCCCAGCTTATTTTCAGTTCAGTTCAGTTCAGTTCCTAAATTATTATAATTACTATTAATTAATTATAATTTAATTCGGTTCGTTCGATTCATTCGGTTCAATTGTTTTATGCCGATGAGAACAGGCCATAATTACTCGTAATTAACTGATCAGATTACAACAATATAATTATAGTAGCTACTCCTCCGTCCCAAAATATATATAGTTCTCGTGTTCCATTTGGGTGTCCCAAAATATAGTTACTTGCTTCCTATATTTGGTTCCACATTTTTCCGTAATTTGCTTTAAAAAACCGTGTCCCCATCATTTATTTCTTGAAATTAGTTTTTCTTTGATTATTCAACCCAAATTGTTACATTTAATGCTTCTTTCACCAATTATTCTCCATTCTCTCTCCTAAAACTATCTTTTCCCATACAACATTTATTTAAATAAACAAAGAATTTTTAATATCCCTCTTAGATTCAACTTACCTTAATTCCCGTGAAAAAATAGAATCGGAACTATATTTTGGGACGGAGGAAATTTATTGCGTAACCATCATAGATACTTCCACATCTATCTATGTATATAAATCCAAACATCATAACTTGCTCAATAATTTATTTTTTAGTTTTGTTAAGGGTAAGGAATGAATCCATAAAATTTAGTAAGAAGAAAAAAAAGTTAATTTTTTTAAATATATTTTAAAAGAGAAGAATAAACAATAATAAATAAGAGGAAAAGGGAGTTTTCAGTTTAAAAAGAGGACCCTATACCAATTATTCTTCTCGGGATTGGTGGTAAAAGGACTTTATTTCTGCTATTTATACCCCCTCTTCCTCTCCCCCTAAACCTACGCCTCTCAATTCTCTTCTCTTCTCTTCCTACTCACTTTCTCTTTCTCTCTCCTCTCTTTCATGCCATATCTAGGGTTTTTTATCTTATGAATAGATAAAACCATTATATCACCTTGATTATTATTATTTATTTATTTATGCTCCTTTCTTTATTTTTCCACAGCTTTCTTGAACTGCATCTCAATTTTTCATCAACAAGATCCTTCTTTTCTTGATAAATAAATTATTTATTTATTTTATTATTATTAAAAGAAAGGAGAAAATTCTGGGCTTGCGGTTCAATAAAGCTGTGGGAAGATACAGATAGGATCAACAAAAGCAACATATTTATTATTCAAGATCCATCCATTTTTGCTGATGATAATGGGTATTTTCATTTTTTCCATTTTTTTTCTTTTTTAAAGATCTTTTTCCCCCCTTAAATAAGTTTATCTAGTTTTTTTTCAATTTTTATTTTTAGGGTTGTGTTTATTTCTTGTAAATTTTGATGGGTCTGTCATTTATTTTCATAATAAAATTTCTTTTTTTCCATTGAATTTGGAAGAAAGAGAGCAATTTCTACATGTTGGTCTAACCCTAGTCACCAGAAAGAGGAAAATAATGTATCTTTCATTCTTTATAATGGGTAAACTAAATACAAGGTAATTAATGTTAAAAGAAAGTAAAAATATATTCTTTGTCATGATTAATTTTGTTTGGATGGATCTGATTTATTTTTGTGGATTTTTTTTATCTAATGTATAAATGATTTATTTTTTTATTAGAATATTTCTGATCTATAAAAAAAATTACTCTTTTGTTGATTTAGAGAATTTGAAAAATTATATAATTTTTTTTTCTGTTTTTTTCTCTTTTAGTTGTTTTGTTTTTTTCTTTTCTCTTTACAGATAAAGCCATGCAGTAATATTTGGTAGCATTTTATTTGGATCGGATGATGGAAGTTGAAGTGATATGATTTACAATTGGAGGTTTTTTCTGTATGATTTCTCTCTCTTTCTCTTTCTTTCTCTATTTTATGTAACTGATTGGTGGCCTCTCTCTCATGGTCCCTTCTTTTTGTGCTGTTTTTCTTGTTTTTTTCCTTTGTCTCTTTGTTTTTGTTTGTATTTTTCCCTTATCTTCACACCCACATATATATATATATATATATATAATATAATATAATTATATAAACTAAATCATGCAACATAGAGATGAAGTCAGTTCGTGCTCCATATTAAATAAATACTGGCACAAAATGCTGGATCAGTTTACACATTGACTCATGGATCTTTTTCCTTGCATTCTGTAGAGTTTGATTTATTTTTTCATTGTTCATACATATAATAAACCTTTACATTGACCGAATAAGAATGTTACATTCATGTAAGAAACTTTTATTTAAGGTAGTGAGGCCAGCATATTTTGTGCCGCCTCTGAATTTCCGGAATGAGACTTGGCTTATTAAAAATATATGTAGGCTTCTTTAAGTATCTTAGGTTACCTTAAAGTACAAAGGAATAGGTATTGCTTAATTGGTACTTCTTTTAACGATTTATCATGTGTAATTTAAATTATGCTCTCTGTTTCGAAATAATTGTCAAATTTGCTACATTAATACTAGAAATTTGAGGATATATGTAGTACGAATGTATCACGAGACTTTACCCTTACAATAGTCTAAGATGGATAACAATTTTTTCTTTTACTAAATATATTAAAGTAGTCTAGTTGATTATTGCTTTGGAAGGAGGGAGTGAATTCAATCATAGGACATGACATGAACTTATCAATGAAAGAGACTATATATAGTTACTTTACAACTATAATGTGCTTGTGCTATGTAGTGTAGTTGTAAAAGGAGTTATAGAAGTTGAGATTCTCTTGATACTTATTGAATGAAGAACGGGCCGCGAGATTAATAGGTTTTGCTAGCTGACTTTGATGATTTAATCCCATGTTGGAAGTTGAAACCCCACAACAAAGTGCAAATTTTTTTGTGGGAGGCTTTTAAACCATTCACATGGAAACTATGGGTTAGGTGAGGCTTTTATGATGAGAAAGGTACTTGTGATTATTAAAGACAAACAAAAATAACCAGCACTTTGCATGATTTTTAGGAGCTTATATCTTGTTATGTGAAAATCATTTGGAAGGAAAAGTTTACATTAGTCCTCCTTTTGTTGGAATTTTAGTTTTTTCCTTTTCTTTTAGTGTGTTCTTCATGACCTTAGATCCCAACATTAGTGTATTCTTCTGAATAAGTTGTGTGAATTGCAAGGTCTTGACTAATATTACGAGAGATAGGCAGTTTAACGGCGAATGACATAATTTTTACTTGAAAGTTGAAACTATGCTTTTCTCGATATATATTAAATTTAAGAGAAAAAGCCACATATCTAAGCACTTTCACATTATTTCTTGTTAATTGACATTTAATATTGTTTTACTATGACTCATGTCTAGTCATATGACATTGGCCAAGTTTGTTGTAAAAGCCAACATTACAAATTTGAAGATGGACAAATGGTGAACGTAAGAAAAATCGAGTTTTCTCCAAGTTATTTCTTCCTACCTAGCTAAAAATAAATAACTAATACATTTAAATTCAGTATTCACGGACCTTATGTACACAATTAGTTGCGGGCAGATGGTATACATTCATGCGTAGATGTGAGCTACTCCATGAGATAGAGCTCTCAAGATCAACAATTAAACACACCTCGTTTTCTTGTAACTGGAAGCATAGTTAGAGCAGAATTTGCACAAAACTATCAAGTTGTTGATGAACTTGCTTGAACTAAAGGGAAAATTTTGCATACTTCTTTTGCAAAAAAACTCATCATGTGGTGTAGGCTCCTCTCACTACTATTTAGAATAGACAACACAAGTAATGGTCCAAGCTTCTCCCTTTGTCACCTTACCTATTTATTTAATTCAACCATTGAAATTTTCCTATAAGAAGAAAGGAAAACTACATCATATGTATTTCTATGTTGTCTCTTTATTACTTGCTTGAATTATTATTTTCAAATTCATTTCCATTTTTTTGTGATTGTTTTCATTACTACTTAGGCAACAACATTATTAATCCAATATCTCTTTTTCTCATTTCCTTGAACTCAAACTTATATGAAAATGAAAATAAAAAAGTGAGTTCCTCTTGTGGTGTTTATAAGTATATTTAGATTCCATGCCTTTATAAGTAGGCATTTATTCTTTACCTCATAAGTGGTCAATAATATATGAGGGTTGATTTTGTTTCACCATATATGGACCTATCAAATTAATTTCACCCCCTTTCTTTTACATATCTTTACTGATCTGTCAAAGCATATGATTTAGCTAAGTTAGCTGGATCCAGCAGCCACATCTCTACTTTCAGACATTAAATTCTGATAATGTGTATATTTATATGTTCATTCATATAATAATTCAAGTACAAAGTACAAACATGCATGTTGCTGAAACTTGCTTGATTTGTGTTCATTTACTTTAAAGTTTATTTAGGAAGAATTTTAAAGGTAAAAGGATAAAAAAACCCATCACCAGAAACACTGATCTTTGTCTGCTGCATAGGAAGATGCTTAGGTATTGTTTAATTAATATTTTAATTAATTATGTTTTAGTAAAATATATTGGCATTGGGATCAGTTAATATGTACATAATGCTGTTTCACTTTCTGATGGTCAACCCATAAGTTTTGTCAATGCTGTTGAGAAAAAGAGAAGCAGGTGGGTTAATCTATGTGATTAAGAAAAGAAAACTTCCTCTTAGATTATTCAATAATTTTTTAAAGAAATTTCTTGTGACCAACTTGTGAGCAACTCTTGTCAAAAAGGCTAAGTATGTTTGTCTGCTTTGGTGCCTTTTTCTTAAAACATTTTGTCTTTGCCTTTCTTTTTCATATCTAGAAATTTTTTAAAATGAGCTAAAGTTGCTTTATGGATGAAAATTGAAACATAATCTTTTTCGGGATTATTCTTAACTTTAATGCTTTTTATTATGCTAAAAGCTTTATTAGAATACATTTGATCTCTCTGATCCAGATTCCTGGATCCTCTTTTACTGTATTAATACTTTATTAAAGCCTTGGTGCTTTCTTCATTGGCAATGCCAAAGGTTTAATTTAGATCAATATATGAGAAAAATAATGGGTCAATTCTTTTCAATTTATCTGGACTTATCTAAACTTATTAAATTTTACAGTAGTATTTGTGAGTGTATTAAATCTAATTTTTGCTTAATTCTGCTTATTTGAATAGAATACCCTATCGGTCAGTTTTCAACATGCATATAAGAGGTGTGAAACATATTGGGATCTCCGTAGGCAAAATATTCTTAAAATATTTTGTTGGAAAATATATATAGAGATAGAGAGAGAAAAGGGAATAAGAATAATTATGATTATAATTCTTATGAAAATACTCTTCTTCATTACAAACGAATAACACATCTGATTTTGGTCTAAATTCCAAAGAAGTCTGCAACCAATCTCGGATGACTTGTTTGAATTTTGCATCCTAGTCCATAAATCAAGCTCCTTAGTTATGCCTACCTTTCCCTCCAAAAAGAACAGTAAAGCTTTATTTTATTTTGGAAGTCAAGTATTGTCCACTTTAATCATTAATATAAATTATTATGTCATTGACAAAATTATAAAGTTGTTATCTTACAAAATTTATTTGGTTATGATTAATAAAATTGAGATTGTTATGATCATATTGCAATTAAATAAATAGAACTTACTGAAAAGCAGAAATTATAAAATTTTGACCACTAAATTTGACCTATTATTATCTAGAGGTAAAAGTAACCCTAGGAAGGAGGGTTTTATGTGAATTTGAGAGCACGTTTATTTCATTATTTTTGATCTTCAAGAAACATAATCAATTGTCGATTCCCTTTATTATTGTTTGGTTCAATCCTCATCAATAATAAATTACTAACTCAAACGGTTTAGCTAGTTTAGTACAAATATTCCCATGTTGTATACGCTACTATTTATTTTACTTTTTGCTTCCATAGTTATAATTATAGAGGAAATAGACAAATGTATTTCCGAACTAGCTTTAGTCTGATGTACTAAATGGTAAGTACCTCACCAAAGTATAATTGCAGCATTATATTTTCAAAGTTACCAACCAAAAAGATCAAAAAAGAGTTTATTAACCAATGAATGAAAAGATAGGAATCCAAGGCTTTTAATTTCTCATCATGGCAATTGGCACTTAGGTACTATTAAGTGAAAAGATAAGAGATTATTGTATGAAAAATAAAAGAAAAGATAAGGACTATACTTCAATTACATGATTTGCTTTGACGTCCAGTCCACCTCAAGATGGACAAAATTGGGGCACTAATCCATGTTTTGCGCAATGGCCACAACCAAAGAAAGATAAGATGATCACGCGTGGAACGTTAATTGAGTCTTGTCCTTTGAAATCTTCAATTAGCCACAGATTGACATGTGAATAATTTTAATATATGGTCCATTAATAATGATTATTGGTCTTCCCTCCAGAGTTTATCTTTCCTGTATGTTTTTTTTCATTTTCTGATATATATATTCATACACTCCTAATTCCTAATTTACAATCCACACCCTCCTTACAATATCTATCATCTTGTACAATACATTTTAAATTTTCATATTAAAAATAAGTCACTTATGTGTAAAAAATAATAATTAACCTTTAGTTTTTGTAAAGAGAACTTTCATTAATTGAAGGTTAAACGACATCTACAACATGTATTAAAGAAAAATAAAATACAGTTATTTGGTCTTGTATTAGACGATTTGAACAAATGTTTAACATTTAATAATGAAGTATCCACTATTACTGACCAAGCTAATTCAGCTATTGCTACTTGTAATAACTAATCCTACCTGTCTTCTAACTACCTTCCTTAATTTCAGGGTGGTTGTAATAGTTAGTTATTCTCCTGCTGATGTGTAATAATGAGGTCTTATATATACCTCTTAGAACAGTAGCTGAACTCATTCAATCAAACACATAAATTTCTGAATGAGAGAACTATCTCTTACTCTCTCTCAATAAAATCTCTCTATTTGATGAAACTGGAAATCATTTCATGGTATCAAAGCAGGAATTTCCTACCAAAATGTTGAAAATTCTGCACAAAATTTGATCAGTTTCTTCATTCTATAGATTTCTTCTTCAAAATTCGTGAAGATTCTTCAGTAAGTTCCTTCAAAATTCTTCTGAATTTTCTAATTCACTATCAAACAAGTGATCAATTCTTTGCAAATTTCATGATCAATTTATTAGTTAATTGAAATTTAGTTCTTTAATTTTTGTTGATCAATTCAGTAATCAAATTCTGTTGATCAATCTTTGAGATTAAATTGTGATCAAATTCTTGATTTCTTCTCTTCAAAATCGAAGATATCATTATATTCTTCTTTCAAAATGCCAGAAAATTATGAGAATTCTGAAACTCAACCTAGACTAAATCCTATTCAGGATCCTACATCAGTTTATTACATACGTCCTTCTGAAAATCCTACATTACTATTAGTTTCTGAGAAATTTGATGGAGAGAATTTTGTTGATTAGAAGAGAGGAATGGTTTTATCATCGACTATGAAAAACAAACTTGTTTTTGTTGATGAAAGCTTAAGGAAACCAGCAAATACAGATCCATTGTTTAGTGCTTGGGAGAGATGTAATAACATGATAATTTCATACATCCTGAGGGCTTTGGACAACACTCTAGTCAAGAGTGTGCTGTATTTCTCAACAACAAGTGAGATATGGCAGGATCTTGAGGATAGATATTCTATGATATCAGGACCTCAATTGTACCCAATTCAGCAATCTTTAAAACAAATTGAACAAGGTTCTTGTACAATAGCTGAATTTTTCACCAAGATCAAGGTGATTTGGGATCAAATTAGCACAACAAGTCCTATTCCATACTGCACATGTAATGGATGTTCATGTGATCTTTCTAAGAAGTTTCTGAAGGCACAATAAGAAGAAAGGCTGATCCAATTTCTGATGAAACTAGATGGCAAGTATTCAGCTGTAAGAACAAATATCCTGATGATGACGCCTTTGCCATCTATTTCTGTTGGATATAATCTTCTAATACAAGATGAAAAGCAAAGAGAAATCACTTCAATCAACAATCATACTTCCAATATGGCTTTTGCAGCTGCTGATGACAGGAATAATGCAAATCATTCTGTATACAGGGGCAAAGTTATTCCCTACAACTCTAATGCTAACAGAAGAGCTTCTAGTACATCACTTTATTATGATCATTGCAAGATACCAAGACACACTATAAACATGTGTTGGAAAATCCATGGTTATCCAGCTCGTTTTGCAAATACTAGAAACAATAGGGGAAAGAAAGTTGCAGCAGTTGTATATGATGATGGTTCTGATGATGATCATGATAATGAAGCTGCTCACCTCACCAAGGAACAATACCAGCATTTCATGACCCTGGTCAAGCAAAATAAGGAATAGCATGGTGTAGCCGACACATCTATCTAGCACACTTCAACAGCTAATGTGGCAGGTACTTGTCTCATTACTTGTTTAAATTCAAAGTGGATAATAGATAGGGGGCAACTGACCACATCTGTTCCAACCTTGAATTGTTTACAACATATCAACCATTTGAAAAGGAACGTAAAACTATCACAGTAGCAGATGGAAGGAAGGTTGAAGTGCAACATATAGGTACAGTGAAACTAGAAAATGGAGTAATGTTGGATAAAGTTTTACATGTGGCTGGTTTGCACTTTAATATGATCTCTACACATAGGTTATGTGCTGATATGAACTGTGATATCCTTTTTTCACATGATAAATGCTTGCTACAATAGCATTCTTAGACAGGTTCCTTGGTTCTTGGTAAGTTGGATGATGGTTTGTATGTTGTTGACACAACTCCATCTCAGTCTTCTGTCCATGAAGAAGCAAAGCTATGGCATTTGAGGCTTGGCCACTTGCCATTTAATAAACTTCACTATGTGAATCCCATGTTTTCTGCAAATAATTGTTGCCCTGACAGTATTTGTCAACTTTGTCCTAAGGTAAAACAAACTAGAAAGCCTTTTCCTCTTAGCAGTACCACAAGTTCTAAGTGTTTTAATCTCTTACATGTAGATATATGGGTCCCCTATAAGGTCAAGACTTATGATGATTGTACATATTTTCTTACTGTTGTTGATGACAAGTCAAGACACACTTGGACTTTTCTTATGAGAAATAAAACTGATGCTATTGACATTCCGGAGTTCTTGGTTGCAATGGTTCAAAATCAGTTTTCTACTCTTGTGAAATGTTTGAGGACTGATAATGCAAAAGAACTATGTGAGGGGAGAATCATGTCTCTCCATCAAACACATGGTATATTGCATCAAAGAAGCTGCACATACACACCACAACAAAATGGTGTGGCTGAAAGGAAGCATAGGCATCTCTTAGAGACTGCTAGAGCTTTGTACTTCCAGTCAAGAGTACCACGTAAGTACTGGGGTGAGTGTTTGCTCACTGCCACTCATTTGATAAATAGAATGCCATTGAGCTGCCTTGGCCATGTTATACCCTATGAGAAATTGTATGGGAAAACACCTAGCTCAGCACACTTAAAGGTGTTTGGTTGTCTTGTTTTTGCTTCCACTATTAAAATACATAGAACAAAGTTTGACTCTAGAGCTGTTCCATGTGTCTTTATAGGATATCCCACTGGTCAAAAGGCTTACAAGATTTTAAATCTTGAAACCAATAAAATCTTTGTTTCAAGAGATGTTACTTTTCATGAAAAGCATCTCCCTTACCATCTCACAGATACACCACAAAATCAATGTTACTCTCTCTTCTTACCAGCCAATACAAGTCATAATCACACTTTTATAGATGTGCATGATGTTTTTGTTCTACCTAATGATTCACCTGCAGCTTCACCTACACACTCCACTTTATCCTCACAAAATGTCACTCCACAAAACTCACCTTCATACACCTTAACTCCTCAAAATATCTCTCCACAATCTTCAAATAACAATCCAGATCTTTCTCTTCAATCCTCTCCTAAACACATACCATCTCCACCTCTGCCTACAAGACAATCTACAAGAACTCACATCCTACTAGCATGGATGCAAGACTTTGTGTGCACAGTATGCACCACTCATACACACTGGTGCAATTTGATAAGCTATGATGCTATGCCAGGTTGTTCTAAGGCTTTTATATCTGAGTTATCTAAGCTTACTGAACCCTCTAGCTACTTTGAAGCATCCCAACATCAGGAATGGATTGATGCTATGCACAAGGAATAAGAAGCTTTATCTTCTAATCAAACTTGGGTGGTCAGACATCTTCCAAAAGGAAGAAGGCAATAGGCAGTAAGTGGGTTTTCAAAGTGAAACTCAAGAAGGATGGTACTCTTGAGAGGTATAAGGCAAAACTAGTTGCCAAGGGATTCACTCAAAAGCTTTGGCTTGACTATGCTGAAACTTTCTCCCCTGTAGTGAAGATGGCTATAATCAGGTGCCTCCTAGCCCTTGCAGCAAGCTTCGACTGGCCTCTCCATCAACTTGACATCAATAATGCCTTCCTCCATGGCACTCTTGATGAAGAAGTCTACATGACTATGCCTGAAGGGGTTCCTAATCCACAGAAGAAAGTATGCAAGCTTGTTAAGTCCCTATATGGACTTAAACAAGCAAGCATGCAGTGGTTTCCTAGGCTCAATATAGAGCTTGAACATCACGGTTTCATTCAAAGCAAAAATGACTATTCCTTGTTTATCAACAAGAATAGTTCAGATATTTGTATTGCAGCTGTCTATGTGGATGACATCATCCTCACAGGCTGCCTACTGGGATTGTTTTGAGTTAGAGAAAGGTCACCAAGGAGTCATGTAGCGAGTGTGAACTTGACATCTCCAAGCACACTAAAATACCACTGCCACTTAACCTGAAGCTGTTAGCAGATGATGGTAATTCTGCACAGATCCTAGTCATTATAGATGCTTGGTTTTTTTTTTTTGCTAAGTAAGTAAATTTCATTGCATCATCCTCAAAATTACACCTAAGTCCAAGCCAAATTCAACAAACCAACTAGGTTGGACCCTTGAAATAAGGCAGGACACAACTAATTACATCCTTCAAACAACTTCAGAGCTAACAACATCTATCCATCATACATTTGCAACTAAGCCATTACAGAGTTATAAACCAAGCATAGTCTTTCCTACTGATTTTCTTTGGAAGAACAGTTCCAATTCTCATTCTAATTTGAGCTCTAGTTTGTTTCACACTCAGCTGAATACTAGGACTGCATTGTTGACAGTAACACTGATTCCTCCCTTGCCAGACCTGATATACCACTGCAGCAATACCAGCTGACATAACTTGCTTTCTAAATTTCGTCTGATGATAATTCTTTATCCATCTGATAATCCCAGGTAGTGAAGTACTAGCTGCTAAAATTCCCAGCCAACTCTTTATCTCTGCAAGTAAAGCAGAACTAAAGTAACATTGAAAGAAGAGATGAGAGTGAGATTTTTCTCTGTCATCACAAATCAAACATTTATCTGTGTTAGCAATACCCAATCTAGCAAGCCTTGTTGTAGTTTGCAGTCTCTCTTGTACAGCTAACCAAAGTATAAATCTATGCTTTGGAATAGATAATCTATTCCAAACAGTTTTATCCCAATTAACAGATGGCTTTTGTCCTCTCAACTTTTCATATATTGCTTGTATAGAATAAGTTGGCATAGAACTAAATTCTGCTTCAGAAAAATGCTCTTTAATTTGCTCTTTAACTCTGCAGATGCTTTTCCAGTACCAACTATCTCCAGACTTGGGAGTGTAGTTCCACCAACTGCCATGCTTGATGTAGACAGAGTGAATCCATTTGATCCACATGTTATCCTGCTTGGAAGCAATTGCCCAAACATATTTCCAAGAGAAGCTTTATTCCAAGCAATCACTTTTCTAAAACCTAGTCCACCACATGCCTTGCTCCAGCACAATGAATCCCAGGCAACAGCACCGGTTTTTTTTAGTATAAGCATTACTACTCCATAAAAATGCTCTACATATTTTCACCACTTCATTCAGAACAGATTTAGGTATAATAAATACCTGAGCCCAATACCTATGAAGACTTAACAATACTGAATTAATCAGTTATGATCTAGCCTCATAGGATAGATTTCTTGTACTCCATATCCTTATTCTTGCTACCATCTTTTCTACAATGACATCACACTGTGCTTTTGTGATTTTCTTAGAGCAGATGGGAACACCTAAGTACCTGAATGGTAACCTGCTTCTCATGAATCCAGATACATCAACTATCCTCTAAGCTTCTATTTCTTGTACTCCACAAGTATAAATTGCTGACTTGCTAACATTTGCCTTCAAGCCTGATGAGTCTGAAAACAGCTTAAAAGCTTTTAATAAGAGGTAAGTTGATGCAAACTCACCTTTGCAGCATAATATGAGATCATCTGCAAAGCACATATGTGTCAATTTTACTTCTCTGCATCTAGAATGAAAGTGAAATTGAGGCAAAGCACTCATATTGTGCAGTATTCTGGAGAGATATTCCATACACACCACAAAGAGTAATGGAGACATGGGGTCTCCTTGTCTCAATCCCCTAGATGACTTGAAATAGCCTTTCATTTTCCCATTCAACAATAATGAGAACATAGGACTAGTTACACAAGTCATAACCAATGTGATAAAATGTGCAGGGAATCCAAGATGAGTGAGCATTTCTTGTAGAAAGGCCCAATTCACTGTATCATAGGACTTTTGCAGATCTATCTTGAGTAAGCAGCTAGGAGTCACTTGCTTTCTGCCATAATGCCTTACCATGTCTTGAATAATCATGATATTGTGTGCAATGTATCTCCCATGCACAAAGCCCCCTTGATTTTCTACAATTAAATCAGGCAACACTTTCCTTAGCCTACCACATATCACCTTAGTTATACACTTGTATAGTGTATTACAGCAAGCTATAGGCCTGTATTCTGTAACATTACTAGGACACCTAGTCTTAGGTATCAGAGTAATAGATGTGTTGTTAAGCTCTTTCAGAATCACACCATTATGTAAAGAGTCCAAGACTGCAGTAACAATGTCCTCTCCAATAATGTTCCAGGCATCTTTATAAAAGAAAGACCCAAATCCATCAGGTCGAGGGGCTTTGACCCCTGGAAAAGAAAATAACGCAGCTTTTACTTCTTCACTTGTATAAGGAGCATTCAGAATGCTTCTGTGTTCTTCTATAACAACAGATCCAGTATGGATGATCTATTGAATAACTTCAAGTCTTTGTGTGACATTAGTCCCTAATAACATTTTATAGTATGCTAAAAAGGCTTCTGAAACAGCTTCTGATGTATCATGCCATACACCATTTTCATCATTAATACTGTAGACTTGATTCTTCACCCTCCTTTCTTTAATACTCGATGGAATAATCCGGTGTTGTCATCACCATCTCTAATCCAGTCAAGCTTAGCTTTCTGTCTCAAAAAAGAAACATATGCAGCATGCTTCAGTTTATAATTTTTAACAGCTTCCAACTCAGCTTCTGCAAATTCAGTATTGCTCGGGCATGAATGTGCATTTTCTTCTGAGCTTCAATCATGGCTTGATAAGTCTGTGTATCATCAGCTTGCAAATTGTTAAACCCAGACTTATTTAATTCTTTTAACCCAACCTTCACTTTCTTCAACTTCTGCAAAACTACAAACATCTTGGAACCTTGAATAGGGGTGTTCCAAGCTTGTCTCACAATATCTTCAAATTGTGGGGCTCCTCTCCACATGGTAAAGTATCTAAATGGTCTCTTACCACATGTATCTATAGGAAATACAAAGGAGTAAGGCTGGAGAGTGATCAAACTCCCCTCGCCTTGAAAATTAACTTCACCGAAGTGAAAGCATCTTGCCATGCCTGATTTGCCAGCATCCTGTCTAATTTGGAGAACACTCTATCTGCTCCAAGTTGCTTATTATTCCAGGTTAAGAAATTACATGAACATTTTATATCCAGAACATCACAATACTCCATACACTCCCTGATAACTCTAGTTTCAGCTTCCCTTACTAATGATCCTAGCCTTTCATCCACATTTATCACACAATTAAAATCCCCACAGAGTAACCATGGTTCATCTGTTTTTTCTTGCTTCAAATCTTCCCATAATGCCTCTCTGCCAGCTCTTTCATTCATAGCATATACAAATGAACAAAAGAAGCCATGTACACCACTTGTAGGCTGAATGTAGCAAAGTAAAAATTGACTACTACCTCTAATTATATTAACATTACTACTAGGCTTCCAGGCTAATATAATTCTTCCACTATTATTGTAACATGCATTTGAAGTAAAACACCATCCTGTAAAAAGTTTTTGATAAAGATTCCCAAGATTAGAAATCTTCACCTTTGTTTCCAAGAGACAAACAATGCCAATAGAGAATCTGTGAATATAGTCTTTCACATCTCTCTGTTTCTTAGCATTATTTATCCATCTTACATTCCAACAAATCAATCTATCCATTTTGGATTGGGAAAGTTCCCTCTCCTATAGCTTCATTACCTCCTGTGTCATCATTTGCAATCCTTTGATCCCTTCCATCACCATCTGCTGCTCCAGCTTGCTCTAATGTCTGAAATGAATTACCAATACTAATAGGTTTAGTATTAGTAACTCTAACTTTGATAGGCCTTAGATTCTTCTGGAATCCATCAGGATCCATCTCTTGTGATTTTTTCCCCTGCACCACCTCCTGTGATTTTTTCCCCTGCACCACCTCCTTCTGCTTCTGTGATGATTGTATTTCAGCTACAGTAGTCACATTAACTACATTAGCTAACTCAGGCGTTGTAGTGTTCACATCGGTTACTAGAGGTGTAACATGATGTTGAACTTTCTTAGGCATCCACACCTGCTTAACTTGCTGCGTTCTGCATTCCTTTGATTCATGCTCATACTTATTACAAACATTACACTTCATAGGAGTCCACTCATACTCCACTGGTACTGCTACTCTTTGTTCATGTTCGTCCAGAAAATGAATTTGTGTAAGAAATTTTCCTTCCACATTCATCTCAATCAAAATACGAGTAAATTGCAACTTATCACAATTCCTTGTGGCTTCATCTCTCTTGATAGGATCCCCTAATTGTGCAGAAATCTTATGCAAAGATTTTTCCACCCAATACTTCAATGCTATCTTTATTAAGATGAACCCAAACTGGAATGGTTTTGAGTTCGTCTTTTTGGAAATCAGTCTCATGAGACCAAGGTCTAACAATCAATGGTTTCTTATCGAAGAAGTAATGTCCATTGATCACCTTGTCTCTTGAATCCATAGTTGGAAATCTAACCAGATAAACACCTTTCTTAATCAATGCAACTTTATCAACCTTATAATTTCTCCAAATTCTCCTAAAATATCCTTCCATCACTTGTATTGGAGGATTATTTGCTCCTAATACATAACAAACAACAGAAGAATTCCAAAATTGAATCTCATCTTCTATATCCTCCAGTTCTATTTTCACGATTTCATTCAAATCATCATTAATCTCCTGCTCAACTTCTACATCCGCTACATGTTCGACATTTTGCTCCATTGATTTCGCTGATTTATGAGAATTTGAATCTCCACTCCTTGAAATGGATTGTAACCATTCATTAAATGTGTGTCGCACCTCAGATTGCTGCTTCAAAACCTAAATAGATGAAGTTGGTGTAAGAACTTCACCTATTCCTAGTCCAAAATCTAATGCTTCCACACCTAGAATTTCATCCGTTGATCGAGTACGTAACGCCTGAGAATCAGACGTAGGTCCTGTTGCTTTCACCTTCTGCTTACCAGATTTACCTTGAGGTTTCTCAGCCGCCTTCCTTGCCATGACGACGGTGCACGTTAAGCTAACATGCACCGAGAGAAACTTGGAGAGAAAGTTTCAAGGTTCTATTATTAAAGCTTGCTTTATAAATGCTTGGTTGGTAAACTCAATTTCTTGACACACACTAGACTTGACATTTCCTTTGTTGTTCAGACACTTAGCCAATGTCTTCAAGCTCCCAGGTTACATCACTTACAAGCCTTGCATCACTTGTTAAAGTATGTTGCTGGAACTGTTGGACAAGGCATACTTTTACATGCTTCACCTCAGTTAACTCTTCAAGGTTATTCTGATTGAGATTGGGCTGCTTGTCCCAATTCTAGAAGATCTGTAACTGGATACCTTATACTCTTAGGAAATAGTCCAATATCATGGAAGTCCAAGAAGCAATCAACTGTATCTAAGTCCTCTTCTGAGGCAGAATACAGGGCTATGGCTGCTGCAGCCTCTAAAATCACTTGGGTGGTCAGGCTGCTACATGAGCTTGGTGTGAATGACTTAACTCCTGTGAAGCTATCTTGTGATAATCAATCAGCCATACACTTAGGCAAAAATCCAGTGCAGCATGAAAGAACCAAGCACATTGAGCTTGACATTCATTTTACTCGAGACAAGATCCTAGAAGGCCTCCTAAAGCTCACCTATGTTCCAACAGGTGATCAATTGGCAGATCTTCATACTAAGACTCTCCCATATATGAAAGACTCCAACAATTAAACCAATTGAGCTTGAATCATCCCTAGCAAACAACAGTAAAAAAAATCTCGTGTGTTCCTTCAACTTGTTTCTTTGTTTAAGTTTATAATTCCGCAAAAAAAAGTGTTTATTTCTACACATCCAATTCACCCCCTTTTGTAGTTTTTCTAGTGAAATAACAATTGGTATCAGAGCTAGATCTCACGAAAAGTAGGAAACCTTGTTGAGAAAAAGATCCATGGAACATGAATTCTACCGAGAAACACTAGTGCAAAAATGCTCAAATGCTCCGGTTAATAAGCCCACAAGTGCTCCGTATTTGACGCGTAGCAGACGTCATACGAGCATTTGAGCATTTTACAAATTCTCCGGTTGAGAACCGTAGCTTTTACTTTATCAAATGCTCCGGTTGTTCCTAAAACCGAAGCATTTAAGCTTTTTTATACGGATAAATTAACACAAATGCTTCGGTTTTTAAGGATAACCGAAGCATTTGTGTATTTTATATAGTAAAAAAATCCAGCTACTGCAGCATGCGTGCTAGCAGCAGCCATACTACAGTAATAAACCATAACTCACCCACAGAAACAATAATTGATAACCATTTTAACACAATCTCAGATTAAAACTAACTCTTACAAAATCCTACGGAAAAACATAATCTCTTACTGATGATCGCATCCAAACAAACTAACTCTTACAAAATAATTTCCCTTTATAGATTCTTAAAACACTTTGTAATTCAAGATAATTAAACTTGGAATTGAAAACCATAACTTAATGATTGTCCAAATTAATTTTCTTATAAATGGACATCACAAACGAAATCAGACTCAAATCTAAATGGGTTCCAAAAAAAAATAGATATACCTCCACAATCAAACTTGATTTTGTGTCATCTGTTTTAATAAGAGATAGAATTTGAAAGAACAAAAGCAAAAGGCAGCGCCAAGTGCCACTACAAAGCAACAATGGCAAGAAGCAGCACAGCGAGGGCAGCACCACTAGAGGCAACAACATGGGACAGCAGAACCGTGCAAAAGACAACAAGGAATTCATATTTAAAAAACAACATTAAACAATGATCAAACTTCAACAAAATTGAAATTTTCAAAAAATCTATACATACCTAAAAAAGAAACCATATGAAGCAGCACAGAAAGCAACAGACACATTCTGAAAACAACAATCAAGAATCATTCCACAGACACATTCTGTTTGAGCTTCTAATCTAAGCATACTGCTATCAACATCCACCAATCTCATACTCTAGTAATTTAAAAACAGTATTGCTGGTGATCTGATCTAAAATACTCTAAAAGAAAGACTGGGGAGAGTATTATAATACTCTTGAAGGAACTAAACTACAAACCTTGGCCAACTTGATGAAAGCCTTTTCCCATTCCATAACCTTCCCATTAGCATCATTTGACTCATCAATGATATAAGTAATTGGATAGGTTACCAAAAATGCAGAAGCCTGACATTTGAACATCAAACAATTAGTCTACTATACATGCAGTCTTGTAATATTAGAGTTCAAAAGGTAATTTAAAGAGCAACATAACAAGTTGAGAATTCCTATCATCCATTGGTGATGGATTACAACTTCTCCCTCAGAAAATGAATAGTAATATTAATTTAGCATCAATTCACTAAATTTGTTTATTATAAGGTTCTTTTAAAAGGAAAAAACAAAAAGAATGGCATAACTGGGAAAGGGTTAACAACTACTTATACTAGTGGCCAACAACCATCAGAGAGATACATATAATGAACATTTTTTAGACTTTGAAGCAATAAGTTGTGCCTTCATACCTATGTCTTTACAAAAAAAAAAGTATCGAGAGGAAATCAACAAGAGTTAAGAACAACAATGATAAGTTGATAACTATATTAGATATGTGCAGACTTCTAACCTGATGGACTATTTTCCAGTGCTTGATGCCATCACCCATCTCCTCAATTAGCTAAACTCATGTCCAAGCTAGGGATGTCTCCTGCTGAATCCACCCCTAGCTTGAGGGGGGCTAATGAAGTATCCACTACTACTGACCAAGCTAATTCAGTTGTTGCTACTTGTAATAACTAATCCTACCTGTCTTCTAACTACCTTCCTTAATTTCATGGTGGTTGTAATAGTTAGTTATTCTCCTGCTGATGTGTAATAATAAGGTCTTATATATACCTCTTAGAACAGTAGCTGAACTCATTCAATCAAACACATAAATTTCTGAATGAGAGAATTATCTCTTACTTTCTCTCAATAAAATCTTTCTATTTGATGAAACTAGAAATCATTTCATTTAACTTTTAAGTTATAGATTTTTTCTTAAATATTAAGTATTTTATTTAATTATGTGACTTCTAAAGATGTTTGGATATCACGTATGATTTTAGGGTTTTTTGGATTAATTTCACATATGATCTTAATTTTAGGATTGTTGGAGTAGGAGAAATGAGAGATTATATGAATATCTGTTTTCTTGGTAAATTATACTATCTTTTTTAATCAGTAAGGTTTCGGAATATATTATATTTGTCGAATACTATTCATTACGTTGGTTGACATCCGAATATCATGTACACTGTAATCCTTTGAGATTATACCGAATCCGCGAAGAATTTGGACATAACTCTATAGAAAATAGGTTTGCTTTTGGAGATTCATGGTTGACCAATTTTGCTTGGCTTTGACTAAACACTAATCTAATATCATTTACAGATGCATGTAGAGACATAGAGTTGTGTCGTTAATTAGTTATCTTTGAATATGCATGAGAATTGGAAATGCATCTAAAGTGAAGCATTCTGTTACAATCTTTCTGTTTTAATATTGCCTTTCAAGCATAAATCCAATGACATGATTCATGGTTATTGCAACTTTAGGGTGTCTTTCATATGAATTCCACTTTTTTAAAACTTATTTTAATTTATTTGAACTTCTTAAAACTTGTTGTAGCTGTAATGGAATTTTAGTAGCCCTTATTGGCCGGTCATGAACTTAAAATGTATGAACTTTTCAATTCTCAACTCAACTTATATAAATTTATTGTAGTTGTAATTAAATGTTATTTATTGCTTAATATTTCCATTTTTTACTTCTTATAGATACAACCGTAAGAGCTACATATAACAAAAACCTTTATGTTATAAGTGATTAGAGGTCCAACTCTAATGTTCATTTGCTCTTAAAATCTTTACATATTGCTAGATTTACATTAAAAAGTACCAACATACTATTTTTTGTGAATTGTTATCCTGATCTGAGAGAATGTTACGTTCAAGTTAAATTGACCTTAGCTTGAAAAACAAACAACCTTTATGAAGTGCAAGTGATCTTTTAATAGTATTCCAAGGTGTAGTTGAGCTTTTGCTGATTTATTGTTATTGGAGAGCCAAATCCTAAATTACTAAGATATATGGTGCAACAATAACATGATAAGGATACTTTACACCTTGAATATAGTATGGACCATTTTTTGCCACGTGTCATGATTTGAATTCATTGAAGTTTACTTCCATTGCATTGTGGAACATCTAAAAGATCAACTCATGAGCAATGTAGGCCGGCCTTCGATCAAATCAAATTATTTATTTGGTATGGATTAAGAGGCTTTGGAGCGTGGATAATAACACTTCATTTTCTTATCACTTGATTAATGTAGTATCCTCTTTGTTTGACCTATTTAAAAAACAAGTTTAGTTTAGTTATATTTGGATAAGTAAAAATTAGTTTAATACTTCACACTTTAACTAAAAGTAGTTTCTAGATTTTCTAAAACTATATACCTTCCGTTCTTTTTTAGATGTAATATTTGTTTTTTTAATCTACTCACCAAAAAAGCAAATATTGAATCTTAAAAAAATTGAAATAGTATTATATAAATCAAGTGACTAATCTGTCAAATCTGCCACACTAGAATTTGCAAAGAGTTCGGGTTTTGTCCATCAAGACCTCATCAAGGGAATCTAGAAAGGATTGGTTCCTCCAAGGGTAGCAATTTTCTCTTGGCTCTCGATTTTGGAGAAAATTAATACTAGGTCGAAATTGTTTCGACTTGGTATCCTACCTATCGAAGAAGCGTATTGTGTATTGTGTAACTCCCATTTAGAAACCTCCAATCATCTGCTTCTGCATTGTGGCCTCTCATGGTCTATATGGTCATGGTGGCTTGAGCTGTGGGGACACTCTTGGATATTTCCTCTCTCACTCAAAGATGCTTTCCATCAATGTCATCTCTTTGGAGGTTCTTCTTTTTTCAAAAAGATATGGCTTGCTATTTTTTTCATCATCATTTGGTCTCTGTGGAAAGAAAGAAATACTAGAATTTTCAACAGCATCTCCTCTTCCCCTCGTGAAATGCAAGATTTGATTTTGGTTAGATTATATTGGTGGATCAAAGCATGGGATGATAGCTTCCCATATTCATCTTCCGAAGTCCTCCAAAACCCACTTTGCCTCAACTGGGCGAGGCCTCAACCAATCCATTTGCCTACCCAGCAGCTAGCACCACAGTTTTGGTTTCCTCCCCCTAGCAACCATCTAAAGTGGAACGTGGATGCGTCTTATGATTCACGTTTCGATCATATGCGGCTGTAGGTGGGGTGCTTCGTAACGAGGAGGGCAATTTTGTTTGCCTTTTCTCCAGTCCCATTCCTCTTTTGGAAATTAATTCAACCGAGGTCTTCCCCATTTTCCGAGCCATTAAAATATCCACAAGCTCATAGAGACTCAAGACCACCAATCTCATCATTGTTTCGGACTCAGCCAACGATGTACGTTGGTGCAACCAAGAAAATGGCGGTCCTTGGAACCTTAATTTCATGCTTAATTTCATCCGAAATGCTCGTAAGACATGGATCTCCTTATTAATTGTCCACAAAGGCAGGGGCACTAATGGTGTTGTTAACTCACTTGCCAAACAAGGGTTGAGGAGAAGTGATGAGTTTTTAGCCTGGTGTTAAGTTCTTGACTTGCACTAGTGGAAAAATGCTCAAATGCTCAAATGCTCAGCTAGTTCTCTGAAACTAGAAGGGTGCTCCGCCATAAACACAACAAGATGGAGTCCAATTGAGTTTACATAAGATTGGAAATCAGCATACACCTACATACACACCAAAAAATTAAAATAATGAATACAAAAGAAGGCATATCTTTCAATCACTTAAGATGAAACTATTTAAGCAACAAACCTCCTGCTCAAGCAAGACATTGCACAAACAGAATGCAATTAGTGGGTTAAGGAATAAAATGCAACCCAAAATCTGCAGATGTTGAAGACTTCTGACCGGAGCTAGACCATCAAACACTCATTCCAATTAGCGCTAAAGCTTTCATTTTGGTCCGAACAGAGGTGCAAAAACCATACCAGAATTGAATCCTCAACATCTCAACTCGATTATCTCTTCATTAATAGTCTTAACACCATTTTATCAACCTAGCCAATTCGTCACTGAAGAAAACACAAACAACTCATCCATAGATAACCACCAATACCCAGAAGCCCTCCAAAATGTCATCGTGAGTTTTTCTTTTGTTCCGCTTTCGCAAAACCATAATTTAACCACAACCATATACCATGTAAAATCCCAAAGTTGATTCAATCAACACCTAAAAAACTAAACACAAAAAAATGACATTCAAACAGAACTGAAATCAAACCCTTGAAACAGGACAAGCTAATAAACACCAAATCAAATTCAGCAGACTATGAAACTCCAGAAATAAATGCCTTCACTTTAAACTAATGATCATATATCATCCTTTATAACCTAAACATAACCATTCTAATAAAATATAAAAACAACATCAAAATTCAAAAAGACGATGAATTTCCATAAAATTGCACATTAATCAACACAAAATCAAACACCAAACCAAAACTGAAATCATCAAAAGAAGGCCATACTTCGTATTACCGGAAACCGGAAACCAAGATCGGCAAAATAGAGCATTACGACGAACCATATAACAACGAAGTCTCTCAATGACAATTTCGACAAAATTCTTTCTCATCCTCTTTTCCTCCATCAGGCACCATTTTTAGGGCTTCCGCAAACGCTCGACGACGAAGCGTATCCTCTTCCTCTTACACCAATCTCCGTCACCGGAACTTCGCTGCTGAAGAACAGCGCTGAAGAATGACGCTGAAGAGCGAAAATAAATTCAGGGGCGTGAAGAGAGAGAGAGAGGAATTCGTGAAAGGGAGAAAAATTAATCTTATTCGATTTCTAGGGTTCAAGTTTTCGAACAAACAAATTAGAAATCGAAAAAAACGAGCCACTTACTTATTTTTGTGAAGAATGGGGTGAAATGCGAGTGAAAATTGAACTGGAAACCCTAGAAATGGGGGAACCAGTCGAATTCAGAGCTTTTGCGAACAAATTAGGGGTTTTAGCATGAAAACCATGGTGATGATAAGAAGGAGATAGAGTGAGAAGGAGGGCAGAAATGGGGTAGTTGGCATTTCGATAGTTGAGTCTGGAAGGAGATGAGAGAGATCGACATGGAACACGGGAAGAGAGAGAACAAAAAGGCTAGAGAAAATGGGGGGAGCAGTATTTTCAGTAGAAGAGAGAGGAAGGTAGGGGGGGAAATAATAATAAAAAGAGGACAACAATGATTACGAGGGAAAACAATCCAAATGCTCGGGTTGATTAACCGGAGCATTTATTCACATATGCTCGGGTTGATTAGTCAACCGGAGCATTTGATATCAAATGCTCTGGTTGACCAATCAACCCGAGCATTTGTGAATTTTTTTTAAAAAAAATTTCACAAATGCTCCGGTTGATTAGTCAACCAAAGCATTTAATAAGTAGCAAAAGCAGTTTTTTCCACTAGTGTTGGCTTTTCATTTGTACTCCTCCTGGGTATACAACTCGGGCTGAGTTTGTATTTTAGAGCCTATCTTATGTGCTGAACTTTGTCTTTAATCTGGGCTTAAGCCTTAATAAAATCGTCTCAAAAACTAGTCAAGGTTACATTTGAGGAAGTATACTTTTGCAAATTTGTCAAAGCATGTCACTATGATATGATAGTAGAGATTGATGAATTTATCTTTGTAGAATTATTGCCGATAAAAATCAAAGCAAACCTACCATCTCACACCTTTTTGCAAATTAGGAGGAACAGTTCTAAAGAACACTTCAAAAAATGGTGAACTATTTTTTTTCATTAACTAATGTAACATGAGGAATTTTCTATACTATATTCATGAAACATTCAAGTAACTTGTTGTTTAGTAGGCCCAATTTTGCTTCCTGATTTTAGTGAAAACTTAACCTTTTAATGAAGAGACACAAGCTTATCTAGCCATAGACTTATATAGGCATAGGGGACAGACAATATTTATGTACAAACTAGAGTAATGTGGTTGTCCCTGCAAAAAGATATTCGAGGAGTAGTTTTCCATCTGTCCCGCCAATGAGACACAACAACGGGGATCGATAGCTACCCAATTAACCTTACCTCCACCGTTATTCTATCACATCTCTACCTATATCAACAAGGTGATTCAAATAATTGCTTATGCTTGGTAGTTTAGCTTGGTTGTAGCTAGGATTGCATTTGAGATTTACTTTCTCCATTTCAAAATAAATAAAATTTGGAATTAAGATATGCTTATGCGAATATATTGAGAAACTAGACTAAAACATGTTGAATGAGTAATTACATAGACAGAACTATTAGAGATTTTATTTAGAATTGATAGGCCAAAATATTATAAATTTATAAACTATACTAGACCATTGTTTACAAACATGTGCACTTGGTGTGCATTGTTCTTCCTAACATACGAATCGGCTCCTGCACAGTTCACATGATACCTTCCTATGCTTGTAGCTAGTCATTTATGTTGTTGTCCCTTGGTGATTTCTTATCCAGGGCACAAGTTTAACATTCTTGTTTCTTATCCTTGATTTTGTTTGTCGTCCTTGATCCCTTCTATAGCCACTTTGGAGTAGTTAGGTAATAAGTAGACATTTTTCCATCCCTTCAAATAGAGATATATTAGTCGTGGGAGTTTCAGTAGGCTTAGGCGTTATTATGTTATTGATGTTTTATGTTATAATAAGTCATTGTAATCATAGTCTTATTAGATCCTTGTATATAACAAGAATGCCTAATATGACTAGCTAGGATCAACATTTTGTAATAATATAACTAGTATTTTGGCCCGGGCGATGCCCCGGGTCAGTTACAACTTACAATTATCAAACATATTATTATTATTCATAAATCTCATACTTGATTTTTGTTGAGGCATGTAGTGTTTTGATGATTGTAAACAAATGATGATTATCTAACTAACATGTGTATTTGAGATGTGCATATTACATTACCATAGAACAAGTCATGAAAGGTTAAATATATCACATCATGAAGAGTTCCTAAAAGAAATCCAATAAGTGAAGTTCTTGAGGAAGAAATCCAAAGAGAGAAGAAGTTTGATTATACAGATGTGCTGCTAGATTTTATGTAAGTTCCTAAGATGGAACCAAGCATGAAGAGTTCAAGAAAAATGTTATAGAAGCAAGCACAAACAAAGTTCCTAGAAAAGTTCCTAGAAGGAACACAAACAGAGCAGTTCCTAGGTATATCCTAAGAGGAATATTGAATATGCAGCTTCCGAAGTGAGAAGCCTTTCCGAGTCGGAGCGGCTTCCCGAGTGGGAGTAGGTTCGTGAAGTTTCATAGTTGAAACAAGCCATCGTGCGAGAATTATAAGTGCGAAGTTCCTTAAAGACAATAGCACGTCGAAGTTCCAGAGGTGGAGCTATTGCATGCGATTCCTGAGTTGGAGCAGCATGGAGCATGAAGACAGGAAGTATGAGTTTATTTTCTAGGATTCATGTAAGTATGTGGAAACGTGAAAGGTAAAGGAACAAAGGTGTCAAAAGGAACTCGTGGAACTTAGAGTCAAAAGTATTTAAGAGTCAGTAAGTTGTTGCATATTATTATCTTAATATGTAGGATTTATTTAGAGTTTGTTTCTTAATAAATCTCTACTTGATTAATTATTTTTAGATAATATGCATTAGTTGTTTTAGGATAAGATTTAGTTTTTAAATAAAAAAGATAAGTTTTAAATAAAATCAGTTTTAATTTAGGATTTTGATTTTAATTTATTTAATTCTATCTTATCAGTTTTTGGAAAATAAAAGCTAGATTTATATTACGTTTAATGAGTTTTTGAGTGCAGGAACTTGTAGACGCGAGTTCCTGTACGAATAGGAACTCACGTACTTATGTCAGGTTTATGAAAAAAGTTTTCAGTAAAATATTTTTGCATGAGAAAATAAATAAAAAGTGAGTTTTGGAAAAATATCTCTTGGATTATATTTTGATAAAACGTTGCTTTTTCTCCAAGTATTTATTTTCTTTTTGTTTCCTATTTTTACTCTAACAAACTTTTATCGGAAACGTGACATAAGTTGTGCCCAAGAAGTTGATCGCTTCTTCCCCCAAGTTTCTCCCAACTAACCGATCATGGGTTAGTGGAGAAATAAGTGGAAGTGGTGTTCAAGTTTTGAACGTACTATAAATAGAGGCTTATGTATTATTTTTAAGTTGTCCTGACCTGTGTCTTTCCATAGTGTCGACTTACGCCATTCCATGCGCCCTGGCTTAAGGAATAAAGTTACAGTAAGAATTATATTTTCTATTCCTTGTTTTGAGTCAGTTCCTGTGAGTTCTAAGTTACTACGAGTGCCATGTTCCTTTATAGTTATTCAGTTTCTATATACTAGAGTTAATTCAAATTATCAAGCGTATGTATTTGAGTTTGGGGTTAAAGGGTTTGAGTGAACTCTTGTAATGGGAACTTGGTAAAGGGTTTGAGTGAATTCTTGTATCAAGTTCGAGTGAGGAACTTGGGTAAGTTCTTATTGTTTATGTGTGAGACTTGGGGTGAAGTCTATCCAGGGGTAAAGGTTTGAGTAAACCTGTTGTAGAAAAGTTATGGGAACTCTTAAGGGACTTGGAGTTAAGTCTAGAGAGCTAAAGTTCCTAGTGGAACTTGTGAGAGAGTTGGAGTTCGAGTGGAACTTACGCATTTAATGTAATAGGTTGTAACGAGGAGGTTCCTTATTATAGATAAGAGTTTAAATCCCGAGGAGGTCGTGGTTTTTCATCTTGTATTGGGACAAGAAGTTTCCACGTAAAAATCTCTCTTGCACTTTGAGTTCCTTATTGCTTATGTTTTAAATTCCGCATTATTTGGCAATAAGTTCCACACTACAATTCACCCCCCCTCTTGTAGTTCCTTCCGAGTTAACAATTTTATTAGCTTTTCGTAATATTTTGTCTAGTGCAAAATAGAAAAATGGACGTTATTGCATGATAAATTGTTTTAAAAAAAACATATAAGGAATTGGGGATAAAAATAACAATATCAATGGAATTAGGGTAAAATAAAGTTGTTACTTAATAAAAGTGTTAGAGATCAAAAAGCTTACCTATGTCTTTACAATTACATATAATTATAAGACTTTATTATGTTTTACTTGGAAACATTAAGCATTGAAATCGAAGTGCATTAGTGGTTAAAACTCTCACATTTCATTTCAAAGGTCATGTGTTCGAATTCTAGTAACTACACATATTGTTAATATTTTTAAGTATATTATAATCATGTGTATTAGATGTCTGAGAAGTGTGTCACGTGGCACCGTTCCTTTGATTGGAGTGCCTTTTAATATATTTATATATATAGATACTTCGGTAACATATCAAAGCCTAATCAAAGATGTCTAATTACGAGTATATACCTAATAAGAACGCATATGGTCATTGAAGTTATGTTTTTTTACTTGTTTCATTTACATCGAAAAAAAAGGAGGAAAGCTCTATTCTTTTCGATTGAATTAATGAAATTCGACGCCAATTCGTACAAATTCGCTCGCTTTAGTTCGGCTCGTACAACTTCGGCCAGCCTCGTACTATTTTAGTTCGGTCAGGTTACAACTTTTATTATTATTATTATTATTATTATTATTATTATTATTATTATTATTATTATTATTATTATTATTATTATTATTATTATTATTATTATTATTATTATTATTATTGTTATTATTGTTACTATTATTATTATTATTATTATTATTATTATTATTATTATTATTATTATTATTATTATTAGTATTATTATTAGTATTATTATTAGTATTATTATTCTTATTATTATTATTATTATTATTATTATTATTATTATTATTATTATTATTATTATTGTTATTGATATTATTATTTTTATTATTGTTATTGTTATTATTATTATTATTATTATTATTATTATTATTATTATTCTTATTCTTATTATTATTATTATTATTATTATTATTATTATTATTATTATTATTATTATTATTATTATTATTATTATTATTATTATTATTACTACTACTACTACTACTATTATCATTACTATTATTATTATTATTATTATTATTATTATTATTATTATTATTATTATTATTATTATTATTATTATTATTATTATTATTATCATTAATATTATTAGTTATTATCATTATCAATGATGATAAAAATATTATTCTACTTGTAATTATTAATAATACTCAGTTCATTTCAATTCGTACAAATTCAATTCGTTCATTCGGTCGCCCAGGCCCATTCCAAAAAGATCAATAGAGCCTAACTTTCTTATGTTAGACAAGAATTTTTTTGTTATTGTTGCTAGATCAAGCATTCAAGCTTTTCCTACACGGAGAGATGTTTTTCAATACTTGTTTTGCCCGTGGTATATTTTGATATTTTGTAGATTTAATCGTTCTTGTAAATTGAGATTGTTAATAAATTTTTATTTTCTAGAAAGTTAGCAAGTATCATCTCTACTGAGCAACTTTGAGTGATATTGTGACACTAACTTACCCTAAGATTAAACTTTCTCCTCAATTTCATCCCCTTTTGTTCTTCACGATTAATTTTTCATTGTTTTTAATCCTCACTTAAATCATTAATAATTCTAATTATTTATTAGTAAAAACTACGAAAAGTTGATACATTGAAAGGATTCTAACAAGATACCACATAAAACATTGGTGAGAATCGTAATTGAAACTTTGATGTGCTTCTCTTCCTACTACTGATTGGTTTCAGGATGAAATCTCATCAGACATGTAAGTTATGAAATTCTCTAGTGAAGGCAATTGCATGTAGGCCCATTGAAGATCTATCAAAGAACCTAGTTTTATAGTCTTCAATTCGTTTTATTGACCGTATGCCTTTTAGGGTGCGGTATCTTCACCTGCAGTTTACTAAACTGAACTT
Organism: Beta corolliflora; assembly: GCA_947648045.1. Lineage (NCBI taxonomy): Eukaryota > Viridiplantae > Streptophyta > Magnoliopsida > Caryophyllales > Amaranthaceae > Beta > Beta corolliflora. Next base: position 842,284 of record CANSZD010003343.1, on the reverse strand, counting down.
ATTTAGATCTGTCTAAATTTGATTGGTTCTAATTACCTTATATATTTACATTTGATTAGAATTGATTAACCCTAATTACACCTAATCATACGCGAAACTTTTTTCAGGTGAAGAGAACGCACCCTAAATATGCACTATTCTTGACAACTTATATCTTGGCCAAAAACAAAGCACTAAGTTTCAATGATCTATCTATATATGCTCAAAGATTTTCAAGATCAACATATTATTCATTATTTCTTATACTTTATGTTAATTTTATACACATAACTTTGCATGTAGTGGATACATGGTCATTATAATTTTCATCCCATTAAAAAATTTGAATTACACTTTGAGATAATTAATTATCCATATTTAACATTAAGAATATTTTTATTAGTTTGTCTTGTAGCCTATACATACGAAATTAAATAAAGGAGAAAATTTTCACGAATAAGGAGAGCACCCCTCAAATAATCAATCTAGTATGATAATTAATTAACTAAATCATTATATTGATTATCAATCTTATGAGGTATTTCATAAGCATTTATTGTATACCCGAGTATACCATGTGCATAGTACAACCAAGACTATATTTTTCTCATTTGAGCTCTCTCTATTGTGCAAAATTTTGCACATCATTTGGAGGTTTCAAATGAGCAATAAGTAAAAAAAATAGCATCGAGTGTACTATATTCATGAATGGTACACCGGGTGTATGATAAAAGTTATAAATGATTTAACATATAATAATATATTGATATCTGGTGTAACACATAGGTCAATGAAGAATGTTCAGTAAGTAGGGAAAGCATATAAGATGACTTGATCTATAAATCGATTAGATCACTACTAAAATACAGCTTGAATTGAAATCAGAAAAGCCCATGAAAAGCGATTCATGAAATGCACCTAAATTTGGAAATTGAGACTAACTGAATCACAAAAACCCACCAAAAATAACCTGAAAACGCCCCTAACCAAAAAAAAAAACCAACCCGACCCGACTAGGGTGTAAACGAGACGAGACAACTCGCGAGCTACTCGAGATCGACTCGATCAAAACTCGATCAGAGTTCGACTCGAGTGAGCTGAAATCTAACTCGAGCTGGAATCTAACTCGAGCTCGACTCGAGATGTTGGCGAGTCGAGTTGAGCAACTCGATACTCGACTCGAAAACTCGTGAGAAACTCGAATAACCAATTATCTATATTAAAATACTTAAATTCGATATATTTTCTATCTTATGGTTGCTTTTAACCCGATACACTTACAAGCTACTTGAGATCTACTCGGTTAAAACTCAACTCGGACAATGCATGTTCGGTCAAAACTCAACTCGGGTGAGCTCGACTCAACTCGAGCTCGACTCGAAATGCTATCCAGTCGAGTCGAGCTATCCCAAACTCGAACTCGACTCACATTAATTTCCACCCCTACGCCGGACGATAAGCCAACAAATTTAAGTGATGGTCCCACAATCGCAAGATGTTAGCAACAAAACACTTCAAACCTTTTGTAAAAAAACACTTCAAACCCGAAAATTCCAATGGACATAATACCCGAAACCAACCATTAGGCCAAATCTAGACGAAAGAAGTAGTGTTTTTACAACAGGAAGATAATTAGGAAGGAAAAAATTTACACCAAATAAGTAAAACTGGAAATGTAACCAATTAGAAGCCCACAGGTATATTAATTGTATAGTGCAGCCAAATGATAAATTAATTTCTTTTCATGATTTGCCAGAAACTGCCATTCCCTGTTGTCTGGCCTTTGATACAACTACTTGTGGTGGACCACCTGCCCTCAATAGCCTATAGGAAAATTATATTAATATCTCTAATATTAGTAAAATTAATTTTGATAAAATTGATTTGAAAAGTATTTCATGGGGACATGGGGTCTATATTGTTCACCTTTTATAAGGTAAAGATTCCAATGCCAGTAGCAAAAGAGCAAAGATACAAAGCTAAGAAAAGATTGAAAATTTTAATTATTTTTTCTCAATAAATATTTATACTTTTGATTTTATGTCATTGCCAAATTACCCTTCATGGTTATCTGGAGCAAACAGTCCCAGTTTCTCTGGCAGAGAAGCACAAAATTGATAGCTAGCACTAGATCAGTAGGAATTATTGGGATTCATGGGTGTCATGTGTTCATATGCCCACCCCCCTATCATAAAATTCAAGCCCAAAATTTTGGGACCATTTATGCCCTTACACATATGTATATATCAGTATATGATGAACATTTTGTACTCTGATAGCACATAAATTACAAATCTATGGATCTCAGTAATGGCTAGGTAATATGCCAAAATTTTGTACCCTATAAAAAAAATTTAAGGTAAGATGACGAAATTTATTCTCCCGTAATTACATATGAAAAGATCTATTACTATGAATTTGTCATCACAATAAAAAAAAATTAAAGAACCTGTAAATGAAGTCGGTCTCTAGAATTACTAGGAGATACCGATGATTAATTTTAGATGTCAGCCTTCAATTATGTCTTAGTCGTGACAGGAAAAAAAAAGGTATATTGAGTTAACCCATGTGCATCCTAATTCCTAATAAGCCCAAAAATCTAAAAGCACAATATAAGAAAATTCAATTGGAAGAAACTAGGAAATCCCTTTTCTTTGCTTTTTTTTTTTTAAAATGTAGTCTTTTTTAAAAAAATACTTTTGAACTATAATTAGAGTATGTTGCAAGAATATGTAATGGAAATAAAGTGGAAAAGCATTTGAACTAGCTGATAGTTCAATAATGTAATTTATTACATGAGATCCAGGTTCTTAGTCTTAATTACTTTGGTTATAAAATATCTCATCTTTCATGAATTGAATTTAGCCATCAAAACCTTTTCTTTAACAAAAAAAAAACACAAGTCAGAAAATTCTATGTTTTTTCCACAAGAGACAAGGAAAAGGTTAAAATTAAAGATCAGCAAAGTATAAAAAGTAAAGAATTTTTTTCAATTAATATATGAAGATATAGACAAAAGGTAAACTTTTTTTGTTTTAAAGGGGAAAGAATGCTTACATGGTTAGAAAAAAAAAACCCAAAAGACAATAAGGGGAGACTTATCATTATCATCATCATCTCTGATCTGAGTGACAAAAGGAAAAGGTTGAGAATCTTCTCTCTGCTCCTGAAAAAGAATTATATAAATGAATTTCATTATTAACCAAAAAGGAAAAGTAAATTAAAGCACTAAAAAGGTGGAGTAAATATGAATTATTCTGAAATTTAACAGTAAAGAAGTAAAAAATTGTTCTCTTTGTGGGTAAATCTTCTTCAATTTCAGTGAATGACCATCCCCATAAAAGCAGAAATACAAAAGCTAACTTTTTTTTATATAACAAAAAGTCATTGAAATTTAACTCTAATCCTAATGCTGAAATACTTCTAAATAAATTACCTCAAAAAAAATACTTCTAAAAAAATAAATCTGCACATATATATTGTAGATGAAAAAAAAGACTTATAGAACAAGAAATCTGAAAACTAAACTCATAAATCCACCTTACCTAAATTCACAGATCAACAACAAAAGTATATTCAGAAAGTTTTTCATTATTAAGACGCAAATCCGTACACATAATTAATAAACAATTGAAAGTTTTAAAAAGGGAAGGAAAAAACACCTCATAATTCAGCATCAAATTAAATAGGGTTAAACCATTAAACATAGAATTATGCATCAGAAAGATAAAGAAAAAGTTTCATCGTTTTTATTCATATGATGATGAACAAATGACAGTTAAAATCGAAACAACAAAAGCAGAAAGCATAAAATCATCACTCCAAATCATCTACCTAAGCAAGAAAGTTCTGACCTTTTCTACATAAATGGAGGATCCATCTATGTGAAACATAAGAGCAGCCAAAGTCCTGAAAAACGCCATATTTTCCCACAGCTTTCTTGAACTTTCCATGGCGAATCTTAATCTAGATTTATGGATTTGGTTCGCTCGTGGATCTCCTCCACCACAAACAATCATTATGAATGTAATTAGTTAGAGGAGATGTACGAACACGACGAGCGGAAAGTTCAAGAAAGCTGTGGAAAAGCATGACAGGACTTATTTTACTTTCACCGCTAGCTAGCTAAGAAGAAGGAGAAGAGGAGAGAGAAAATGAAAGGTTGAAAGAGGTGGAATGAAGAGTGAGAAAAAAAAAGGTGAGATAAAGAAAGGAAGAAGAAGGACCACTCTAGCAATATGTAGTATGTCAAGCAGCTTTTATAGAGTTAAGAAAGAAAGAGAGAAAGGGTGGGGTTAGAAGGGAAGAGGGTTTTTGTAGGGTTCACAAGACTAGCTCAGAGATGACAAGTAGTGTGTAGGACTTATATTATAAAATATATATATCAAAAGACTTACGAGTGTTTCACGAAACCTAGACTTTGCTAGGGAAGACGAGAAATCTCACCACTTGAGCCAACGCTAATTCCTTATTGTCTGACCTATTTATATCTCCTAGATCTTATGTACTTTTGTATAATTCTCTAATTTTAAGAGTTTTTACATTACTTTAATTAATTAATATTTTATATAGAACTGTTTAACTAAGTAATTAATTAATATTTTATATAGAACTGTTTAACTAATAGTGATCTGACTTGGTCGTATTATCTCACATAACAATCTGCATTCACGGAGTACACTTTTTTACCCACGTATACTTTTGCATCTCATGATCTATGCTCTTTTTTTTTCCGATCTCTGTTGTTAGTGCGGTCTGCGGTAGCATGGCAGATACGCAACGCTGGAATAATGAAGCCAAAAACCCACTCTATGACACCCTTAAAAGAAAAAGGAAGAGAAAAAATATTAAAAGAAAGAAATGTAAAAGAAAGGGGTTAATCATGAATGTATTCATGGATAATGGATGGTTGCTAAAGAAACATAGTTACCATGACTACCAAACACTATTTATCAGAAATCATAATGCATTCGCAAGTTGTAATTCAAGTTGCATGTTCAAAATGGGAAAAGGGCAATGGCTTGGCAATTGGTTGATGGATATTTGTTGTTTTAAATAACTCGTTTAACCACTTGTTTGTTAGTTGTTTGAGTCGATGAGATTATTAGTTATCTATAAAAATGCTTCGTAAAAATGTTGGTAAGTGTAACATATGTTAAATGACCACGGTTTTGAACAATAGGAAAAAGTTAAGATAAGCTAATAATCGAAGTAACGTTTTCATTGTTAATATGTCAATTTTTATTTTCTATTGAGATAGTTTAAAATTAAAGTCATTTACCTAATATAAAATTTTACTGCTTGATCAAGCAAAGAAAATAAAGGCGTATCCAAATTAAAGTTGAAAAAAAGTTACGTACCAAACAAGTAGCATATATTATGATACTATGTTGAGAGTGAGGGATAGCCTAGTGGTTAGAGCTTCCCTCCCGGTTCCAGGAGGTCCAGGGATCGATTCTCACCCTTGGCAAGTTGGGATCCCCTTTATTCCCCCAAAATTTGTCGAGTTTTCTCCTTACCTTATATATATATATATATATATATATATATATATATATATATATATATATATATATATATATATATATATATATATATATATATATATATATATATATATATATATATATATATATATATATATATATATATATATATATATATATTATGATATCTATGTACTATTATTATTTTTTAAAACTTTTTCTATATTTTTTAACAACTTGCTACATAGAATTGTGGATATTTAGTAACGACATCTAAGTGCCTTTGTCCCGCTATTGTACAATGGGATGTAAATATATTTAGGCGATGTGCTCCACACAAAAATCCATCACTATATTTTAGTTCTGTCAGTAAAAGTCAATTTTCATAAAAGAAATATTTTAATACCAAAAAGTGATTTTTTTAATAAGTTAATACAATAAATACCTAAAAGTGATTCTTAAGCCCTTTTCACTTCAACATTTATAAATATATTCTAGTAAAATCAGCTTTATTTGGTAAAAATCAGTTTAGTCAATAAAATTTAGTTGCAATCAGCAAAAGTTGCAACAAATGAAATCAGTAATATTCAGTAAATTGCACAAGAGAAAAAAATTGAAGTCGGTAAAATAAGTTATAATCACTAAAAATAAGTTTTGATCATCAATAATTAGCTTTACTTAGTTTTATTCTGTTCAATTTCATTTTCAATTCAACAAAAATCAGGTGAAATGTAAATATTTTACATGTGAAAAAAAGGTTAACCACAACAAGTTTTTAGTTTAATAAAATTAGTCATAAGTAATGAAATAAAATTTAAATCACTATAAATCATTGGAAGAGAATAGGCCAAAGATTGGATAAGAAAAATGTGATTTCTAGTTCTGTAACACCCCAAGGGCCCACTGGTAGATATTATCCTCTTTAGGCTCTAGTGCACAAGGATTTGCTTTGGTGCAAGGCCGTAATCTTATAAAAAAAGGCCTCTACTAGATTGAGGTGTCAACCTCTATATAAAGAAGACTTCATTCTCCTCAACTTTCGATGTGAATAGCCAAGATCTCAAGCACCTACTCCCGTCCTTTTAAGAGTTTGCGTCCCTGTAGGCACTATAGGACATCGGAAAGGGCCTTGGCTCTGATACCATGTGTAACACCACTGAGGTGCGTGTTAGAAGTTCACATTTGGGATCATCTAATTTTAATGACATTTAAATGTAAGTATTAAAAAAAAGAGGAAGGTGATCAAGATTTATCTTTGATATGGATTTGAGTAATCACAACATTTGTAAATTTAATATTTTTATTTTGGGGCATCAATTAAGGCTTTATTTTCTTTTTCAAGTTATTTTTGTTTGACTTAGACTTTGTTCACTTCACCTGAATTATATTAAACTAAAATAATTTTATCTTGATGAATTATGTATTTACTAATTGAAACTAATTAATATTACGGATCTTGTAGTGTTTTCGAATATCAAATATTTTATTAATTATACTAAAATAATTTGCTAACTAAACCTTTTTTGCTTATTTTTTACCAATTAACAAAACTGATTTTCTTGATTAACAATGATTTTTATTGAATATGGCCTTAATATATATTTGTTGAATTCAAGTTATTTTTGCTGAACTCAAGTTAGATTATTAATGTTTAGTTCAAACTATTTTTTGCTTTATCGTAACTTATTTATGTTAAACTCAAGTTTTTTTTTTTTTGACATCATGTTAAACTCAAGTTGCTTTTACAGAACTTAACATATTTTTGCTAAAACTTTGCCAAGTTGAAGAAGGTACATAGTCTGCGCCAATATTTTGTTCAACTCATTTTGACTTACATACGTATAAAAAATTAAGATAAGTTCATATGAGTTGAAATTCAGATTGATTAAGATAATTTTAGATAATTAAGTCAAAATCAATTATATTGATCAGCACAATATGGATAATTCACTAAATGGATATAGAATAAATCACCCGTAAGGTCCCTTTCCCGGTCCGTTGTATATTCTTCCTCTCTTTCCCCTTTATTTTTATTAATTTATATATTTAGTTCTTGCAACCACAATTCCCAACATCAAAATTTTACTCCCTAATCCCTTTTAATTTACGCAGTTTGACTTGTATCGTTAAATTTAGAAAAAAATTAAACGTAAATTTTTACTAATTTAAATACCAAAACATTCTCATATGTAGGTTGTTCGCCTCAATGTGTATCTTCAAAATATCAAATTTTTAGTAATTATACTCCTTTGTAATTAAAGATACTACTCTTTTCTTCTCATACTAATCGATACAATTTCACCATGTCCATAATTAACTTAACGTGTCTTGACAGTAGTTTTCTAATAATATATAAATGATAAATATTAGTAGATATTTTTGCATTGTCTCAATGTATTTTCAAAATATCAATTTTTATCATTTTTGCTAATAAAAAAAATTAAAGATATAAATTAAATAGTCAACATTGTGCATTGGCATGTATGTGTGATAGTCAAATTAATATGGGGCATAGGGAATAATGGCTATAGAATCAGAATAAGTAAACTAAAATCAAAGTGTATAAATAAAAGTATAGACATAGGGAATAAGCAAAATTTAATAAAATATAATTTTTGTTTTGCTATAATATTACCGTATATCTTACCCTTAATCATTTGAAAATTCCCCTTCTAATACTTAAAAAAACACTCTCGTAAGCCCTAAAATTTTCACGTCAATGCCAAGCAATTGCACCAAAATTCCAATTCTATAATTTAAACATGAAATCATGCCATATTTGTGTTAATTCAAAGTGAAATGAATGAAGTTAATATGAATTCCATCTAAATGCGCAAAGTCTATTAATAGATCTGCATATACAAACCAAAATAAGATCTGGCATGACTAATCGAAAAAAAATACATGTAAAAAATATATCAGGCTTTTTTTAAGGTAAGATGAAGGATACTCACTTGAGGGAGGATAAGGGGAAATTCTCAAATGAGTCACATGAGTTTTGATCCCTAGACCTCAGGGATATAAGGTGGGGAGTGATGCCACTACTCCACCACCTCAATTTCTTAAAAAAGATATCAGGTGTCCATATCAGTTTGCATATATTCACTTTACAAGTATAATACTATAATTGTATTTGCATCCCTAATGTAACTATATGAGTGCCTAGCGCAATCATATTTGTACATTTGTGCATTAGTGCACGATATATATATATATATATATATATATATATATACACACATATACATATATACATATACATATATACACATATACATATACATATATACACATATACATATATACACATATACATACATATATATATATACATATATACATATATACATATATATACATATATACATATATATACAACATATATATATATATATATATACATATATACATATATATACATATATATACATATATACAACATATATATATATATATATATATATATATATATATATATATATATATATATATATATATATATATGTATATATATATATATACATATATATATATACATATATATATATACAACATATATATATATGTACATATATATATATATACAACATATATATATATGTACATATATATATATACAACATATATATATGTATGTATATATATACATATGTATATATATACATATGTATATACATATAATCAAAGATCTTGAAACTAGATCTCACGTTCAATGCATGGGCCCATTTCTCATCATCTTTCTACGACTTTTAAATTTTTAACCTTATTTCATTCAATCACTATAGCTATTGGTTAATATTAAAATGAATTAGCTATTATGTGGAAAGTTCAATCATCTTTCATCGATTGTCTCTCATCAACTTATGTGTAAGAACCTTTACATCTCAATATTTCATGTGATCTTGATCTTGGGAAAGGTACACAAAGGGATCTTTAATTTTTTTTTTGCAAAGTTGAGATGAATTCTAGTAGAAGGTCAAATCATGTAATTTCTCAATCGTTACTGCATTCACAGTATCTTTAAGGTAATTTGGTAAGTTTTATTCTTGCAAAATGCTCTTGAAAAGCTAGCCTTGAAAAAAAGTGTGGTTTTTCCTCATTTTTTTTTACTTTTAAGTTGTATTAACCGTGAGTTTCTTCACCTTAGAAAAATAATTTCACATTTAATTAGTTTATATAATAGTCTAGTTAAGTTTAGATAAGTTCTAATTTCTAACACCTCATATAAGTTTCAATAAGTTCAATTATGTTCAACTAAATTTAGGAGAATTTGGGTGAAAAGAACACACCCTAGGGTTCTTTTGTGTGCTATATTTACTTCTTCAAGAAAAATATTTGTGTTTTTTATACCTAATGGGCAAATACCTACATGTCTTGTTTACCTTTCTTCAATGCACTATTTTGGCCACTAATATCATACCTTTAATGAGGATCAAGGTTGGCCTAACAGTTGTGAGACCCTTCTTCAAGTCCTGTAAGACTGTGATAGGGGGTTCAATTCTCACTTCTTGCAAAAAGGATCCCCAATTTAGCCATCAAACTTTTTCTTGCAATTGAATTATCCTTAAAAATATATCATATCTTTAACATATTCGAAAAAATTTAGTAAACTTTAATATATTGAAATCATGCATTGAAATGAATCTAGTAAGATTATATTTAAGTCATAATTGTAAGATGTTTGACCCAAAACAGTCAAACAACCAACATAAAAAGCCCATAAAATATCATGTCAAATCAGTTTAGTAAAACAACCAACAATTGACCCCTTTACATTTTAGGAACGTTAGTTTAGTTTAAAAATAAGGTCAAAATCTATCAATGGAAGTTTATTCTGTAAAAAAAATTATATTGCAACTGATCTATTAGTTACAAATGAGCATTACGTATAAAACTATTGGATTGTAAGCAAAAGAAGGAAAATTTTTAAAATTGCCAGATAAAATGAGGCGAAAAGAGAAAAAGAAAGAAACCAAAATCATTCTCCCATATCTCCACATGCAGCCATGTGACCAAGATCTCTATTTTTTTTAATGTTATTATGTTGATTGGCAACCACAGTATGGGATGTTCATGGTCCCCCAACTTAATGTTTTTGCTACAACAAACTCTTAGTGACGCTCCATATCCTTCAATTTATTTTACTCGCCTTTTATCATTTTTGTGCAAAGCCATTTTAAGTCTGTTTCACTTTAAAGAGATGCACATATGCTCCCCCTATCATGTTTAACTAAAAGAAGATACAAAGATGGAGGGGATGTAAACATGTTTCAACTTTCAATGCAATTTAAGTACAATTTTTTTTAGCATCCATAGTAGTTTATGAAAATTGTAGATTAATTGAATTGAATAGGCATACGTCTTTTTTTTTAACCAACTGAGCTTTAATGTCACAGATTAAATCTCAATTGAATATTACTTGTATGTAACTCAAACCCTACATGATATTGATCATACTCTATTTAACATGAATTTATGACTTCAATGCTCCCTAGGATAATTCAGATCAAATATGAGTAAGATAAAGTGTAATATAATAATCAGCTTGATCTTAAATAAGGTCACGTTGATCGTTATGAATTTTTTCATTAAGTCTCACTACGATCGTCAACTCGAACCATCACTCAAATTTACTTTCCTATACAAATTCCAATGTGAGTTTCATTGAACCCTAATGCTTGTTTCAATGAAACTGGCAATAGTAAGTTTATTTGCATTGAGTTATAGGAGAAAACTTACCACCCCAAAGGAAGTACTTCTTCCAAAACTCTAAGTGGTTTGAGATAGAAATTCGCTTGCTCTTATAAGTGAAAATTGGACAATTGTTTTTTGTAGGAGAAGCACTAGTTAGAAGAAATTAAAATTTATAGAGACCTCTATATCTTTCACTTACACGCATTCTCAACCTTTAATTTAGAAAATAGATCATCCATGATTGTATCATATTCTAAATTGACAAGTTGGATAAAGATAAAGAACATTTACTTGCATCTAATACTGATTTAATGATTTCTGCATCAATCATCAAATATTCATGAAACGTAAAGTGTACCACTGTGGCAAGGCCAAAATCTATGGCCCTGTTTGGCAATTAGCGGATAGCTGTTAGTTGTTAGATTGTATTAGCTGATAGCTGATTGTATTAGCTGATAGCTGATTGTATTAAGCTGATTTGACTAGCTGGTTGTATTAGCTGTTTTTATAAAGGTGTTTGGTGTAGCTGATTTGACTAACGGCAGCATTAGCTCTTCTCCCCTCAACTTCCCCTGCGACTCTCTGTTTCTCTCAAAAACCCTAGCTTCCCCTGCGGCGTCGTCGTCCGCGTTACACTCTTACGGCGTGCGTCGCCGCAGGGTCAACCTCCCCTCCCACTCCTTTCATAGTTTTCGATGCCCCCTTCACCTCTTTCTCTTACTTCCCTAGCTTCCTCTTGGTTTTGATTTTTAAAAATCCCCTCTCAATCAGTTTGTATCAAATTGTTGCTCTCTAGGATTCTGTCTCAGTTTCTTCCCTTCTTCAAGCTGTTTGGTTGATGCTGTTAGATTTCACGGAATTCCAAGGGAGGTGGTCGTTTGAAGTTTGAATATGAGAATTCAAATCAAAGGTAAAGTTTTTCAATTGGAGTTGAGTAATGGTTTCTTAAAAATTGGTGAATTCTATAACTATCGCAAACGGTGGATTAATTTTCCGATTAAGTTGATTTAATGGGTTTCCGGTATCCTGAAAGATCGTTCAATGTTGATTGAATTTGAGCATTCTAGACGATTTGGTTGCCTTTGGTGGAAAATTCAATCTGGTTGTAATCGATGGGGGTGGTTTTGAAGTTAAGTATGAATATTAAGGGTTTATGGTATTCAGTTTTTGTCCCTGTGTTAAGTAGTGCTAATCCTTGGAAGATTTTTGTCCATGCTTTTTTATATGTTGCTCAAGAGGAATCGAAGGTTGTTGCTATGGTGACTGCCATGATGCTTGTTTGGATTCTTTTTCTATTCTTCGGCAAGGCATTTCGCCCCTCTCTCACGATAGTGAGCTCAAGTTAGAAGTGGATGCTTTGCTCAACTTAGAAAATTTGCAGATTGGCTCCAGTCATCCTAATTTAGAGGGCAAGGTTCAGCATGTTAAGGAACCTAGTATGTTGAACAGTGACCCTTTCAAAAATGCTAATGTTATCAAGGAGAAGATGTCGGCAAATCCAGAGAAGTTATCGGGAAGTGTTGGTTTGAGTGGAAATGCAAGTGTCCTTTCATTTGCAAATGAGATGTGTATCAAGGGAATTTCAGTTTGTGTTGATGGAGATGAGAATTCTACTTGTGCTAAAAGAAATGGCACATAATTAGATTCAGTTGGGGTTGTTAGTGAGGGTTCAGTTTTGTCGCCTAATTCAATTATGAGCAATGTTGTGCCAAGTTCTACTTTCCGAAGGCCAACTAAGAAAAATCAATGTCAATTGCTTAATCATCTTAGGTTCAATCGTAATATGGAAAAGAAAAATGGGGTTCAAGTATCAAAGAGGCGGTGTAGTGAGGGTTATCCCAATGGTTAGTATGGTGTCATTACTTCAAAATCGTCATAAGGAGTTTATGAGTTCTTTGGTTGTTTTGTTTGATGTTGTATTAGTTTGCTGTTTTTCAATCGGTAAGCTTGGGTGTTTCTCGGTTCTTTGATGTGGTAGTAGTGTGTTGTTTCTAGCTTGTTCTAGTAGTGTTATTGTTGAGGGGTTCTTGTTGTATCTGGAGCGTTTTGCTTTTGGCGTTTTTGGTATTTGTCTTTCTGTTCAAGGTGTTGTAGTTTTGGCATTTCGATGTATGCTTTTAACTCTTTTATGAGTTTTAATGAAATGAACTAAATTATCAAAAAAAAAAGTAGCCGATAGCTGATTGCTACATAATTGTGTAAAATGACCAATAAGGACATGTGCATAATCTATTGTTGTACCTTTTATTATTTATTTATGTAATTTTCAACAACTTTAGGAGATAAATGTAATTGATCCACTCATTCCAAACCTCTAATGTCAAAAAATCCTCCCCCAAGCTTTTTGGGCTTAATAAGCTAATTGAAACCTCTCTTTACCAAACACTCAAATTAGAGGATTGACTAGTCAAATCCTCTAATATAAGTTCAAACCTCTAATTTTACACCAAACCTCTCTAAGTTCAAACAAGGCCATATGTTTGGGGATTGAGTTTATATAGTGTATTTCTTTGAGAGCGAGAAACAAATGCTCAAAATGGCTTAGATCATGAGACCACAACGGTGAGAATTGAAACCAACATATTGGCACAAAATATTATGGATTCTTGGAGAATTTCAATTATCTTATACCAACTCAACTATGATATAGCAGAGCTACCATCCTATATCACCTACAACTTTCAATAGATATCCAAATCTATATTGGGAGGTCAAGGCCTACACCAGGCCCTCGGTTCCACCACTAGCCACAAAATGATGAACTCCTTCGTTATCTGCAATTTCTAAGGTATTGATGTTTTACAAAGAAAAAACCTTATATCTTCATCTATACAGTTTTCAACCCCCAACTCGATTAGGAGTATGTTTGGAAACAACTTTTCAGCGAGCTTTTAGAGGTTTTTCTATCTTAAATCTCCTCTAATTGTGAAAAGTGGTTTGATTACTTTAATAAGCTAATTAATTATTCACATTTGAATATCTTTTTCCTTTTAACATCAATAAAATTTGCATTAATTAAAATCGGAATTACAAACTAAGGAAAGACCACATAAACGATAAACTGAAACTAACCAAACACTAAACTAACCCTCATTAGCCTTTACAAACGATATAAGGTAAAAACAACTAAAACTGGTAAAAAACTGCTTGCTATATATGGAGGTCTTCGTTGCTCAATGGTTGTGATGATTTAGTAGTAACTCTAATGGTCGAGGTCGATAATCGCTTGTCTACGGTAGCAACAAATGAAAAGACATTGGAGCTTCATAGAGAGAAACATCATGCATTAAAAGGGTATACCATACCTGATGGAGGTGGTAGGAGGGGGGTTTTCTGGTCACGATCCGGGTAACTAAACGACTAATAGCGAGATTTTGCATCTCACTGCATGAGCATTTCCAATGACCTTCTGTCACGTGGATTTTTTACTCGGGATTCTTTGAAGAGTCATGTTCCTTCGTGACTCAATACTCTGAGAGTATTTCGGGTTTCTCCTTTTGGTAGGAGAACCGTATTTGAGTTGACACGCTATAATCCACCAGATTCAACTGGGGTGCCACCTTCAGATATGATTTTTTCAAGGCAATGATAGTTAAGATCATTGCCAAGCTAGAACGAGAGCTAAGCATCGTTAGCTCGCGAACACACTTAATTCCGATTTTTTAAATCGGAGAACAAACGGCCCGACTATGAAAACCTTTCCCCTCCTTAATCAATACTAACTTAGCTTGAATTGCATATAAAAGTTATTAAACCAATCTTGGTCTCAATTAAAATAACCTAACCGAGCTAAGACTTATAATTAATATTAATTGATGTTCTTTTATTCAAAAATTATTTTGGTAGATTTGTTTATTGCTTTATTTCGCTCAACTAAATCAAAAGCAACTTGAATGACTCGTCACTCAAATATGTCGTAGAAAATAGCACAAATAATATCCGATTAAAACTACCCAACATTCATTTCACCAATCAGTCTCCTATTACGCACAAATACTATCATATAATGTTTTAGACCTTGCTTCACAAACACCTAACTCGTTGCTAACAATAAGCTACCTGATGGTCTGATGATATGGGATAAAGAGAGAAGATATTAAAATGATGTAGAGAAGTTGTAAGCATGGGCAACCTGTCTTAGATTTAATTGGGTATCTGAGAGTAATCATTCAGCCAATTGTTGTATGGCAAGAATTGTGAAGTTAGACAAATGGGTTTAGGATCACAAGTCGTACTGCTTATTAAAGTTGCTTGACTACATGCATTATTTTACCTTTTCTAGAGGAAAATGAATGATCTGTTTTTGCCTATGTTGGAAGACATATGATATAAAGGCCTGACGAATTAATTCAACTGTGATTGGTGATTGAAAGCAGAAAAAGACGTTGCTTACGAAGAAAAAAAAAGTTGTGCTTTTATATACCTGGAAAACACATTTTCATATTGGAAAATTAGTCAAATCGCCGATAAACTTTGTAGATTAGACATATATTACAGCAGATAGGCATAAACGTCTAGACTAGTAAGAATTTAACTCATATCTTTAACTTATTGGAACTAGTTGAACAATTATGAAAATCTCCAAACTTATTTTTCTAAAATTATTCAATGTAATTACACTGCTTTATTTGATTAATTTGCATATATCATGTGTAATTTAAAAACAAAAATGATTGATTTTATGTTGCATAAAGCATACTTCATATGCTACATATAAATCATTTCAAAATCAAAGTTAAAAACAAATTGGTATGACAGATAGTGGAATATGCTGAAAAGTTTCCATCATAAAAATTCAAAGGCAACTGAAAAACTTTAGAGGACTTCCCACCTATTTCTATTTAAATTCTTTATACAAGCATTAGTAACTTTGAAGACCAAAGTTATTGTTAAAACAACTTATTCAAGTATTGGTCGGTAATAAGTGTGCCTTAGGTAACCCTGGGATATTGTTAAGTCTCATCAATGGCATTAGTAATTATTGGATGACTAAGGACGGCCTACAAAAGTCATTTCTTAGTTGTCAAGTTCTCTCCATCATCTATGACTCTTATAGACACAAATGTCACCAATACTATAATAACTTAAGTGTCGAAAACATATTCATATTTTTTAAATATAAGATCTCATACAATAAAGTCTATAATCATATATTAATAACGAATCAAAATATCAGCTAATAATAATATTGCCAACAAGAATTGAGAAACTTATAATGGTTGGTAGCCCAAGATATGAATGGTTACTCGACATTTATAATGGTAGCCCACATATAATTACTCTTAGAACTTTATTAAAATTATAGCTTTCAAATTATACTTGTTTTACTAGGGAATTTTTGTTTGAAGTTATGTCCATCATCTATGGCTCTGTTATAGACACAAAGTGTCACCAATACTATAATAATTTAAGAGCCAAAGGCATATTCATATTTTCCAAATATATATAAGATATCATACAAGGAAGTCTATAATCGTATCTTATAAAAATAACAAACCAGAATATCAATATTGCCAACAAGAAGTGAGAAATCTATAATGGTTGGTAGCCAAGATATGAATGATTACTTAACATTTATAATGGTAGCCCATATATAATTACTTTTAGAACTCTATTAAAATTATAGCTTTCAAATTATACTTGTTTTACTAGGTAATTTTGTTTGAAGTTTTGTCCAGCATCTATGGCTCTTATAGACACAAAGTGTCACCAATACTATAATAATTTAAGAGCCGAAAACATATTCGTATTTTTAAAATATAAGGCCTCATACAATAAAGTCTATAATCTTATAGTGGTAACGAACCGGAATATCAGCTAATATAATATTTCCAACAATAATTGAGAAACTTATGGCTATAATGGTTGGTAACCCAAGATATGAATGATTACTTGACATTTATAATGGTAGCCCATATATAATTACTCTTAGAACTCTATTAAAATTATAGCTTTCAAATTATACTTGTTTTACTAGGAAATTTTGTTTGAAGTTTTGTCCAGCATCTATGGCTCTTATAGACACAAAGTGTCGCCAATACTATAATAATTTAAGAGCCGAAAACATACTTATATTTTTCAAATATAGGGTCTCATGCGATAAAGTCTACAGTCTTATATTAATAATGAACCGAAATATCAGCTAATATTGCCAACAAGAATTGAGAAACCTATAATGGTTGGTAGCCCAAAATATAAATGATTACTTGACATTTATAATGGTAGCCCATATATAATTACTCTTAGAACTTATAATGTGGGGAAATATGTGGAGGGAAATGAAGTATTTAGAAAGCTCTTTTTAAGAGTAGGTAAGAGAAGAAAAGAAGGAAAGTAAATGTAAAGGGAAGCAACAAAAACAGTGGTGGATGAGAGTGAGAGGGATATAGTGGGCTCCAAGCCTTTCACACACGAATGGCCCAAGCTACCAATTGGGGCAATCTTCAGATCAAACAAAAGGGACCCAATTTCTTGTCAGGTCCACCTCATTACCTCCACCTGCGTACATCAGCTTGATTTTCAGTTTGTTTTTGGCTTTATTCTTTACCCAACTTGGGGGTTGTCAGTTCACCTACATATTTTCACCTTTTTCCCACAAAAATAAAATTATATATATATATATATATATATATATATATATATATATATATATATATATATATATATATATATATATATATATCGGTTTTTTCACCAACTACCTCGACAAATCACGAAATTCACCATATACCTCAATATTTCAGATATGCACCATATACCCCTAAGTTTTCAAAAACCGCGTACCATCTACCCTTTTTCCCGACGGACGTTAACCGTTGAAACTTTATTTACGATATTGTCATTATTAACCCCTAACCCCTAATTCTAACCCTAATCCTAACCCTAACCCTAACCCACCCTCCCCCTCCCCTTCCCCTCCCCCTTCGAAAATCCCGTAGCCCGTAACCGCCATTGTTGATTGTTTAAGCCGCCGCAGGGAGGGGGTGCAGAGGGTATGGGCTAAGCCGCTGCGGGGAGGGGTGCGAGGGAAGGAAGGGGGGTGCAGGGGGTTTGGGCTAGGCGTTGCTGCTGCGGGGGAGGGGGCGAGGGAAGGAAGGGAGGAGGGGGTGGGGGTTGGGGCGCTTCGTGTGTGCTTGTGGTGGCCGGGAAGTAAACCATCGTGGGGTGAGTTGGCGGGCTACTACGGGGAGGGAGGGGGTGGGGGGGCAAGCGGAGGGGAGGGAGGGGATGGGGTGGGAGTCAGGGTGGGTTAGGGTTTAGATTAGATTTTTGGGATTAGGGTTTAGATTTTAGGATTAGGGGTTAATAATGGCAATATCGTAAATAAAGCTAACGGTGACTTAATGTCCGTCAGAAAAAGGGTAGATGGTGCACAGTTTTGAAAACTCAGGGGTATATGGTGCATATCTGAAACATTGAGGGTATATGGTGAATTTCGTGATTTGTCGGGGCTATTTGGTTATAAAACCATATATATATATATAACCTCAATTTTTGTTTTACGATGACAAAACAAGTGATCATAGAGTACAAATGTAAGTGGAGAGAGTTCGATTTTCTTGAAAGTCAAAGTAAAACAATTAAAAAAGAAATTGATGGTTATCGGAGCAAAAAATGTGGGGCTAATTATAGTTGTAACTTCTTTTTTCTTGTTTTTGACCTTTGCTGCTAGATCAAAGATATGAGAGTTTGTGGCATGTGGGGGAGATGGGTAATGGATGCATAATAGAGAGGCACATGATGTAGCAAAAGAAATGGAAGGTATAATATGCGTAGGCTAATGTCAAAAGTTATATCGTAGAAGATTTCATAACTCTCGTAGAATATACAAACTCATTACGCTTTACTTCGTGGTCCACTCTGCATCAAAGATATATACTTCCTCCGTTCCATAATAAGTGAAACACTTACTATTTTAGAACGTTTTAAAATAAGTGAAACATACCTTAAATGGAAAAAAGAAAGTGACAAAATTACAATAGTACCCATCACAAACTTGTGTGGTTTGTTTTTCTCTCTCCTTCTTTTGATAATATGAAGGGTATTTTATGACTTTTTGGCTTTTGAAAGTGATGTTTATTAAATCTTGTGCCCAATCCCTATGTTTCACTTATTATGGAACGGAGGAAGTAATTAGTATTGGTTATATAGATCGAATTTTGCTTTTATTTAGTTAAACTTTGTGCATGATAACGAAATCTTCACATTTAACTCATCTCACTTCTTCTATCAATGTGGGACACTCACAGTCTCACATGTGTCGTGCGCTATACATCATAGCTTCAACAAGTTTGGTTGTCCACCAAAAATACCTTAAATTCCCCCTATTTTACTGTTACAATTTAATGTCAATATACTATGACTCACGACTACAAATATGTGCAAAGTAACCACCCATAAGAGACCACAATGACGATATAGGTGATTATTTAGCAAAAAATACCTTATTTCTTAGATATGGGTCTCTTATATTCTAATAGAAAAGACCAACTTTTTAGAAATGTGGTCTTTTTGCACATACTCAAAATTAACAATATTAAAGAAACCACTTATTCCTACTAAGTGGTTATTTTGATTTTATATCATTTTGTAGAAAAAATGGATTCCTAAACATTAGCAGGAGAATTGAAAATTAAAGGGAAAAAAATTGTCTGAATTTTGAACGAGGAAAAAGATTTGCAGGACAGCTGGAGGGAGTGAGAAATTGTAAATAAAATTATTCCTATTCTACAAAACCCTAATTAAAGGGAATACTTTAATTCCTTCATCACATCTCCTTCCTCTTCCAATACCATCGAATACCGATAGCACAGAAGAACTGCCAGAATTTTGTACGTGAACCTCGCCAGCACTCCAAACTCGTCGGCCAAATTTCCTCGCCAGTCTACTTGTCTTCGTTGGCCAATTATCCCCGCCAGTATACTCTGTTCCATTTCCACCACCGCGTCATCGCCACGACCAGATTATCATGGTAACTATCAATTCCTCTCGCATTCATACTTGTTTGTTTGTTAGGGTAATTGAATTGTCATATTTCTTTTATTGGAATTCTTGTTTAATTTGTTTGTAAATTTTCATTGTAAATTAGATGGGCAGAGTATACTGTTAAGGTTTTTGAATTCCAATAAAAGAAATATTGTTAATCAGCAGATCTTCTGCATTTTAAGAAAAAGAAGAAAAATGTTTTGTTTACCAAATATATTGCATGAATCGTCACCATTTGATACAAGCATAGTGGTATCCATTATTGTGTTCATCAGTTTAACATGTTTGTGTATCATTTAACATGTTTGTGTAACATTGTTGGTCATTTGCTCGAGGAAAAATCGGTGGGGCAATGAATCTATCACCTCCCTTCTTCTGGTACTTACTTTTTCTTTCTCCTAAATCGAAATTTAAAAATACCACGTGAAAAGTTTGAATCTTTCTGATTGATTTTTGACCCAAAATAGAATTTCTAGAGTACCCAATTGAAAAGTTTGAATCTTTTTATAGTTTTGAACTGTGAATTTAAGTAGAATTTTTTTGGATTCAAGTTCTGATTGTTCAGTTTTTTTTGCAATTAGTTTCAGGTTCTGATTGGTCAATTTTTATTTTCCAATTAGTTTCTAGTTCTTATTGTTCGATTTTATATTCAACTTGGTTCCTCAAAATAGTAAGTTCTTTGTTGTTGTTTGATTAATTTCCTACAAAGATGAAGGGTTTACCATTGAAATTCTCAAAATAGAAAGAAACGTTATTAGTTGCCTAGTAGTCCATAGATGAGAATGCTAAATTGCAAACTTGAACTGGTAAAATTGCAAACATGTTGAGCCATGAAGGCAGGGGCTACTAGGATTTTCAATTAAGATTGAATTAGGTCTGCCCAAGACTTAGATTACCTTTAATACGGCTCAAAATGTGTTGGCACGCCATTTTTCAGCTGCCCCATTGATTGGGAAAGTATTGACTGGTTGCTATAGGCTATATATAGTGACCTCTATTTCACATCAATCATTATAACACAAAAACTTTGAAAGTAAAGTTAAGCTCGCTATCGACTCTATATTCGATTGAAGATGGTGGTGTATATCTGGGATTAGAATGTACACATGTCTGAATCTATATCTCAATTAGACAATGCAAATATCATTGGCATCTCTGGGTCGTTAAATTTGGCTCTTAAGTTGATTGAAATGTAGTTGTTTGTTACACTGTGTAAATTTTGAAGGATTTGAATAAGCTTTTGTGTATATATATCTAATGGTATATGTTTTGGTTATGGAATTTGATTGACTTTGATGTTTTGACTTAGGGTGTGGCGTCTGGAGCTGTTGTTTACTTGTACTTAATGAAGAATTCTTCATTTACCTCATTTACCTGCTGCCACCAATCATTTTCAACGCTAGGTAAGCTCTCGTTTTGGGTTATGCTTGAATTAGTACTTCATGGCTGAAACTTGTGTCATGTGCAGTGCTAGTGTGCTACTACTTAAGCACTTTGATCCAATGCCTTTACTATGGTCTGAGATCCTGATGCTTCAAGTAGAGTGCTCTAAGCTTAATTGAGTCTCTATACTTTAATATGCAGTATTGACTCAGATGGACATGCTTTTCTACAGCCCGAAATTGTTGGAGAAAATTCTGATGTCCTTGATGCAGTTGGGAACACCACAAAAGCTACTATGAAAGGATTCACAATTGAACGCACATACAAGATTTTTAGTGTGCGGGTGCCCTGCTCTTGGTTATGCATTAATTGGATGGGGAAGAATTTGAAGATAGCGTGTATTTTGACTAGGACGTAGTAAATATTAGTGTATCTACATCTTTTTTGTTTTTTTTAAACTTTTGTCCATATAGTTTGATATATTCTTAATTTACTCATTTCACAAAAGTATATTCATTTTAACTTTGAGTGTTCAAGAATATTATTATGTAAATGATTATTTTCAATGAAATAATATTTGTTTCAATATGGTACTATATATTACTAGTACATGTTTAGTGGACGGGTAAATCGTATAAAGTATGTAACTATTTAAAGAGTATTTTTTTTTAATTAAAAAAGGGATATACGTAAATTTTCACCTAAAAAAGGTCGACGTAAACATTAGTTATAATTATGTTGAACAAAGAAACCACCTTCCTAAAATAAGTGGCCTTTTTAGTGGAACCAAAAAGACCACTTATTTGCCTAAGTGGTTTCTTGGTAGAATTAAAGATACCACCTAATTAAAATAAGTGGTTTCTTTTCCTTCTTTTGTAGTTCTTCCAACCAGCATATAAGTGACCACTTATCTTAAATTGTGGTCTTTTTCTTTTATTTGAAAAACCACCTTTAAAAAGTGGTCTCTTATACAAAGAGACCGTTGAGCTAGGGGACACCCCTTAGGTGGTCTCGAAGGGCATTTTTAGGTGGTCTCTTTATGTCTTTTTGTAGTAGTGACTATTGACTATCGTATATGTTTTTCCGTAATTTCAGAACTCTCATAATCTTACTAATTACTATAGGTGTTTTGTTTTTCCAATTTCAAGGGATGCCTTGATAGAGACTTCAGAGTTTCCACCAGGGGCGAAGCAATAGAGAGGCCTAAGAGGGCCATGGCCCTTCCTAAAAGCCCAACAATACCTGTAAGATATATATAAGGGGCCTAAAAAAAATTAAAAATACTAGTAGAGTGGTCCACTGGCCCCTCACAATGTGTCACCACTCAGGCACTCACCAGGAAGTCTTGTTATCTCACGCTGCACAAGGAAAAAGAAGCAGGTTGGGTAGAATTTCTCACGCTGCACAATGTGTCACGTCAGAATTTTTGCTGACCAATGACAGCTGCCACTTGTTTCATTTTGATTGCTTATCTTATTATTAACGTTACAATTTTTGTAACGTTAATATTTCAAAAACTAAAATTTAAAAAAATAAACAAAAAATACCAAAATTCATAATTTTTCATTCTTTATAAATAGACACCCATTTTACTATACTTTATTCACAATTTTAATATTTTTTTCTCCTTCTACTATCAATTATTTCCTTACATAATTTTGGTTTAGCTTGCAGTTTTTCATTAAAAAGCTTCATAATTATGATTGTTCATGAACCAATAAAAAATACCAGAATAATTGAAGAGAGAGAAAATATCAAAATTAGTATGCAATTTTAATTGCAGTGGTACTATACTATATATATATATATATATATATATATATATATATATATATATATATATATATATATATATATATATATATATATATATATATAATTCACTGAGGATAGTGTACCGCGTGCCCGAATTCGCACCCCGTATGGAACCGAATCTCGTATTATGTAACATTAGTGCTTGGCCCCTGCCCCTGCCCAAGTCTGGCTTCGCCCCTGGTTTCCACACTACCTACGGTTTAGACTTTAGATGTGGGTTAACAAAGATGAAGATGCACTGGAAGGAAGTTGATCACGTGACGTCAGGAGCAATGAAGCATGAAGCGTCGCTTTATTAGTACCAAAAGAAGAGGTGTGATGGCAGACGACGTCGTTTAGGCCCCCCACGTGGAGATGCATAGTTTTAGCGCCGGCGTATTTTTAGCTCCCGCTCTTTCTATGTTTGATCATGGGGCCGCCAATTCCTTTCATTGTAGTACCTTTCTTATTAAAAATTAATTCAATATAATTATGTATTTTTATAAATAATACTTTGTCCATCTTGAAACATATTGTAAAATAGATGAAATCTAAAGTTTTAGATAATATTTCTCAAATATAGCTCATATTCCCATATGAAATCTGGAATCATGAGGTGGTTATTATTCGATATTCATTTGTATATGTGGGAAAAACTCGCAATATCTTTTAATTATATGATCTGATGGCACTATATCTAATTCAGTATTTTAAAAACATCATACTGTTATAAATAAGTGTTAACATTGAGTAAATTGACACTATTAATCAACTAACTTAAACTATATCTTCTCGCTAAGTGGGATTTTGTTA
The DNA here is from genome assembly GCA_947648045.1 of Beta corolliflora. Taxonomy (NCBI): domain Eukaryota; kingdom Viridiplantae; phylum Streptophyta; class Magnoliopsida; order Caryophyllales; family Amaranthaceae; genus Beta; species Beta corolliflora. The sequence continues at coordinate 818,150 of CANSZD010003343.1, read as the reverse complement.
TATTTGTGTTAATGTATATTTTCAAATATCAACTTTTTATAATTTTTACTTGTGCACCATTAAAAAAACATGTTAGATTACGTGAAAAAATTGAAGGTAACAACGCAGAAAGTATTTATTATTGAAATACAATTTAATACTAATGATCAATAAGTGCATTAAAGAGGGTGAGAGTGAAACAACAAACTTTGCATCTACACAAAACAGGAGAAGTATAACGAAGAAATATGGTAGGGGTGGTAATAGAATGAGAATGCGTAATGTAAACACCTTTGTTATGAAGAGGAAGAGTAATTACAGTTGTTAATTATGGTAATTGGTAAGTAAATGGGCCTCTGTAAGAAGTGGGCTCAACTCTCCCCTTGGGCCACATTAAACCACAACAACCGTTAACAGTTGCACCTTTTGTTTGATGTAAGCGATAGTTGTACATTTCTTTGGAAGAGAAAATCTCATCTCGTGAAGAATTTATGTCATGTATATTGAATTTTTTTTGGGTACGATTATGTTTATTGAATTACGATAATAACAAACAACTTGCATTTCAAAATCACAACTTAAACTTAGGTGTATAATACATTGAGGATGATTTCATTTTATACATCAACTATATGTATGTCTTTCGTATCATACTAAAAAATTTAAGATAAAGCTTAGAGCTTATAATTAATCCTAATAGTCTACGTACTCATACTATTAGTTAATTTTGGTCGGATTTCTTAATAAATGTAGATATTTACCTTTATTCACGAGCTGCGATGTTTTCCTATTATTTAATTTCTAGAGTTATTGATCTATAGTTAACAATTGCACCTTTTGTTAAAGTTATATACTCCTCTGTTTTTTAAAGATCTTTCAATTAAGCTAGCAAAACCAAGATATGGGTCATTTTTGTTTATTTAAATAGGAGAGAGAATGAGGTTGTGAGATGATATAAAATTATGCAGGTTCAAGAAATGGGGTAAAGTAGTGTGAAAAGAGAAAAAAAAATTACCAAGTAAGGAATGAAGTACGTAAGTTAATTTAGTGAATATTAGCTGGTAATATTATAATATGCTGCAATATTAATATAAAAACGCCCTCAAAAATTGCCCTTTAAAAAAAGAGTTGTCTGATAGTAAATTGACATACTTCCTCCGTTCCAAAATAAGTGAAACACTTGTCTCAAAAAGCTCTCACATAAATGAGAGAAGTGTTTCACTTATTTTGGAACGGAGGAAGTATAAAACTACGAAAAATCCTGAAATTTGAGATGGCTATAGTATTCACCTTAAAACCAAGCGACACATAAAGTTGTAAAGAAAATTTGAAAACATCTTACATGTCGCTCAATTATTAATGTACAACCCAAAATCATAGAGTGTCGCCTCTTATAAATTAGGTAACGTGTAAAACTGTACTAGATTCTTTAAAAAAAATCATATGCTTCCCTAATTATTGATGTGAGACTCCTGGACCTTTGCTGTCACCTATAATTAATTATACGACGCGTAAGGTCGTAATAGGAAATTAAAAAAAAACTCTTATATGTGTCGCCTAATTATTAATGTACGATTCATAAGCCTTTGGAGTCGAATGTAAGATGTGTCGCCTAATTATTAATTATAAAATTCATATGCCTCGCTAATTATCCACACGATCAGCACGCGGTCGCGGGGTTGCTCTGATACCATTTGTAACACCCGACCCATACAGAGTCGAGTATATCGTCACCAATTCGCATCCAGGGCCAACAACTGTCCACAATAACCAACATAAGTGCTTTCGGCGCATTTTGTGCTCATTCCACTACAAGAATCCGTGTTTTTAACGACCGCACAAAACAGTAGGTAAAGAGCGAAAATCTGTCGGTAATTAGAATACCGACCGCTATACGCCTGGGTAGTGATCGGTCCCAAACCGTTGGTTGGTAATTTGGAAATACCGACTGCTTAGCGGTCGGTGAAATTACCTACCGCCTAGCAGTAGGTAAAATTCAATTTACCTACCGCCTAGCAGTAGGTAAAATTCAATTTACCTACCGCTAGTCGGTCGATAATTACATTGTGGAAATTTTTTTAAAAAAAGTTGAAACCAGTGAATGGAATAACCATCACAGATTTCAAACTTAGAAATACATGATTTTGAGTTTCAAATCCAACTCAAACTACGAGTTAGCAAAATCGGTGCATTTCAACTAGCAAAAGGAACATATGTGCAGTTGCTAAGTAGTACAAATTAAATATGTTCAATGCAACAAAAATATACAGATCTATATTTACTATAACTTCTATATCACCACAAACTTGTTACAAGCAGTTATAAAAAAAAAAAAAAAAAAATAAGACAGAGGAAAACCTAAACCTGATTAAACTCAAAAAAAAGTATGAGAATTATAATCCAAAATGAATTAATACAACAAAATACAAAAATCAACAACCACAAAGATCCCAATCACTTAAACTTGATAAAAACAATTAATTTGGAGTAATCTTAAAATCTAGATCTAAACCTAATACATAAAATCAAATATGACCACCTTGTTGCTTGAAATTTTTTGGCAACAACCCATCGCACTCATTTCGATGCTTCACCATTAACGACTCTTCTTTTATCTTCTATAATTTCGATGCTTCACCATTCACGACTCTTCTTTTATCTTCTATAATCGCGATGCTGCTCAAATCAACCAAACGAAGAACAATAAACTGATAATGTGAAGAACTCCTCCCACATAATAAATAAAGAGAGAAGAAGAGAAACTCAAAAATTTGGAAACTTAATACATCGTGGTGAAAAAAAAAGCAAAGGAATTAAAATAAAAAGAGAAGAGAAAGCATATAACACAAAAATGGTGGAGTGATGAAGAGAACAGTAAGATGGAGAAATGAGATCCCCTCAAAAAAAAATGGAGAAATGAGATAAACAAAGAGATAAGAAGAGCAGTATAGAGGCGGGTGAAAAGAAAGTAAATATGGTTTTACTTTTTATATGGGTTGGGCTTCTTGGAGTGAAAAAGTTAGTCGGTTTGTTTTAAAACAATTACCTACCGCTAGACGGTCGATATTTTCTATGAGCGATAGGTAAATACTGACTGTCATTTAAGCGGTCGGTAATTTTTACAATACCTACTGAGATTAATGCGGTCGGTAAATTGCCGTCGGTAAAATGACGGATTCTTATAGTGTTCATGAGCACCCTGAGAAACTTCCCAGGAGGTCACCCATTCCAAGACTACTCCCAGCCAAGCATGCTTAACTGTGGAGTAACTAAGGAAATAAGCTCCCTAAAAGAAAGATGCATCTTGTTGGAATGAGTAGCCTATTAAATTCCTTTAAAGCAATCATAGAGGGGTATTACAGGATATGTGTCGTCTCAAGAGGCGACTTTTAAGTTTTACGCTCCTAGTATTACTTTTAGAGTCGATAGCTCTAGAGTTGCCCCTTTGACATGACGACGTGTTAGGGGATTTAGAGGTGACTCAATAGGATGCTTTTGTAGTAGGTTAAATTATGACCTCTTATAAGTAGATAAGTAGTCACTCGACGATTAAAACATATATGATTGATCATATATGTATGCACGGGGTTTACGTGATTGTGATCTATGAAGCTTATTACTTACTGTTTTGTATCTTTCTTGTTGTAATGAGTCAGTTAGTGATTGTTACAGCTCCTAACTAAGATTAGTATAAATAGTTCATTCCTACCTGAATGTAACTAACTCAATCATTTCAATTACAATCTTCTTCTGATTTTTCCATTCTATCTCTAAGAACTTGAGTTCAACTATCTGATTCTCATGGTATCAGAGCAGATTTCATTCCAATTTTGAAATCTTCTCTTTGATTAAGAAGATTACTGAGTTAGATTCTCAGATTATCTTTTGATTCTTCAAATTTTCTTCCGCATTTCTTGAAATTTAAAGCTTCAGTAATGGCGATTGAAGACGATTCAACTTCAAATAATCTAAATGGAGGAACTTCTAGAAATGTAAGTGCTGATTATAACGATTTGTTCTTCATTTCAAGTTCAGATCAAACAACTGGAAAACTTATCTCTGTAAACAAAACTAGTAACAATTTCATGATCAGCTGGAAACGTAATGTTAAGCATGCGTTGATTGCGAAAAATAAGTTAGGTTTTATTGACGGTTCAATCAAGAAACCTGAATCTACTGATAAAGATTACAGTTGTTGGATGCGCTTTGATTATCTTGTAACATGTTGGGTGATGAATTCTATGGACAGTGACATTGCTGAGAACTTTACTTTTGTTGATAATTCTGAACAATGCTGGAATGAAATTGTTGAACGATATGGAAAATATAATGTACCTCAAATTTATCAATTGAGAAAGGAGCTAGATAATTTGAGGCAAGATAAGAATTTGTCAATTATGGTTTATTTTTGTAGAATGAAGAGGTTTTGGGATGAATTACGGAATTTGAGAAGTTTTTTTGCTTGTTCTTATGGTTCCTTGACTAAATGTAGCTGCAATTTTTTTAAGGAAATCGTCTGATTTTGAGGCAGAAGACAAGTTAATGCAATTTCTGCTAGGATTGAACAGTGGTTTTGATGGTGCTATTAGCAATATATTAGCTATGGATTCGTTGCCTTCCATTAATAGAGTGTATTACTTAGTTCAGCAAATTGAGAAACAAAAGGAGGTGAGTGGTGCTAATCATCTCACACATGGAATGAGTGCTCTTGTTGTACAGAGGTCTAACTCTGTTAAGAAGGATTGGAGGAAAGATAAGAATGATAGAAAGTGTGACTATTGTAAAAAGAAAGGGCATACTAAATACCAATGTTTTAAGGTCATAGGATATCCTAATTGGTATTCTGGAAAGAAGACTAATAACACATACAATTATGGAGGTTACAAAACTGGTAAACTAGCTGCCAATGTTTTGGCTTCTGAAAATTCTGAGTTTCATGATGAAACTCCCTTGGAATTTGCTGTTGGTGGTACTATTGGTGTTGATGCTGGTGTTATGCAAACTATCATTCAATAAGTAATGAGGAGTATCAAAGGCAAGCAAGTTGTTGATTCTTCTCATATTCCTCACTCCGGATCTTCTTTTGCTCATTTTGTTGAAGTGAAGAAAAACAACTTGGTTATTGGAGAATCTTCCAATAACTCTGCATCTTCTGCTCACTATGCAGAATCTAGTGTTCCATGAGAGAACCAAGCACCTTAAAAGAGATTGTCACTATGTTCGAGATCAAATAGAAGTTGGTTTTATTCAGACATCACATGTTCAGAGTTCTTTGCAGCTAGCAGATATTCTCATCAAGTCATTACCTAGTCCTCAACATCATCATTTGTCTTCCAAGCTCGGACTTGTGGATTGCACACATGTCCAGCTTGACGGGGGAATATGAAGCTTATTACTTACTGTTTCGGGCCTTCTTCTCGTTTCGCTCGCTGGCCTATTGGGATAGCAGCCTTTGGGCTTTGCCTGCTCTTTTTAATAAAGAATTTTGGCTCGGCCTGGGGAAGCGCTGGCCAACTATCATAGAGGTAAGCTTTGATTTTAAATTATTATCGAACGCCTCCTAGTTTTTTTTGGCCTAACGTGGGTTACCTGGACCGACCAAGACAAAGAGAAGAGGCATCTTCCATTCATATCGATTTGGGTTTTTATGCACCATATTTTGATATGCGTTTGTATCTTTCTTGTTGTAATAAGTCAGTTAGTGAGTATGTTACAACTCCTAGCTAACATTAGTATAAATAGTTCATTCCTACCTGAATGTAATGAACTCAATCATTTCTATTACAATCTTCTTTTGATTTCTCCATTCTCACTCTAAGAACATGAGTTCATCTTATCTGATTCTCACCATCCATTTATTAGTGATAAATTTTCGTTTTCATACCTTACAAATATATGTGCATGTGGGTTCCCAACGAACTTGAAATCTTAACTTTGACAATGGGCGGAACACCCAAATTCATATTAAAAACATTAATCTACAAAAATCTTTACCAATTTATCTACCTAGCATACACAATTATGTGAGACAATTACAAGTAACTAATAATTTACAAGCACTATTAATATAAAGGGGCGAAGCAATAGAGGGGCCTAAGAGGGTCATGACCCCTCCTAAAAGCCCAACCATACCAATAATATAAAAGGGGCCAAAAAAAATTTAAAAATGGTAGTAAAGTGGGCCACTGGCCCCTCACAAGTCACAAACTCACAATGTTTACTACGTAAAGTTCCAAAGATAAAAAGACTTTACTTCCAAGTTCCAACCACTCCATTGAATAGTGTGCTAAAGTATTATAATATTAAATCTATTACTCTACCCTCTAGGCTCTAGATGTATTAATTTACTATTCATCAGGCATCATTTCATCTTCTCACCTCTCTGTCAATGGGCAGCCCATATATTTTCTCTCTCTCTAATCTTTTTTTTTTTGAAGGAACTCTCTATTCTTTTTATCATATCACCATTTTTCTCGGTAATCTTCAATCCTCAATCTCATTGCCGAATTATTAGAGGTACATTTATCTTTAATTTTTTTTTATTTTTTTACTTATTTAATTTCCTCATATGTTTAGGTTAATGTTTTTTTATTGCAAAGTTCTTATTTTCTGGAGGCATTTTTCTCTAATTTCACATTTAGAGTTTTTGTTTTGCTGTTAATTTTTTGATTGCATAAAACCCCATTTGTTGATTTATTGTATGTTTTTCTAGGAAGTATTATAGTGAAGAGCAGAAGTTTGCTTGATTTTGGGTCATAAATTTCCTTTAAAAATGGTTGATTAGCTTTTTTGGCAGTTTGTTTCTGAAAATTTTCGACAAAGTAGAACGAGTTTGATTACGATATTATCTAGAGCAGATTAGAATAATGAATAGTGTTTTATCACGAATGTTTTGGGTCATATATATTACGATTCTGAAAATTTTGGGTCATATATATATATATATATATATATATATATATATATATATATATATATATATATATATATATATATACCTACCCGTCGTACTGAATTCAACGAGGTACGCGAACCCGAACCCGTACCCTTTTTCGAATCGGATCTCGTAACATTGCTTGGCCCCCGCCTTTGTACAAGTCTGGCTTCACCCCTGTTAATATGCATAGTCCCACCTGTATTTTGTCTGTTATCAAAGGGTCTGAATATCAGTCAAGTCATTACAATTCACAAAACTATTAGGAAAAATTAATTTCCTTTGGCATCTATATATATTATGTAATGTAACAAATAAAAGCCAATTTAGAGGGGAGTGGGTTGCCCCTTGCTATGACAATGAATAGGGATTATAACAATATTATTATTGTTCATGATAGAGATTGAAATAACATAACATCACACATGTGTATGATTTGATAAGATATAAATTGAATTTATTATATACTCGTAGGTCCAAAAATTAGGCCAAACATGCCCTCGTGTGCAACCTCAGAGTAATAGTAGACTAGAGAATCGAGATACAGAATCGAAAGACATAAAACAAGAAGCATGCATGACTTTGATGATGAGATGTTTCTGCGCTACTACTATTTAACTACTACTATTTACTCATCTTTTCTATTTGTCATATATCAGTATATCACCTTCTAAACTTTGTGGTTTTCCCTTTTTTCTTTTTTTGAAGATATAGACATTGATAATTTAGATAGATTCATTTCATGGCATGATCCGCATGACAACATTGTATATAGTTTTCTCAAATAAATAGAAGGTTCTTTATAGAAAAATAAAATGGGACTTCTTAGCATCTAATGCAATCACGTAATTGTACGTGTAGAGCTACCAAATGGCTTAATAGGATTGAGGCCCTGTTCTTTTAGACTTATTTTCAGCAAAAATAAGTAAAAATAAGTTCAGTTCAGCAAAAATAAGTCCAGTTCAGCAAAAATAAGTTCAGTATCACTATTAATGTTGTAATTATCATTTTTGTTTTCAGTATTACTATTAATATTGTTATTATTATTAATATTATAATTATAATAACGATGAATTTGTAATTTATTTTTTATTTTATTTTTTTTTATTTTATTTTTTTTATTTATTATTATTTATTATTATTTTTTATTTTAATATTATTATTTTTTATTTTTTTATTTTAATATTTTAATTATTTATTATTTAGTAATTAATATTTATTTATTTCTTATTATTATTATTATTATTATTATTATTATTATTTATTTATTTATTATTTATTATTTATTATTTATTATTTATTATTTATTATTTATTATTTATTATTTATTATAATAATAATTATTATTATTTATTATTTATTATTTATTATTTATTATTTATTATATATTATCAATTATTTATTATTTATTTATTATTTTAATTATTATTATTTATTATTTAATATTTATTATTTATTATTATTATTATTTATAATAATTATTTATTTTTATTATTATTTAATATTTATAATTTATTATTTATTGTAATTATAATTATTATTATTTATTATTGATTGTTTATTATTATTTATTATTTAATATTGATTATTTATTATGATTATTATTTATTATTATTAATATTAATATTATTTATTATTTATTATTACTATTATTATTTATTATTATATTATTATTATTAATTATTATTTATTATTATTATAATTATAATTATAATAATTTATTATTGATTATTTATTTTTATTTATTATATAATATTTATCATTTATTATTATTATTATTATTTATTACTATTACTATTATTATTATTTATTATTTATTATTACTATTTATTATTATTATTTATTTATTATTATTATTATTTATTATTATTATTTATTATTTATTATTATTATTTATTATTATTTATTATTATTAATTATTATTATTATTTATTTTTTATTATTTATGATTTATTATTATTATTATTATTATTATTTATTATTTATTATTATTATTAATTATTATTATTATTTATTATTTATTATTATTATTATTTATTATTATTTATTTATTATTATTATTTATTATTATTTTTTATTATAAATTATTATTATTATTATTATTTTTTATTATTTATTATTTATTATTATTATTGATTATTTATTATTATTATTAATTATTATTATTTATTATTTATTATTTATTATTTATTATTTATTATTTATTATTTATTATTTATTATTTATTATTTTATTATTTATTATTTATTTTTATTATTATTTTATTATTTAATATTTAATATTTATTATTTATTATTTATTATTTATTATTTTATTATTTATTATTTATTTTTATTATTATTTATTATTATTATTTAGCAAAAATAAGTTCAGTTCAGCAAAAATAAAATAAGTTCAGTTCAGTTCAGCCAAAATAAGTTCAAAAGAACAGGGCCTGAGTTTTAGTTTGGTCAAAGTAGACGATAAGACAATTTTTATCGAGCTCAAATCAAGTCAAATTAAGTCAATTGTCAAAAGAAAAAGCATTTATTTTAGTTATATCTATTTATTCAAATTAGATCAAGTCTATCTTATTCGGGGACAAAATTTTGTAATATATTGAATAGGATTTGGGTAAAATACAGGTCGGATTAATTTTGCTAGTTATACATTTGTGTTACCTTAATTGGAATAGTTTTGGAATGACAAGGAGGTGTCACAATGATTTTACATACTAGCTCCAAGCAGGACTATTCGTAGGTTGGATTGGTGCGGTTTGGGATGTAACCCAAACCAAACCGCAAATATACGCTTTGACATTATTCCAACTCCAACCGTACCACACTTCGTCCAAACCAACCCAAACTGCACCATGCTAAATGGTTTGCAGTGCGGATTAACCATTTTTTTCATCCTCGATATGAGTTTTGTAATCTAAGAATTAAGATTTTTTCTCATCCGCAATGAGAGCAGGTTATATGTGAAAGATCTAAAATAAGTGAATAAACACTACCCTAATCCAATCTTATGCATTGTCTAATGTATTTAAAAAAAAAAAATCAAAATCGATAAACTTTTTTTTTTTTTTTAAATTCATCTAAATAGTTTTGCGGTTTGGTTACAAAGATTCAAACTCTTTTCTTGAAATCACAAACCAATAACCCATAATTTTAAAACCGCAAACAAACTCGAATCGCGAAAAAACGGGTTAGGTTCCGATATGGTGCGGACGTGCGGTCCAGACCATACCCTGAACAACCCTACCTTTAAGGGGATCCATCAAATGACTAATCCATCCTTTTTTTTTTTTTGGTTTCTTGATTTTGGTTTTACTATTTTGACACTGTTTAGGGTAAATTATAGGAGTGGCTAATTCTAGTTTTGCAGGGTACGGATATAAAGATTCCTTAAAGTTTCTTCACCGTGCATGTAGCTGATGATAGCTTTTACTATTAATGCCCTTGGCCCATGCAATTTGTGAAAATATGTAGTAATACAAAACTCATGCAATATATAATTCTTGAGAATTACGTAGTAGTATGTACGTGCATTGCTTATGTTAGTAATAGATATATTTTTGGTTCATGTGAAAGAATTAGTTATCAGTTTGACACTTACACTCTAAAGAGAGATCTCATGTAGCACTTCACATTTTCGAAAGTTAATTTTCATGCATGCATATAACTAATATCATTAATCTATATATAAATTTAATTTTGAGAAGAATATAGATGTTTGGACCCCTGATCTGGTCCAACAGTGCTATGCAAAGCCCACCTAAAAGATCTGATCTGTATGCTCCCATGGGGCCCATCAGCCTTTTTAGATAGAAAGCAACTTTACCATAAAAGGAATTGTTTGGACCCCTGATCTGGTCCAACAGTGCTATGCAAAGCCCACCTAAAAGATCTGATCTGTATGCTCCCATGGGGCCCATCAGCCTTTTTAGACAGAAAGCAATTTTACCATAAAAGGGAGACAACTTTCCTACAGACATGGATGCTCCCCCATAGGGTTTCCTGTTTGGGAAATCTCCAACATTATAAAAGCAGCAAGCCCAATCAATGAGCAGGTATTGAATTCTCACCTAACCAAACCAGATCATCTCTCTCTACAATTACTCACTTTCTCTCTCTACCTCAATCTCAACTGACTTGAGCGTCGGAGGGGCTTTCCCGAGAACACCCTTGGGCCAGTTTTCCTTGTTTTGCAGGACTTCCAGTGACAAGACTCGGGATTATATTCCAACTCGGGATTTTAACCTCTCTAAACACACTCAACTCTTTTGACTAGTTTCTTGGCAGAAACAGTTTGGCGCCGTCTGTGGGGATACTACATCTCAAAGCTACGTACCGAGTAACATGGCACCCCGAAGGAAAACAACCCGAGCTTCACATCATCCCCAACGACCCCGATTCGATCCCAGCAACACAATGTGCTGGTCGAGTCACTAGCCATTGACGATGAGGGATCTACCCCTCGTAACGAGGAACACAATGGTCCCCGGGAACAATACCAACATGATCCACCTCCCATCACCATGGGGGACCTAGAAAGGATAGCTCAGCAGTTGAACGAGAATATGCAACGCAGCTTGCAGGAACTCATAGCGGGAATCCCCCAACTCAACCAAGGGGTACCCCGAGAGTTGAACCAGAGAGAGCCTCAGAATCGGAGTGATCTAAACATTCAAGCCCCTAACACATAGAGCCCCAAATTCCGATGCCCGACGGATCATTGAGGAGAATCGTAGGCGTCGGCTGGAGCAAGACGCTCGGAACTTACTCAACGACAAGAGGAAGGCCAACCAGGGGAAGGTCCGCCAAGAAGAGCAAGCTCAATCTCGGACTCCTCGAAGGGGGGAGGAGTCATCCCCTCTCGGGTCCAAAAAGACCAGGACCGAAGGTGAAGGAGACTCGGGACCACCACGAAACAGGAGTCCCGTCTTGATCAACAGAGGGGTACTAAACTTCATGACCCCCTTTAGTCGGGAGATCATGGAAGTCCCTAACCCAAGCAAGGTCAAAGTCCCATTAATAGAGCAGTACTCGGGAAATAGCTATCCTGATGATCACATGGCGGCCTACAAGGCCCAGATGAGTGTACAGACCGGGTGCGAAGCCGCTTGGTGTCGGTATTTCCCGACGACCCTTAAGGGCTTAGCACTCAGTTGGTTCTCGGGACTTTCTCCTGGCATTATCACGAACTTTTCAATGTTAGAAGCATTATTCCACCAACATTTTATTGCCGGGCGCCGGCATAAAAAGACTAGCATCCACTTAATGTCAATCAAGCAGCAGGAGCATGAAAGCTTGGCTGTGTACATCAAACGGTTAAACGAAGAATCATTAAAGATCTCCGATCTCCAAGACGGGGTAGCCTTCACCGCCTTGATGTCGGGACTATGGCCAGGCAAGTTCAGATGGTCCTTAGCCGAAAATGAAGTAACCACATTTACTGAGGTCATGAGTCGGGCCCAGAAATTCATTCAAGCCTCGGACATTTGCAAGCCTGTTGCCGAGAAGTCAAAGAAAAGAAAGGAAGAGACCCCTTACCGGAAATCCAACCAAAGTAACAGAAGTAATCAGCAACTCCTCCCGAGAACTACAGATAATGGGAGCGACCCCCGCTTCAACAGAAATCGGCGTGAGATCTACTTAGATCTGAAACACAAGTTGGTATTACCCATCCCTCCCCCCATAAGGACCTCAAAGGATAGAAGGGATCAACGACTGTGGTGTGAATATCACCGAGAGTGTGGGCACACCACTAAAGACTGTCGGGAATTGAAGAAGGCATTGGATCACTTAACTGATCAAGGAAAGTTGAACAGATACATCAAGCACTCTCGGGAAGAGAAAGGGAAGGAGAAGGAAGGAAAAAATGACAGTGACAACACCGATGGGTATGTCGGGGTAATTGCAGGGGGGCATGCCTCGGGTGGATTAATCAGTCGAGCCCGCAAAGCTCACTTGCACGCAATGAAGCAACATGTCTTAGAGATTGAGCCAATGAAGGCGGGATGTCCCGTCATGACGTTTGGGGAGCCTGACCGACACATCCATACTCCCCATGACGACCCCCTTGTCATATAGATGAAAATTGCCAACTCAAGGGTCAAAAGGATCCTGGTCGACAGCGGCTCATCGGCAGACATCATCACTCTAGTATGCTTACAGAAGGTGAAGTATACCGAGAAGGATATAACCCCGACCAGTCAGCCACTGATAGGCTTCGGGGGAGGATCAGTGTATCCCCTCGGGTTCGTAAAATTGGTTGTGAGACTCGGGGAAAGAGGTAAGGGGAGAAGCCTACCAGTCGACTTTCTGGTGGTCGATACCCCACTACCTTACAACGCTATCATGGGTAGGCCTACCATGAACAAGATAAAAGGCAGCCATCTCGGTGTACCAGCTACTCCTGCAATACGAAACGGATGAAGGCCAAGTCGGGAAGATCTACGGAGATCAGCAGACAGCCCGAGAATGTTATACAAACAGTTTTAAAGGGCCAACTTCAGAAGAAAGACCATGGAAGAGAAAGAGGGAAGACCCCGTGGATACCCCCACTGGTCTCGGGGTCTACCTTTCAGAAAATCCGAAGTTGTATGAACGACCCCAGTCGGTCGAGGAGGATGAAGAGATAATGCTCGACGAAGATCTCAGGCACGGAGTAAGGATTGGCAAAAACCTCAGTCCCGAGATCAGGGAAAAACTCATCAGCACCTTGCGGGAATACAAAGACGTTTTCGCTTACTCTGCCACGGACATGCAAGGGCTGGACCCCAAGTTCGCATCACATGAACTGAATATCAAATAGGGATTCCGCCCCATCAAACAGAAGCTCAGGCATCAAGGGCCCTAGAGAAACGCAGCAGCAGCAGAAGAGGTCAAAAAGCTGATGGAGGCGGGTATCATTGAAGAATGCCAATACACAGAGTGGTTGGCCAATGTTGTTCTGGTTAAAAAAGCTAGTGGAGCTTGGCGCATGTGCGTCGACTTCACCGAATTGAATAAGGCATGCCCCACGGACAATCATCCGCTACCAAAGATTGATAGGCTGGTAGATTCAACGGCTGGTCACGAGTTGCTCAGCTTCATGGATGCCAACGCGGGATATCACCAGATTCCGATGGCGGAATGGACCGAATACATACAAAGCATTCGATTCTGACCCAAGGTGTGTCTTGCTACTAAGATGATGCCCTTCCCAGTGAAGAACGCAGGGGCTACTTATCAACGAACAATCAACAAGGTCTTTGAGGAGCAACTCGGGAGGAACATTGAGGTCTACGTAGACGATATGATCGTCAAGAGCAAAAAAGCAATTAATCACGTCGGGGATTTGGCAGAAACGCTGAACACCCTACGACGCCATGGCATGAAGTTAAATCCCAAGAAGTGGGGTAAAAGGGGGGAAATGCCTCGGGTTCTTGGTGGATGAAAGAGGAATTGAGGCTAACCCCGACAAGATCAACGCAGTATTGAACATGTCCTCACCAAGGAATGTGAGAGAGGTTCAAAGGCTAACATGGTGTCTAGCAGCGCTGGGCCGCTTCTTGTCTCGCTCGGCTGACAAGAGCTTGCTATTCTTCAGAGCGCTCAAAAGGAAGGAGTTTAATTGGGATGACGAGGCTGAACAGGCATTCCAACAGCTGAAGCAACACCTAGCAACGTTGCCCAAACTAATATCACCCTTGCCAGGAGAAGCTCTCTATATATACCTCTCGGTATCGGAATACGCTCTCAGTGCGGTACTCGTGGCTGAAAGAGAGGGAACTTAACATCCAGTGTACTTCATCAGCCACGCTTACAGAGGAGCAGAAACACGGTACAGCCAGATTGAGAAAATGGTTTTTGCGCTGGTAATGGCGAGTAGGAAATTGAAGCCATACTTCCAGGCGCACCCCATTAAGGTCCTAACCGGACAACCCATTAGGAAAGTAATCGAAAGCAGGAATCATTCAACTCGGATGACTGAGTGGGCGGACCAGTTGGCAGACTTCGGGTTGGAATATGAGCCGCGAAGGGCTATCAAGGCACAAGCATTGGCGGATTTCATCAGTGAATGCAACTCCCGACCCCTGGACCTAAAAGAAAGGTAGTCGTGGGAGCTACAGGTGGATGGTTCGGCTTCCAAAACAGGCAACGGAACCGGGCTTGTGATCATGCCCCCAGTCGGGGATAAAATGGAGTACGCTGTGAAGTTCGACTTCCTGGCCTCAAACAACGAGGCTGAATACGAAGCTCTAATCTTAGGCCTCCAAATATGCATCAACGTGGGAGCCCAGGCGGTTACGGCTAAATCAGATTCACAACTCATAGTAGGACAGGTCTCGGGGGAGTATGAGGCCAAGGAAGACAACATGAGGATGTACCTCAATAAAACCCGGGAGCTCATCAAGAAGTTGTCCACATTCAAAATACACCTCTCCCGAGGTCCGAGAACCAAGCCAGCGATGCCTTGGCCCGCATGGCAAGCTCAGCAGAAGGGTTGGCTCCTCGAACCATCATATGGGAGGTCCTAAACCAGCCAAGCATCAATTCATTGCAGATACACACCATCAACAGGACGGGCACGTGGATGGAAGAGATTATCGGGTACCTAAAGGACGGGTTATTGCCTTTGGATGAGAAAGAGGCTGATAGCCTAAAGAGGAAGGCGGGGTGGTTCATCTGGCATGAAGGCCACTTGTACAAAAAGTCTTATACCCACCCCCTACTCAAGTGCGTATCTCCTTTTGAAGGGAACTACATCCTCCGAGAGATTCATGAAGGAGCCTGCAGTAGCCACCAAGGGGCCCGGACTATAGCCGGGAAAGCTTTAAGGACCGGATACTACTGTCCCTCTTTGAAGCACGACGCCGTTGAATTGGTAAAGAAATGTCCCAACTGCCAAATTCATGGGGACATCCCTCGGGCTCCTACTAACCCTTAACCACCATTCAAGCTGTCTTACCCTTTGATAAATGGGAGATGGACCTTATAGGCCCATTCCCAACAGCCTCGGGGCAAAGAAGGTTCCTCCTAGTAGCCATCGACTACTTCACCAAACGGGTCGAGGCTGAACCACTAGCTTCAATAACAGACAAGCAAGTGCAGAACTTCATCTGGAGGAACATCATTACCCGCTTCGGGATCCCAAGGACCCTCATCTCCGACAACGAGAGACAATTTAACAGTGGACCAACCCGGGAATATTGTTCCAGGCTCGGGATTCAAACAAGGTTTTCAGCAGTCTCCCGACCCCGGACCAATGGCCAGGCTGAGGCCGCAAATAAAGTGGTGTTGAATGGGATTAAGAAGTCGTTGGAAGGAGCGAAGGGGTCCTGGGTCGATGACCTACCGGGCGTGCTCTGGTCAGCAAGAACAACAGTGAAAGAGGCAACAGGCAATTCACCCTTCAGCTTAGTCTACGGCAGTGATGTCGTCCTTCCAGTTGAAATTGGGATACCCTCCCCAAGGATGATCTTCTACGAGTATGACAAGAATGAAGAAGAGAAGAAAGTCGAGCTGGACTTATTGCCTGAGTCCCGGGGCAATGCACTACTCAAGTCAATCCGCAACAAGCAACGGGTAACCAGGCAATTCAACCTCAGGGTGAAAGTTAGGCCGATTCATGTAGGCGACTGGGTGGTCAGAAAGGTTGAGGCCACAGGGCTGACGCACCTGAAAGGCAAACTCGGGCCTAAGTGGGATGGACCTTACAAGGTCACAGAAGTGATCAAGCCGGGAACATACCGACTCGAGTCACCTAAAGGCACCCCCTTGGCCCGACCTTGGAATGCGGACAACCTGAAAAAGTATTACATTTAACCTGGGTGTAACTTGGGCCATACTTGAGCCTCATTTTGTAAACTGGCCACACTTGAGCCCCTAGTTTGTTTGTTCAACCATAACTCGGGGCAACCAGTTTGTACCCTATAAGAGTTGGCGGGATTCCTCGAACTTGCTACAGTTCATTTTGTTAGACACAACTCGGGGCAGTCAGTTGTACCCCACAATTAATCTCGGAAATGCGAATGAAGGAAACAATTTCGGTTCATAGTTGCATCTAGCAAAATAAGACCGTATTCGGAAAGATTAAACTCGGGAAAGTATTAATAAAACTACCATTTCATTCATATGAAGAAAATACAACCTAAAGGCCCCGGGAACAGAACTCCCAAGGGACCCAAAAAATATAAGTACAGAACTAAAGGAAATAAGAACTAAGCAAAGAAGAGTCTTATCGGGGAGTCATGCCCGTGCTACCCGCCCCATCTTCCTCATCAGAGCTCTTACCCGAGTTGGTGCCCTCGGGATCAACAGCATCATCAGTCGGGGCCACAGGGCCCGGCGCAGCCTCAGCGGTTGCAGAGGTTTGAAGAATTGGCTGGGAGGCGGCTGAGACTGGGGTAGTGGAGGGAGCCTGTGCTTTGGCCGCATCTCCCTTCTGCTCCTCTGCAATGCGTCGATCGAACTCGGCTTCGACATCATCCCAGTTCAAGGCAGAATCGGAATCAACTAGGATCCCTTTGAGGCGTTCCTTCGTCTCCCGAACCGCCATGCGGTAGGAGTTGGTGGCCATCTTCCCAAGAAGGCCAACCCCCTCGGGAGACCTCTTCCACTCTCGCAGAAATTCCGCCTGTACCTTCTCAAGCTTAGCCTTGGCTTTTTTCAGGCTATGCTTGGAGGACTTGGCTTTCTTCTGCGCCTCCACCAGCTGAAGCTTGACATCCTCCAGGCTCTTCTGAGCGGTGTTGCGCTCAATAATGGCGGCCTCGAGGGAAGCCTGGACTTGTTTTTAGTCTCCTTCAAGGCCTCCATGTCAGCAATGACCTTCTTAGCCTCCTTAAAGGTGGCTTTTTTACCGTCCAAGTCGGTGTTCAGCTTCAGGATTTCAGCCTCCTGATCCTCGACCTTCTTCTTCAACACGTCCACCTCCTTGGTCAGGGCCACCACGCCCTCCTCGAACTGAGCCCGGCGATTGATCACCGAGGTCATCCGAATGGTAGTCTACACAAACAAAGAGTTAGTCGGAAATAAAGAAATAGGTCAAACACGTAGCCGGGATAACAGCTAACCTCGAGCCAGGACTCATAGAAGGAATTGACCTCCCCATGCCCAAGGGCCAGTAGCGCCTGGTCATCAGCATCTGTATAAACGGCCTTGACGACATTCTTGACTCGGGCCAACTTCTGTGGCCTGGTGAGAGTCGTAAAAGGAACACTGGACCCCGTTTGTTCAGCTCGGGGTCGCTTGGGAGGAGGTTCATCAAAGACCTCAACATGACCCCCGGGCTCGTCCCTCGGGCCTCCTCTTCTTGCCGTGTGGAAACGTTTGATGAAGCCTTTTCGAAGCCTTGGAGGCCGTTCTCCAAGGCCTGGGCCTTCTCGGTATCCCCCTTTAGCTTGCGGGATCGTACATGGGGATTCTTGGCCCTCTTCGGGTCGGTATCCTGCAAGTATAAGAAGTTAGCAAGATGGGGTACAAATCAAAGCGAACAAACCTAGTTTACCTTTGGAGGAGGCGGGATAGACATGGTCTCAGCGTCGAGCTCATCCAGGATCTTCGAGGCTAGAGCAGCACTGTCGACGAACCTCTTAGCCATTGCAGGATCCAATCGTTGTCGGGCAACAGCTGAAATAAGAAAAATGTCAACTTTAGCATAAAAGCAAACGCATACACTTGATCAAGGGAAATTACCCTTGTCACAGCTAGGACTCAAACCCGTCGCCGCCAAGAACATTTCATTCTGCATCTCGTGGCGGGTCGGTAGCCAGTTCTGAGGCACATAAGTGAGAGCACCAGTCAACGTTTTCGGGGTTGTGGAAAGATAAATTCCCATCACCGCTTCTTCCAGGGACATCTCGGGAACTGTTTGATTAAGCCTAAAGCGAGGCCCCTCCTCGGGGGGAAGGATGGGGACCCCTCATTCACCACTTGTGTAAACGTGGTAGAACATCCGTCTAAACACTTTCTGGTTGGAAGGGGGAGCACGAACGACCTTATATATCCTGCCCTACATTGGAAGCGGAACCACCCCGGGCCATGAAGATGGGCGGGTCCCAGCATCAGAGTGAAGACATTGCGCCACAAGCGCACACTCAGGGTAACCCCGAGGAGTTCACAAACTGATATGAAGCCGTTTATGGTCAACCAACTGTTAGGAAGAAGGTTGGTAAGCGTCAGCTGATAGGCATTCAAAAGGTCCTTGATGAAGGAGTGCAAGGGGAACCTAAGGCCCATTTGCATACTCTGATGGTAGACTGATACGCACCCTAGTGGAGGAGTCAACACCGACTCAGTATGCTTTGCTCGAACTATGAAGTAGGGATCTTGAATCCAAAATTTAGTCCCAACGTACTTAACATTCCTCTCCATATATGCCATAAAGGTGGGCTCGGGATAATAAGTGTGGGGACCACCCTCGGGGTCCAATGGAGGGTACTCTTGACCCGACATAGTCGGGACCTCATCCTCTGCCTCTTCGGAAACCATAACTACCCCGTCTGAGAGAAGTCTGTCAAGGTAGCTAGCACGGCAAGGCCTATGGGCCACGGAAACGTCAAAAGGTCCTGGAACCACCCCCTCGTCTTCTTCACTAAGCGAGTCCGAGGGACTAGGCAAGGGGACCGCCTCGGGAACCAAAGAGGGGTCCTCACAGGGGATACGGGTGCTAACTAGAAACCCATCGACCCCGCGTATCTCTTCCTATAGCCTATGAGGAGGGGAAGTGGGAGCATTCGGATCGGACTCGGGATCCATCCTAGGGATCTCTAATTACCAAAACAATGAAATACAAATGTTACTGCAAAGGAAGAGCGTACCTTCTCGGGAATTCTCGGTCCCGGGAGTGTAACAGGAACTCGTGAACTCGGGACTGGATCAAGTTGTAGAGAAAATTAGAGAGAGAAAGAAGAGAGAGATTGAGGAAATTCGCAAATGATTGAAAGTATGGAAAAACAACTCTCTCCCCCCTCTATATACATCCATCTCCGTGCCCGCGCCACGACAACCTCTGGACCACCTTAGATGGGCTCCTAAGACCTGGGCCTTCAGTAAGAAAGGCCCAAGGGTCAAACCTTGGACCAAAAGGCCCAAATTGGCACAAAGGCACTAAATCAAGAAAGTCAACGGTCAAATGGTCAAACATATGAAAGTTTGACATGCAACCAGCTCAGTTCTCCAAGCTCAAGCACTTGGTCAAATATTGGCTAAGTACCTTATGACCGACTCAGGATTCCCATGGGAAGGCTCATTAGCCCCCGAGTTGGCCCATACCCACCTCGGCCTTGTCAGGGGGCTCTGCATGGCTAAGTACCTCATGACCAACTCGGGATTCCCAAGGGAAGGCTCATTAGCCCCCGAGTTGACCCATACCCACCTCGGCCTTGCCAGGGGGCTCAACACTTAGCCAAATATAGGCTAAGTACCACATGACCAACTCGGGACCCCTAGGGGGAGGCTCATTAGCCCCCGAGTTGGCCCATACCCACCTCGGCCTTGCCAGGGGGCTCAGCACTTAGCCAAATATAGGCTAAGTACCACATGACCAACTCGGGATTCCCATGGGAAGGCTCGTTAGCCCCCGAGTTGGTCCATACTCACCTCGGCCTTGCCAGGGGGCTCAGCACTTAGCCAAGTATAGGCTAAGTACCACATAACCAACTCGGGACCCCTAGGGGGAGGCTCATTAGCCCCCGAGTTGGCCCATACCCACCTCGGCCTTGCCATGGGGTTCAACACTTAGCCAAATATAGGCTAAGTACCACATGACCAACTCGGGACTCCTAGGGGGAGGCTCATTAGCCCCCGAGTTGGCCCATACCCACCTCGGCCTTGCCAGGGGGCTCAGCACTTAGCCAAATATAGGCTAAGTACCACATGACCAACTCGGGACCCCTAGGGGGAGGCTCATTAGCCCCCGAGTTGGCCCATACCCACCTCGGCCTTGCCAGGGGGCTCAGCACTTAGCCAAGTATAGGCTAAGTACCATATGACCAACTCGGGACTCCTAGGGGGAGGCTCATTAGCCCCCGAGTTGGCCCATACCCAGCTCGGCCTTGCTAGGGGGCTCAGCACTTAGCCAAGTATAGACTAAAGTACCACATGACCAACTCGGGATTCTTGGGGGGAGGCTGGTGGGACGCGGTCGTACGCGCTACCAAAGATAAAAGTTTATTTTCCTTCTTTCCAATACAAATAAATGTAAGTGGCAAGTAGGGTCGAATCCACAGAGACTTGGGGACTAACTCGTGCTTATAATAGATCGAATGGGGGTTTTGGGATTAAAGAATTGAATAACTAAATATGAAGAACTAAAGAACAATAAAAAAGTAATGTAATCAAGAAGAGAAGAATCTTGAATTCGGTTAATGGCCACTTCGATTCGTACTATTGATCATTGGTTTCTCAAATGTGTAACTTTACTCTTAATTACTCAAAGTTGGAAATCAAATTCCTTTCCCTCAAAAATACCGTTAAACAATCACAATCAGATGATCATAAAACTTGAACTAAAGATTAATCTAATCTAATCAGAGATTAAATTCACATCAATAGAACATCAACGAACTAGGAAACAATGAGCCAATTAACAAATTGCTAGCACAACATATTCAAATTGGAACTTGTGATTTCTCTAGTGATTAATCAAGAATAATCAGATTCATTAATCAAACCCTAGATTGCTACTCATGAAAGAAGAACAGATGAATCGACATCAATTCTAAATCCTAGCAAATGATAAATCGAATGTATAAACTAGTAGTACTCCTAGCAATACATACCACAATCATAGATTAAAATCAAGAAATCACAATTATAATTAAGAAAATGTTAACAAAGAGAAACCTCACAATAATAGACCGAAGCTTGATTAACCGTTCTCAAGACTAGATTTAGGCTACAATCGACATATCATCCATCAAGCAAATCTTCAAACTAATTATTCGAAACTCAAAAAGGGAGAAAATAGGGATTAGGGTTCTTCTCTCTATCCTCTCTAATTCAGTCCAGAAATTACAAGACATCCAACAAAACGTTTTTCTTTAATTAATAAAACCTAAAGGAAAGCTGAAAACTGTCGAAGAATCGCAGCCGCGTCGAAGTGCGCGAGTCGGGCATATATGGCGCGCGGCTCGGGCCATCGCTGCTGCCAAGCTTCAGCCTTCGCTAGATATGCGCGACTCGGGCATGTCTTGCGCGCGAGTCGTGCCTTTGCTACTGCCTACTTCCATCCTCCGCTCGAAGTGCGCGGATCGTGCGTGTCTGATGCGCGAGTCGGGCACTCGACGCTGCCAAGCACCTGCTTCCGCTCGAAGTGCGCGGATCGTGCGTGTATGGTGCCCAGCTCGGGCACTCGCCACTGCTCATGATTATATCTTCTTCACAAACGCCCGAGGTGGGCTCTTCAACGCCCATGGTGGGCAAACAATGCCGTAGAGCCACAAAGAGGATGAACTTGGATGCCTCCACCATATAACTCTAGATTCCAATGAACTTTGTGAGCTTAAACCACCTGTCAATGATATCAAAAGCATATGGAACCACCAAATATCCTTAAATCTCCTCTAATACTGCAAATTCATCATAACTCCTTCTTCTCCCCACTAAGGTTTAGATGAGTCAAACTCTCCTTCTTAAACCTTAAACCTTAGTGAAATGGACTTCTCAACACTCTATAATAGCACATAACTTGGTCACATCAGAGGCTCATTAGCCCCGAGTTGGCCTTCATTCTCCTCGGCCTTGCCAGGAGGCTCCCTACTTGGCCCAACAGCAGCCGCGCACGTCAAGTACCCAACTCGGGATAGCCAGAGAAGGGCTCATTAGTCCCCGAGTTGGCGCCTCGCTCTCCTTGGCCTTGCCTGGATGCTCCCCACTTGGCCCAAAAATGGCCAAGTACATCGAGTCTGAGACTCGTCAACCATTTTATGGATGGGATAATCATAGGAGGGATCATTGGTCGGGACTCGTTTGATGATAGGTAAAGAGCACTCGGGGTTCGTCTGAGGCACCAAAGCCACATCGACCGAGTCTAGGTCTGTACTCTCTCAGGTCGGGGGTTGCCTGGCAATTAACGCATGGTGCTCGGGATTTATCCCAAGCACAAAATCAAGTCTGGGTTTATAACCCTTCCGAGTCGGGGCTCATTTGAGGAAAGTTGAGCGCACTCGGGGTCCGTCTAAGCACCACAGCAACGTCGACCGATTCAGGATTTGTACTCAGGGCCTACACTCTCTCGGGTCGCGATCACCTGTCAATCTACACGAGGTGCTCGCAGGAATTGGTCTGAAGCTCATAATTGAGTCTGGATGTGTACCCCTCCTACTCGGGGCTCCAGCGGTAAAAGAAGGGCACACTCGGGGTTCGCCTGGGGCATCAAAGCAACACTAAACCGAGTCGGGGTTTGCACTCACCCCGGGTCGGTATTCGACTGGCCAGAAAAACATGATGTTCTCGGGGTTTGTCTGAAGCTCGGACCCGAGTCAGAATTTATAGCCTACCGAGTCGGGGCTCATCTGATGGAAGGAGCGCCATGCATTAAGAAGCCTGGCCAACACCATCTCGGGATGCATCCAGGGAGAATCATTTCGCCAATCAACCTTGGGCTTGGCATACCTTGAAGAAGCTCGGAGGCGTTGCCCCCTAACCCCCACCAGGGCGTTTCACCCCTGGACCTCGACCCCTGATCTGGTCCAACAGTGCTATGCAAAGCCCACCTAAAAGATCTGATATGTATGCTCCCATGGGGCCCATCAGCCTTTTTAGACAGAAAGCAACTTTACCATAAAAGGGAGACAACTTTCCTACAGACATGGATGCTCCCCCATAGGGTTTCCTGTCTGGAAAATCCCCAACATTGTAAAAGCAGCAAGCCCAATCAATGAGCAGGTATTGAATTCTCACCTAACCAAACCAGAGCATCTCTCTCTACAATTACTCACTTTCTCTCTCTACCTCAATCTCAACTGACTTGAGCGTCGGAGGGGCTTTCCCGGGAACACCCCCGGGCCAGTTTTCCTTGTTTTGCAGGACTTCCAGTGACAAGACTCGGGATTATATTCCAACTCGGGATTTTAACCTTTCTAAACACACTCAACTCTTTTGACTAGTTTCTTGGCAGAAACAATAGATATTAATCTGTATACGCCATAATTACTAAACTTGGAAGGACAATATTATTATTCAAAAGTACATGTTTTGTCTATTCGATATTTAAGCATATCATAATCCACAATGATCTCTTTTTCGAAAATACACCATTATACCTGCGTTCTTGTCGCATTGTTGGTACAATTTTTTTTTCTTTTTCTTGACCAAATAGTTTTAGCTTAACAAGATGCAGTAATTTTATTTTATCTTCAATTTATCTCCATTTGACAAAAGTTATTGGACCTTTTATACCTCCAAAAAATTATCATACACCCGGATGTACCGTGAGCATGGTACACCCAAAGCTATTTTTTTTGGTTCATTACTCATTTGAAATCATCCAAATGAGCAAAGTATACTAAAAAGAAGAGTTCCAAATGAAGAAACGAATGAAAATTAGTTTTCGGTGTAAATTACGCATACGATACACCGGTGTATGATGAATGAACTCTACATTGTAACAACTGGTCTAAACTTTTTCTTTTCTGCCAAGTCAAAAATAAGTTCAACATATTACTACCTTATTTTCATTATTTACCACTTTATTTTCATTCTTTACAACTTTTCAACATTCCACGCTCAAGACTACACCTTAATATTGTACTACTACACTGATAACATCATGATATGCCGCAAGAAAATGATATGCCAAAAATAAAAATGATATGCCGCAAGAAAAAAAAGAGTCCCTCTATCCAACAGCTTGCGGTGACAAAAGCTCCAAGTTAATTTCATAAACTGAGTACAGCCTAAGTACATGAGAAGACTTTTTCCCTGGTGAAAATAGGAGTTTGTAAAATCAGCTTCTTCTTTATTTCCCTTAATTCTTTTTTTGTTGTAATCATTATTGTAGTTGTGAAATAAGCATATTGTTTACCCTACCATGCGTCCATGCCACCCTTGTCTCATGGAGAACAAGAGAAAGAAAAAAGTTACGATGATTAGGGTGGTTGAATTCTGTCCAAATTTCCAAATAAAAAGTACAAGTTTTTAGTAAAAAAGATTTTTAAAAAATTACTATAGTGGACAGTTGGAACAACAATATTGCATTGGTTTCCTTCTTATGATCATTGTAAAAGTGAGACTACTTATGATAGTTTTTTTTAAAGAGAAATTTCATTAATTGAAGGCCAGACGACATCTACAATAGGTATTAAAGAAAAATATGATACAATCAAACAAGTTTAAATCAAATTCAATTTGTCTTCAAAGAAACTACAATGAACCAGATCGAGCAATACATCGCAGCCCTCTTGTATATGCTGAATCAAGCAACTATTGATGAGGAAGTCTATCATTCTGACATAGTTTTAGAAGAGCATTCTTGATCGAGCCATGTTAACCGCATCCGAGATTATTCCAATACCTTCATGTTGACTCTCGAACTTCAACCAATGAGAACAATTTCTCATATTTGAAGACAAAAAAACCATACTCACAACTATTACTACTTATGATAGTTATATAGCCCCTTAAACTAACAACATGGAATATATAAATTTATTATTTTGGTTTAATGTCGTATTATTCTATTACTCCCTAGTTATTGCACATACATTTTATAAGTGAAAGTTATGTTCTAACTAGCATATATAAGAAGGTATCATACATTCATACATACTATCCACTCATAAAAAAGCACGAAGGTATCATGTATGCTATTAGATGTCAATTGTCATTCTAATTCAATAATTGTCTCCTATAATCAACAAATTCATCCTTATATGCTATAAAAAAGTTATCATAATAGTAAAAGAATAAGTTTTCTCCCTTATATGTTACTCTAATTATGAAAGAATAAGAGTATGTGATAACAATAGAAAAAATGATTGAAAAACTCTTATTCACCATAAACTATAATCCATTTACATTTTTTTTGTATTATGTTATAAGCCTAGACTTTAGGCGCTTATTTTAATTCTAATAATAAAATAAAAAATTTCTTATTTTATCAAGAAAAAGGTAGAATACAAAACACCCTCTATTTTTGGAAAAAGTTTCTAGAGGGGCTTTCCCTTCTCTCTAGAAACCTTAATCCCCTAATTTAATTTCTGTTGAAATTGAAACCCTATACCCTCCTCCCTCTTCTCTTCCTTCTAGATCTAGACATTTTTATGGCTTAGTTTGCTCTTGATTTGCAGCGTGGGTGGCGGGTCGAGATTCACTTCGTCTTCGACCGGAAGCTGTTGTTAGTCTTTGTTATTTGGTTTTATTTTCTCTTTCTATTATATTTTTTCTTTCTTTTTTAGTTCTAGTTTTCATTTGTTAGTTTAGCGTCAGGTCTTAGGTTCTTGTGGCTTCATGTGATTGCGGATCCTTTGAAAAGATTTTGGAACTTATTTATTTGCAGTGGTGTTTGTCTTGCCCCTCATGACGGGTTTCAAGAAGTTGTCTTCAGTTGGGTCTCGGAAGAAGGTGTATTATTGCATTTACTTGAGTTCCTTCGTGCTTTTTATTCTTCTAGATTTTTTTGTACTTGTAATTGCAATCATTCTCATGGATGCTTTAGGTGGTGTCTCTTGTGCATACACATCATAGTTTATTTTCGTGATAAAAAATCAAGGAAAAGGTAGAATCAAACTAAAACAATGAGTAAACGAATAACCTTAGATGTATAATACTCAAAATACAACTGGGTGTATGATAAATTTCTTAGAGCTATTCATCTCCAAAGAGAATCAAACTAAAACAAGGTAGCTTAAAACGGGACGGTGTTTGATAATGGCAAGTACGGTTGTCTGTTTCCGTTTAGGAGTCACTGTCATGGGCCACATGACAGTCTGTTTACGGCAGCAAAACCCCACATTCTTTTTCTCATACAAAATTCATTATTTTAATTTTTTATATTGTTAATTTATTTTCTCTTTGTGTACAAAAATAACAAAGGAATAATTGGAAAAGGAGTTGGTGGGTTCCTCTCAAAAAAAAAAAAAAAAAAAAAGAGTTGGTGGGCCGTTTTTGGCCGTTGGATCTAGGGGTGAAAGTTATTCGGATAAAATCCAAAATCCAATCCAATCCAATCCGAATTAGTAATTCGGATCGGATTCGAACTGTGTTCGGATTGGATTCGGATTGAAATTTTTTGCAAAATTGGATTTTCGGATCGGATTGGATTGAGGGTAATTGGATCCAAAAATCCAATATAACCAAATAAGTAATATGCGCTTGTATTATGTCCTGGATTGACGCTTAAGTCTTAACTGAATTTTTTTATAAAAAATAAGCCTAGTCCATACCCCAAAGAGATAAGACTTCAACCCTTCCCCTAAAACCCTAACAACACTTAATTCATCATTTCCTAAATCTACTAGAAATTTGTCTTAATTTATTTCATCGAAAAACTAAGTTTTAAAAAATCGGATTTTCGGATCGGATCCAATCTAGAGTATGAAAATTCAGATTGGATTGGATCGGATTCAAACTCTAATTGGTTTGGATTAGTTTGGATTCGGATTGGAAAATTAAAATCCAAATTTTGTTCGGATCGGATTGGATTAGGCCCTAATCCAAACCGTACACCGCACTTTCACCCCTAGTTGGATCTATGCGGGAGCGTGGAAGTAGAACAAAAACCACAGGTAAGTCCCACCTACGGAAAAAGAAATTTGTGTATATGTTAAACTTTTTGGGCCCAAAAAATTCAATAATGTCATCACATGCAATAGTTGAAAGAAATTTAAAATAAAACTTTTGGGTCGTGCTATTGTGTTGCACACCTTAAGAAATTTCTTAGATGTCTTTTTGGTGCTAAGAAATTTCTTAGATGTGTAGATATAAAAGTAGTATAATGTAACCATCAACATAAACATTGTGTTTTATTTAACTTAGTTTGAAAAAAATATAAAATAAATGCAGATAAATTTAAATAAGTTTAATTAAATTCAATTCAATTGAATAAATATACCATTATTTGTTTTCTTTATCAAGGAAATGAGAATTATATCATGCGATGAGAAAAGTTACACACAAGTGATACACATATTATTATGAACAAAAGTTTTATGCTCATTGAGTACCTATAAAAAGAATCAACTATATATTAGGAACGTAATTGGCTTCATAAGTGTCTATTAGACACAGATAAATATATCTTTATAGATGCCAGCTATTTCATTTAGTCATATGTGAGGGTGGTACAATAAAATTAGTTGTCTTTCTGACAATATATAAACAAAATAAAGAGTATTGCTACTCCATCTATTTCTTTTTAATCTACACACTGTTGTTTTTTCTATTCTCGGTAACATGTCTCAAATACTTTCTCCTCTTTTTCCACCCATATTATCTACTCCCTCTTTTTTTTTATCTTTCTTACTTGGAATCTTGCACTACAAAAAAATCACTGTATAGCGACGGACATAATCCGTCTCTAAATCGTCAAAATCCGTCGCTATATGTACTCAGAGACGGATTTAGAGACGGATTATGTCCGTTACTAAAGTCCTCGTCGCTAAACGAACTTAGAGACGGAATCCCAAATATCCGTCTCTAATTTAGCGACGGAATAATATCCGTTTCTAATTCCGTAGTAAAAACTTAGAGACGGATTTCAAAATCCGTCTCTGAGTTTAGGGACGGATTTCAAAATCCGTCTCTAAGTTTAGGGACGGATTTCAAAAATCCGTCTCTAATTTTAGGGACGGATTTCAAAAATCCGTCTCTAATTTTAGGGACGGAATTCAAAAATCCGTCTCTAATTTTAGAGACGGATTTTTGAAATCCGTCTCTAAGTTTAGGAATGGTTTTTTTAAAATCACCTATTGTTAGTTGTTCGGTTCAACCCGGTCCCATTGCCGGTTCACAATCTCACTCGGTTCGGAACCTCGCTCTGGTCAACCCGGTCTGGTTTTGTAGGCAAGGCTCTTGGAAGCAGTGGAAATGGGTAAGGGGAATCCCCATTCTCAAGAACCGCAGTTGGTAGGAATCGAACCTGTAACCTCTAAGTCACAAGGAGAAACTCATACCAACTACTTATTTACTTTTACGTTTGGAATTGATAATAATTGAAAGAAATATTAGAAACAGAGCTTAAAAATCCGTCTCTAATTTAGAGACAAATTTGAATTTCCGTCTCTAATTTAGAGACGGATTTGAATTTCCGTCTCTAAAGTGCATTATAAAAAATATCTACTTGTCTAAATTAGAGACGGATTTTCAAATCCGTCTCTAATTTAGAGACGGAAATGAAAATCCATCTCTAATTTAGAGACAAATTTGAATTTCCGTCTCTAATTTAGAGACGAATTTGAATTTTCATCTCTAATTTAGAGACGGATTTGAAAATGCATTTTAAAACATATCTACTTGACTAACTTAGGGACGGAATTTGAAAATCCGTCCCTAAATTAGAGACGGATTTTGTAAATTCGTCCCTAAATTAGAGACGGAATTTGAAAATCCGTCTCTAATTTAGAGACGGAATTTGAAAATCCGTCTCTAATTTAGAGACGAAATTTTAAAGATCCGTCTCTAAATTAGAGACGGAATTCAAAAATCCGTCTCTAATTTAGAGACGGAATTTCAAAATCAGTCTCTAATTTAGAGACGGAATTTCAAAATCAGTCTCTAATTTAGAGACGGAATTTCAAAATCCGTCTCTAAATTTGATATAAATTTTTGACAAAGTCTGGAAAAATTGGTAAAACACACCAGAAACGGATTTTATAATTCCGTCTCTAACTTAGGGACGGATTTTAAAATCCGTCTCTAACTTAGGGACGGGTTTTAAAATACGTCTCTAATTTAGAGACGGATTTTAAAATCCGTCCCTATATTTTTTTAGAAACGGATTATTAATTTTTCGTCTCTAAATTAGAAACGGATACAAATCCGTTTCTAAAACTCCGTCGCTATACGAGCGTTTTTTTGTAGTGTTGACACGCACTATTCATACATAGAGAGAATCTTCTCAATGTTTTGCAATTTATAAGAAAAAATATAATCATGTGGGGTCTTGTTTGATTCGTCTCAATTAGTACTTTATTAATATTTAATCGTTATAATTTTTACTAATAACTAATAAAAGATATTTAAGTTGAAAGAGATGCATTGGGAGACGCGCACAGAAAAGTGAGAAGGATAAAAAACAGAGAGAGTACTTCTTAATAGTTTAATCTACATTTTAGTTTCTCTCTCACACATTTCAGTTTCTCTCTCCACCTTTTCTGTTTTTTTCTCATACTTTTGTACTCCTTGGTTTTCCCCCAAAGTGAAGTAAGTAAACTAAAAAGAAACGGAGAGAGTATGTTATCTATACAAATATATTAAAAGGTGTTCCCATCAGAGAAATTGTGCCACGTGGCACTCTTCTCAAGCTTCTAATACACATGTTTATGATTTCGTTAAAAAATATTACCAATGTGTAGTTACTAGGATTCGAACACAAGACCTTTGAAATGAAATGTGAGTGTTTAACCACTAATCTACTACAATTTGTGTATATGTTAAACTTTTTGGGCCCAAAAAATTCAATAATGTCATCACATGCAATAGTTGAAAGAAATTTAAAATAAAACTTTTGGGTCGTGCTATTGTGTTGCACACCTTAAGAAATTTCTTAGATGTCTTTTTGGTGCTAAGAAATTTCTTAGATGTGTAGATATAAAAGTAGTATAATGTAACCATCAACATAAACATTGTGTTTTATTTAACTTAGTTTGAAAAAAATATAAAATAAATGCAGATAAATTTAAATAAGTTTAATTAAATTCAATTCAATTGAATAAATATACCATTATTTGTTTTCTTTATCAAGGAAATGAGAATTATATCATGCGATGAGAAAAGTTACACACAAGTGATACACATATTATTATGAACAAAAGTTTTATGCTCATTGAGTACCTATAAAAAGAATCAACTATATATTAGGAACGTAATTGGCTTCATAAGTGTCTATTAGACACAGATAAATATATCTTTATAGATGCCAGCTATTTCATTTAGTCATATGTGAGGGTGGTACAATAAAATTAGTTGTCTTTCTGACAATATATAAACAAAATAAAGAGTATTGCTACTCCATCTATTTCTTTTTAATCTACACACTGTTGTTTTTTCTATTCTCGGTAACATGTCTCAAATACTTTCTCCTCTTTTTCCACCCATATTATCTACTCCCTCTTTTTTTTTATCTTTCTTACTTGGAATCTTGACACGCACTATTCATACATAGAGAGAATCTTCTCAATGTTTTGCAATTTATAAGAAAAAATATAATCATGTGGGGTCTTGTTTGATTCGTCTCAATTAGTACTTTATTAATATTTAATCGTTATAATTTTTACTAATAACTAATAAAAGATATTTAAGTTGAAAGAGATGCATTGGGAGACGCGCACAGAAAAGTGAGAAGGATAAAAAACAGAGAGAGTACTTCTTAATAGTTTAATCTACATTTTAGTTTCTCTCTCACACATTTCAGTTTCTCTCTCCACCTTTTCTGTTTTTTTCTCATACTTTTGTACTCCTTGGTTTTCCCCCAAAGTGAAGTAAGTAAACTAAAAAGAAACGGAGAGAGTATGTTATCTATACAAATATATTAAAAGGTGTTCCCATCAGAGAAATTGTGCCACGTGGCACTCTTCTCAAGCTTCTAATACACATGTTTATGATTTCGTTAAAAAATATTACCAATGTGTAGTTACTAGGATTCGAACACAAGACCTTTGAAATGAAATGTGAGTGTTTAACCACTAATCTACTACAATTTGAATGCTTAGTATTTCAAAGTAAAACATAATAACGACTCATAATTATATGTAATTATAAAGACATAGACTACTTTTTTTTTTTATCTCTAACACTTTTATTAAGTAATAACATCCTTTTACCCTAATTCCATTGAAATTGTTATTTTTATCCCCAACTCATTAGAAGTTTTTTTTAAACAACTCATCATGCCATAATGTCCATTTTTCAATTTCGCACTAGACAAAATATTACGAAAAACTAATAAAATCAATTATGAAATTTATGTATAATACTATATTTGATAATTGTAACTAGCACGAGGCATCACCCGGGGCAAAATACTAGTTAGTAATCATAGGAGGTGCTATTCAAGTACAAGTATGCAACAACCAAGCAATTAGGCTTGGTCTAATGGTAAAGCCGTAAAGGTTTGGTCTTATGACTTCAAGGTCATGGGATCAAACCCCACTATGAGCTCTTTGGGGGTGAGGTTTCCCTTACCATTCCTCCTCCTTCCAAGGAGTCTGGCCTGCAAACCTGACTGGTTAAACCTATGTGAGGTGCCAGTTCAGTAGGATTATTCATCTTACCATCTTAAAAAAAAAAAAGTACAAGTATGCAACAACTTTAGTATGAGTACTTAATAAAACTTCATTCATTTTGCTATTTCTTTCATACTTTCAAATAACACAAGGACTTTGAGGCAGTTGGTTAAACTCCCGAATTCAGGCATAAGGTCTAGGTTCAATTCTCATCGGGCTTACTCTTACAGACTTCCCCTTACTCCCTAGCAATGGACCACTTAATCTTACAATAGTTACCAACCAAAAAACAAAGAATCTCCCAAGAAAACACCCTTCTAACAAATAGATATGTTCAGACAGTTTGTTTTTACTTTTGTATTTTGGCAAGATTTGTTGGTTATTTTACAAAAATAATATTAATAATAATATAAAACATGCATGCATATGACATACATATTTCAATTGAGTTTTGTTTATTGTCGGGAATAGAAACCAAACTAACTGCCAACATGCTTCAAACTCAATGGAAACGTTATTGTCTAGTTACATGAGAATTTAATAAAAAGGATTTTTTTTATTCCTTTTTTGTGGTGGAGTTGGGGATAACATATATCTATACTAGTCTAGAAGAACTTTGTTTGCATTCGGTTTTTAAAAAAAATTATTGTTCAGTTTAAATGTGGGGTTTTTTTTTCTTTTTTCATTCCATTTTCGTTTAAATGAAACAGTTAGTTATCCCCGCTGTGTTGTTATATATAATAGAGATATGAAACCCAAGGTAAAGAATTGTCATGATGTCACATATTATTAGGAATATTACTAGATAATAAAGATATGATAATATCTTTAAGATATATTATTATCTTAGGAAAATATTATCATAGGAATATTTTCAATAAGTATATGATTAGTATTAGAAATAATATATCTTTAAGAGATAGATTCCTAATAGGAGTCCTTTTATACTCCTATATATATTGTACTCATAGTTCATTATTGAACACACATCAATATACTATAAGCTCTTATTATTTTCTCCCTCTCATAAACTTAACATGGTATCAGAGCCTATCGATCCTTGAAGGACCTTAAACACGTTTCCGCTTTCCTACCGATAGGCGATGTAAGTTGTACATAAGCTCGCCGATTGGATCTCGTTTAGGATTGTTTTCTTAAATCCAAAAAAACGGTTTGTACGCTAGGAGTGGTTTATAGTTTGGAAAGAATTGTTATAGAACATTTGATATCTTTTCACCAATGAGTTTGCCTATTCATGTCATCTTCCAACGCCATTGGAGATGTGGAGTGTTCACAAATTTCTTTTCTGAAAACCAAAATTAAGATTAATTTGATCAAAATGGTGTTTGGTCTGATTTTTTTTTATAAATAAAAGGTTTGATTTTCGGCTCCTCCTGTGTCGTGAGACAGGGTTTATTGGTTTTCCTTGTACCGTGAGACAAGGTAAATTGGTTCTCCTTGTACTGTGAGACAAGGTTTGGTTCTCCTTGCGCCATGAGACAGGGGTTTAATGTGTTGTGAGCGCGGTTTTGCTCAGAAAAACCAATATTTGAAGAGAGCTCGACTTTGCTCAGAAAAGTCAATATATGTTGTGAGCATGATCTGCTTAAGAAAAACATAAACATTACAGGTTCGGAGAAGATGACTTGTCAAAATATTAGGTGAGCTCGAAAAGAATGGCGTTCTCATCAAGAAGAAGAAATTCGAGGGTTCGAAAAGAATGGCGTTCCCATCACTATATCTCTGTTAATTTGATTTTACTTAATTTTTTATTTTCTCCAATCATAACGTTCGCGTTAACGCCGTTGCGATTGCGGGAGGGTATCAGGAATATTACCAGATAATAAAGATATGATAATATCTTTAAGCTATATTATTATCTTAGGGAAATATTATCATAGGAATATTTCCAATAAGTATATGATTAGTATTAGGAATAATATATCTTTTAGAGATAGTTTCCTAGTAGAAGTCCTTTTATACTCCTATATATTGTACTCATAGGTCATTATTGAACACACATCAATATACTATAAGCTCTTATTATTTTCTCCCTCTCATAAACTTAACACATATACTCCTCCCTCCCAAACAAATGACACAAAATAATAAACAATGAAAATGTGTGTGGAAAGACTTCAACTCATAACCTCTCATTTAAAAAAACAAAGACACTAACTAACTAATCCACCATCTCATATTGGTATTTGCGGGGAAAAAGTATTTAAAGACAAGATTACATACATCCGACAATTATTGAATTTAGTAACTGCTAAACAAATAGAAAACTCACAATTACATTCCATTACACCCAAAATGACAATCTCATATATTTAAAATACAAAACCAAATAATTTGAATAAAATAAATTTATGATGAACCTTTTTTTAAAAGTATGATGACTCCTTAATATCTTGCATGAGTACTATTCTTTTCAAATGACTATCAATCGTATGTTTAAGTTTCATCATCATGTTCAATTAAAATTTTGACTGTATTTGCTAGATCACTAGCAAAAAATGGATAGAGTCTAAGCTACAGGTGCTTTTAAACTACAATTCTACATGTATGTATCAAATTGACTTTTCGTCATTTCTTTATTGTTGAAAGGCTTTAGTTTGACCTTAACCAAAAATAAATAAATAAAGGTTTTAGTTTAGTGATTGTCCCGTAAAATTAGGAACCGATTTATCTTAGCAATGAAAGATCCCCCCACCCCCGCTGATTTTCGTAGTCCCTCCCCCTACCTCCCGTTGATTTCCGCAGCCCCCCACCCCTCCCTTGCGCGTATTCACTTTGAAAATATCGGTAAACACCCCTCCCCTTTGTGTTTAAATTCGCCGGCGGTGCTACGATCGAATTTTTGTCACTTTGTTCGATCTAGGGTTAGGGGTTGTGGCAATTGTAGGAGGTGGGGGTTGCGAGGGAGGGTGGGGGGCCGCGGAAATCGAAGGGAGGCAGGGGCGGAAACGGGGGTAGGGGGTGCTACGAGGGTGGAGGGTTGGGTGCTGTAGGGATGGGGTAGGGGAGGTGGTGGGGGCTGGGTGGTGGTGGGGTTAGGGTTAGGGTTGGAAGTTATGGGTTAGGGTTTAGTTAGGTTAATTAGGGTTTAATTAGGGTTAATGACTAACAAAGTTAGTCATTAAGGGCATTTTGATGTATTACCATAATAATGAGAAGCACATGGTGAATTTTAAAAAGTGTGAGGGTACCTGGTGAATAAATCGAAAACTTTCGGGAGTACTTGGTGAAAAAACGTAATCAAAATGATCAGGGGCATTGCCCGGACCAACAACTAGTTGTCAAGTTAGATATTCCATATTTTTTGGGCGATGAAAGTTACTTGTACTTCCTATGCATGTCTTCAATTCAAACTTTCCTTGTGTTTAAGTATGAAAAAAGATTAAGAGACGATGTTCTTTATTTATTAACTCGGTTGCTAAACGTCGCCCTAAAATTTCTTACTAACGCCCTAAATACGTATTTTATACTGTATTTGTATATCCTCTTTCTACTCTTTTCCTCACTTCCCCTTCCCCTTCTTCTTTCACCACCACCATAAATTGCACCATTGGAGCTACCACCACTACTAATTTTTAGGCGAGCTTGACATTATCGCCGACAATCCAAAAAGCGAATTTTTTAAACAAAATATGGTGAACCGTCCACCATGGACGCATGTGCCTGTGGTGGGGCGTCCACCATATTTTTTTTATAAAAATTTTAGAAGAAGAATAAACCCTAGGGGAGAGATTACAAAAAGCCCCAAAGTATGGTGTTGGTGGTGGTGGGGCGTGATGGTGGTGGTGGTACGGGGGAGGTGATGCTAGTGGTGGTGTAACAGCGGCAATGGTGGTGTGGAAGAAGAAGGGGAAGGGGAACTGAAGGTTGGGGAGAAAGAGAGAAAAGAAATAGAGGTACATATAGGCCTTGTTTGGTTGAGCTTTTTGGGAGCCTAGAAACGGATTCAGTAATCTGAATCCATTTCTCGTTGTTTGGTTTGGGTAGTAGTTTAACCATTATGCTATTAATTCAAACCCCCCAAAATATTACCCTCCAAATTAGAGGAGTAACAAAATCTTTTCCAATCCCTTATAAGTGATTCATTTCCATTGTTGAACCAAATATCCAATAAAAGAAACAATTATTGTTACCATTCCTCCCCTCTACTTGATTCAATTCCCTTTCCATTCCTATATTTGAACCAAACGCCCCCATAGAGTATAAAAATACTATATTTAGGGCATTAGTAAGAAATTTTAGGGTGTCAAATAACAAAACCCTTTATTAAAGGAATCTTTTGAGTTACAACTAGTTTTTAAACTCATATATTGTTAAACACTAGAATTCCTAATATATATTGAACCATAAGTAATGTGAAAAAAAAAGTTAAAAGAGTCTCCCCCTAGCGACTAGGGTTTGAGTGTTTTTCCTCGTTCTCGAGCTTTCGTCCCTTCGTGGGGCTTCGTTGATCACCATGGCTGATGAGATCATTGCTAAGTATTCAAGTCTAAAAATCACAGCGGAAGAAGAAGAAATTGTAGCGATAGAAGGTTTGGAAGATGGTGATACTGATCCTAACCTCGCTTTCTCGGTTGTAGGGCGAATTCTCACAGATAGACCCTACAATTTTGAAGCCTTCAAACGTACCATGTGCCAAGTTTGGGCAGTCTCCAAAGGTTTGATTTTTCGCCCCATTGAAAATGGCCTTTTCGTGGTACAATTTGCTAGTTTACGTGATAAAACAAAGATCTTAGATGGATGTCCATGGGCATTCGATCAAAACCTAATCTTGATGAGTGAGATACCGTGTAGTATACAACCTTCAGAAGTAGTGCTATCTCACAGCCCATTTTGGATTAGACTTTATAATATGCCCTTTGACATGAGATCTGACAAAAATGTTCGTGCCATAGCAAGCAGATTAGGAGTGGTGGTGGACGTTGATTCGGATGGTATTGTTTGGGATACCTCTGCTAGGGTTAGAGTTATTCTGGATGTGACAAAACCCCTTCGACGTGTTCAACGCATTCGAAACAAGACGGGTGGAGTCTCTGTGATCGAATTAAAATATGAAAGACTCCCAACATTTTGTTATGTGTGTGGCCTGATTGGTCATATTGAACGTGATTGTGAGCATAGCCAAAGTGAAGAGAAGGAGTTGGAGAAGCAATGGGGTACATGGCTCCGAGCATCCCCTCGTAAAGGGCGACTAAAGATGAAAGAGGAGTCGAAGGTATTTCTCAAGTGTTCCAAGTCTCTGCAATTTATGTCTCACAAGGTCAATTCGGCGGGGACACAAAGTACTGCGGATGAGGAGGAAGCTTTTGTGAATATAATACCTTGTGAGACCCAACATTCAGAGATTGTTACTGAAACGTCTATTCCTGAGGGCTGAGGCCAGTAATACTTCTCAACATGATAATCTTCACAAGCAGGCTGTCCCTACAAGTCAACAGCACTCACCTGACATGGGGGCTGGAGTCCCAAAACTTCGGAGGCCAAAAATTCTTATGTGACAGGATGGGAATGAGGTGCCAATGCAGCGATTAGAGAAAGAAGCTCAGTGTGGCAGTGGAGACAAAAGGAAAATTGAGGCAATTGGAGATACTCAGACACAAAATTCAGTAAGCATGAACGCAGAGAAGAAGTGCAAGTTTGATAGTATGACAACTTCACATGAGGTTAGTATGAGTTTGGCGGAGGTTGGCGAAGACCAACCCCGCCAGTCATTATGACTCTTTTGTGTTGGAATTGCCGGGGGATGGGCAACCCCTGGTCAGTTTGTCAACTCCGTAAATGGAGTTCAAAATATGCCCCGACATTGTCTTTTTGTTGGAGACCATGGTTAACAAGAATGTGATTGAAAGTATGAAGGATCGATTGTGTTTTGCTAATGTGTTTGGGGTGTCTAGTGTCGGGAAAGCAGGAGGTTTATGTCTCTTTTGGAGGGATACAATTGACATTACCATAACTTCTTTTTCTCAACATCACATTTGTGGGGATATTAATGGTGAAAATGGGAAAAAATGGAAATTTGTGGGAGTTTACGGATGGCCTAAAGAAGAAGAGAAGCATTATACTTGGCAGCTCATGCGTTACATCTGTGATGAAGTGGATATTCCCATTATCTTCGGGGGAGACTTTAATGAAATACTCAGTTATGAAGAGAAAAAAGGGGGGATGAACCGAACCAGAAGAGAGATGGGGAATTTTAGGGAGGCCATAGATGACTGTCAACTTCGTGACTTGGGTTTCGAGGGGAGCTGTCACACTTGGGAAAGAGGGAAGTTGGTGGAAACGTGGGTTAGAGAGCGGTTGGATAGGTATCTTGCCTCGTGGTCTTGGTCGGCTTTGTTCCCAGACTCCCATGTTGAACATCTAATGTGATACAAATCGGATCACTCCCCGATTTTATTGCGGCAGAAGAAACTTGAGGGGTCTCATAGAAGGCGTAAAAAGAACTTTCGTTTTGAGACGGGATGGTTGTTGGATGAGAAGTGTGAGGCAACGGTGAAAGGAGCTTGGGAGGGTTCGACTGGGTTGCCGCTGCCTGAGAGGATTGAGCTGGTGG
Organism: Beta corolliflora; assembly: GCA_947648045.1. NCBI lineage: Eukaryota > Viridiplantae > Streptophyta > Magnoliopsida > Caryophyllales > Amaranthaceae > Beta > Beta corolliflora. The sequence continues at coordinate 779,309 of CANSZD010003343.1, read as the reverse complement.
CTCGTGATTTGGTGGTGTGGAGTGTAGGGAATGTTGAGGGGCTGGACAAGCGCATTGAAAAGGCCGAAAAAGACTTGCTTGCTGCCCAGCAGCTTCCTATTTCGAGTGAGAGTTGTAAGCAATGCGAAGACCTCGAGAAAACTCTTGATGATCTACATTCTAAACAAGAAGCTTATTGGTTTCTTCGCTCCCATGTTTCAGAGGTTAGAGATGGAGATAAAAACACAAAGTATATCCATTTAAAGCTTCCCAATGGAAGAAAAGAAATAAAACTAGCGATTTGTTTGATGAAAATGAGGTTTGGCAAACGGATGAGGAGCTTATGGAGAATATTATTACTGCTTATTATACTAATCTGTTTGCTTTTGCTAACCCATCTCAGGAGGCAATGCATGGAGTTCTTAAATATGTCGAGCCTGCCATCTCGATGGCAACTAATGCCTTGCTTCTTGCCCCTTTCTCGAAGGAAGAAGTTTATGCTCCTCTCAATCAAATAAAGCCGTGTAAAGCTCCAGGCCGGGATGGAATGCACGCGGTGTTTTATCAAAGGTTTTGGCATATTATTGGAGATGACATCTCTACTTTTGTGTGTAACTTTCTTCACGGCCATATTTCTCCAGGAGTGATGAATGCTACAAATATTGTGCTGATTCCTAAAGTGAAGAACCCCAAAAAGATGGCTGAATTTCGGCCAATAGCTCTCTGCAACGTGTTATACAAGCTGGTGTCGAAGACACTAGTAATGAGCTTAAAAAACATTCTGCCATCTATTGTTACTGAGAACCAGAGTGCCTTCGTACCGGGGCGCTTGATCACAGATAATGCCTTGATTGCAATGGAAATTTTCCACTCTATGAAGAAGCAGAGTTCTAGTAGGTGGGGTACTGTGGCGCTGAAATTAGACATGAGCAAAGCGTACGACAGAGTTGAATAGGGTTTTCTCCGTAAGCTTCTGTTAACTATGGGCTTTGACGGAAGATGGGTGAACCTGATCATGGCATGTGTTTCTACAGTTTTTTATTCCTACGTTTTTAACGGAGGAGTGGGAGGGAAGACTGTCCCCTCTCGTGGCCTCCGTCAGGGTGACCCCCTCTCCCCTTACTTGTTCATTTTAGTTGCTGATGCTTTCTCTAAGATGTTGATACGTGTCGTTTACCGTATTAAATTAAAAACCTATCTTAGACCTTCAAAAATATTTACAACTAGTAAATGGGTAAGAAAGGGTCGATCCCACGGAGAGACTACTAAATTCCTAAACTCAAAGTTTAACTAAAAACAATATTAGTCACATAAATAAATTAGTCTACACAATTATTTACACTATTTACATAGATTGGGGGGTTGAAGATAATACTAACTAGCATAACTTAGTAAATGAAAAACTAATCTACTATTTACATAGGTGACACATAACCAAACCAACTCAATTCCATGACTATTACTTAAATTAAGCGGTTAGTCATAATATTTTATTAACTTTGAAAATCTAACCAACGATAACTAATAGACTAATTGTAGACACTTTAGTAACAAAGACCCCCTATCTTCCCATACTTGAAACCAAACTTGAACTAAGCCTAAGTTGATTCTAAACCAGTCTAACTTTAACAAATATGATCGCAACTTGTTATAATTTAGAATTGGCAGCATTATAAACTAGGAGACATCATTAGTCCTAATTAATCTAACCATATAAATGTTAGACTAATTAGATTGAAATCACTCTCTAATTTATACCATAATCATAATCGCAGATTCAATATAAATTAGGGCCTACTTACTATATGATCTAAACTAAGCCAAACCATATAATTAGCAATCATTCACAATTATACTATGCAAAATAACAACCAAGTGTATAACAGTGAATTTGACATTGAATATTAAGCAATTCCAAATACTAATTAACTGGAAAAATAATTCAAATAGATTTTAGAAAACCCAAAACAAAATATTATACTAGCAACTCAATAAAAGTAATCAAATTTGAAAACTAAGTAATTAAAAGCCAAGAAGTTCAACAATGGAGTAAGAAGAAGAACTTATAAATTCTTGCACTCAAGATCACCCGAACGATACCCGGCTTCGACCCCGTGACTCGCCGTCGTCTTGCTCGACCTTGTAATTGAGACTAAGCTTCCCTCCAATAATGGCTGTCTTCTCTTCTCCAATTGTCCCACCCCAAGTCAGATAAAAATCTTGCTCTCAAATCCGAACTCACAAACTGAATTTTTAGGGTTTGTTCTGTGCGTCTCCCCATGTTGTAATTTGCTCGTGAAAGATGCAGTAGGAAACAGAAGAGGAGTTGGGTTTTGTTTGTTCCATATTGCTACTCACGTGTAATGAGGTTGGGCTTTGAACCATGCATTTTCTTCTTCTTCTAATCTTGTTGTGCACATGTCTTCCTTTAGCAAAGTGAACTTGTAAATCACCTACAATAAAATAACATACTATTTAAGCTAATATTCAATAAAATATAATAAGAACATAAATAGCCCACTACTAATAAAAGTCGATAAAAATGTAAAAATAACATATAAAGGACAAAGATCAGACTAAAATTATGGAGTAAAATTATAACATATTACGTGCTTATCAAATTCCCCCACACTTAGCCTTTGGTCACCCTCGAACAAAATACTACTAAGATAAAAATAAAAACTATACTAAGAAAGCAATAAAAACCTAACTCACTGTCGTAGGAATCACGATTGCACTTAGCATGTGCAACAAGCCCTTTGAACCCCTAGGCTACCCTAGTGAACGAGCGTAGTGGACGAGTAAGGTCTCGTGAGGATTTTCAGATGGCATACCCACAAAGCCTTATTAACATAGGTTTTCAAACCAATTCGCAAACATGGATAACTAAATGCAAGACCTAATATACCACCTCAATTTTCTTTATCGGAAATAACTAAATTAGATAAGCACACTACAAGAAACTAAAACATTTTAAGTTAGTCAGAGAGACATTGAGAAAATGTTAGTGGAGATGTCATACTCTTAGTGTTTAAACAATCGAACTATCAAATTTCATAATACTTCATGAACTAATTGTTATCTTCACAACTCAAAAATATCTAGCATGAATCCACACTTGTATGCGTATCAAGTTCAATAAATAAACCCTCACAGGTATAAATAAAACACTCAACTCTCATGTGTCTGGGGTTAAATAACATTCACTCAAACCTATAACCAAGTCGACTCAAAATGAAGTATATTTCTATAAACTTGACCATCGTCTCAATTCTCCACTTCGAGAGTGACAAAATGCATAAAGATCAAAAGGTCTTTCAAAAGGTTGTAACGTGGCTAAGGTTAAGGGTAGGAATAATATTTAGGAATGTGGAGTTAATAAGAAGCCAAGCTAAAGGGAGCAAAAATACATGACTCAAAATGTTTCAGTCACAACAAACTCCATTTATACATTAAACATCATACTCCAACTCTTTTTTTTTTTCTTTTCATATTATTCACCATATCCTTCACAAGTAATGCAATTACAACACTTATATGGATACTTCATAGCATTTTCACCTTTCTATGACTTTCAAACATTTATTTTCTCTGACTTTGTTTTTCAATAATAGTTTTTTTTTTCATAACCCTTGTTTTCTCTTTTTTTTTCAATAATATATCTCTTACCATAGCGCAATCTTACAATACAAACTCAGTATATAATAACTCCCCTTAGCCAGGCTTGGGTATAATCTGTAGGAGGCCGCAAGTTTGTAATGTATGGTTAGAAATAAACACGAATTTTAAGGCTAAAAAAGGCTAAACAAAGGGAAATAGTATATGAAAGAAAATCTCTGAGGCTAAAAAAATAATGAAAAGGATGCCTAAATCATTTCTTCATAACATTTGTCACAAAAGTCTCAAAGAGTACCAAGTCAAGTTCAAGAGCCACACTTCATTGAGGAACTATCACACAAGAAAGAAAATAATGAGACTGATGCAAATGTGTCAGTCTAATAGGCTCAGAAGCTCACAAGGTTTGGTCTATTTATCTAGCCAGCTTATTTAAGAGAAACGAGATATATTTTTTCAATTGTATTATAAATCTCTCATGTTCGACTATTATATTCCAATTATATAACACTCCCAAAATCTTTAATTCAAAATTTTTATTTTATTTCAATAACAAGTTAGATTAGAGTTTCTTATCAACTTACTAATAGCCATTCCTTAGGAAGTTTAGAGGTGGCAATCCTAAATTACATGCAAATGAAGTCTATAACTAATGCAAGCAAAAGCACAATTTTTTTTTTTGAATAATAGTAACTAAATAAAATAAAAGTTCTACAGAAAATTTCGCAGCACTTCCCCTAAAACAGGACATATCCCAATTTTTTATAACTTGTCAAAACCTATTTTCCAGCATATTAGTATCAAATAACTCAAATACTTAGCTTCCCCCACACTTAAACTTTTCATTGTCCTCAATAAAACACAATACTAAAAATAGGGAAGAAAACTTAGCTGGTTGTGTAATATTTATTTAAAGAAGGCAACAAATTATCAGCCATGTTTTTGTACAATGCTACCATTCTCATGTCAAGCCATCTGCCACTGCTTAGCATAAACTTCTTATAGTGCTCCGTATGTATGTAATCTGGCTGGATTAGGGCAGGAAACAAACTAAATTAGTATATAATTAGCAAGTTTCAGCATAAATAAAAGGAAAACGACTAACATTCTAGTGTTAACAAGTGTCATCCGAAGGAGAACTGGAAAACAGACTACAAATACTAATAAGAAAAAGAAAACAGTAAAATAAGAAAGAATTTGAAAGGAAAGAGAATGATTCTTGGGTTGCCTCCCAAGTAGCGCCCTTAGTTTATGTCGTTGGCTCGACATAAGATGCCCTTCATTCATGCAAAATACTCTCATTTAGAGTAGTTAGGAACAATTGTTCGAGGCCTAGAGTGCTGGCCATCTCATCTAATAAAATCTCCAAATTTACTTCTCCAACCTGTGCAAGACAATAAGTAGCATAATTAGTAGCATTTGCCTCTATATTGAAAATATGTTCCTCAAACATGTTCAACTGCATTCGCTCCCCATTGCTCTCAAGAATGACATAATCGTTAGCAACATCAATCAATGCCCTTGCGCTTTTAGGAATGGTGCCGCTTTAGCAATATTTCGGACTCATGCTTCGTATCAAGAACAACAAAATCAACTAGGAAGAACATGTGTCTAATCTGAATAAGAATATTGTCAAGCAATCCAATTGTGTTAACGTTACTACCATCAGCCATAGTAAGTATCCCATTAGATGTTTTTAATGGTCCCATCTTACACTCATCATAAAAGGAAACATGCATAATATTAACTGCAGAACCTAAATCTAGCATACATTGGAGAAATGTATTCTCACCTATCCTACAAGGAATCGAGAATGATCCAGGATTCTCACACTTTGGGGGTGGTAGGATAAGGGGTGTCAAACAGACTTGACGGCTCTCGTTTATTTTTGAGTTAGTGAAGTATTCATTGAATAACTTGCTATATTTAGGAACCGCCTTTATCGCATCTAATAATGGAATTCTATTTTCTTGCATTTCCCCACTTAGATTAGTAACAAATTCATGTTCATTAATAGGTATTAAAGGTTGCCCCTTGGTTGCTTTTTTATTGATTGTCACTGCATTTACTTGTTTATTTGGATTCGGCAAAGGTTGAGATGGTAGTTTTCCTGAGACCTGACTTTCTATGCTACTTAAAGAAGTACAAATCTGGCCAATTTGTGTATCAAGGTGGTGAAGATGAGAATCAATTTTCTTTTGGTACTCGATATTTTGGTTATGTACTTGGCCTATTTGAGTTGCAAGTTGCTTCATCATGTCTTCTAAAGATGGGCCAGAAGATTGGGGTGGAGGGTTTTGCTGACCAAATTGCCTAGGTTGATTAGTTTGTGAAAATTGTGGTCTAGTTCCATACCTAAAATTTGGGTGATCTTTCCAACCTTCATTATAAGTATGTGAATAAGGGTCATATTTTCTTTGACTGGAAAAACCACCTAAGGCATTAACATCTTCAGTTTGCAAAGTAGGACAAGCATCAGTAACATGCGAAAAATCAGAACATATACCACATACTCTAGCTTTAGACTCATTACTAACAACAATTTTAGACACTAAAGTGGTCAAAGTAGCAATTTGTTGAGCATTTTTCTTGCAATTGAGATTTTACACCACTTAAGTCAATTTCATTTACTCGATTAACGTCATTTCTAGTGCTATGTTGTTGAGTGTTTTGGGCCATGTTAGCAATTAAATTCCTAGCTTGAGTTGGTGTCTTGTCTACTAATGCACCACCACTAGTAGCATCAATCATACCCCTATCATTAGGCAACAATCCTTCATAAAAATATTGAATTAACAGTTGATCAGTTATTTGATGTTGTGGACATGAAGCACATAATCTTTTAAAATGTTCCCAATATTCATAAAGTGATTCTGAAGCATGTTGTCTAATTCCACATATTTCCTTCCTTATGGACTCAATACGACTTGCGGGAAAGAATTTTTCCAGAAAAGCTTTTTGTAAGGTGTCCCAAGTTGTAATGGAACCAGAAGATAGAGTATACAACCAATCTTTAGCTAAATCATGTAGGGAAAATGGGAAAGCATGCAATCTTACATGATTTTGTTCAATTCCTTCAGGTTTCATAGTTGAACAAACAACTATATATTCTTTTAAATGTCTAGGAGGATCTTCACCTGCGTTCCCATAGAACTTAGGAAGAAGATTAAGAAAACCTGAGTTCAACTAAGGGTTTCTCCAAAGTTGGAAAAACAATGCAGAGAGGTTCATCATCTAGCTTCGGAGCTCCCAATTCCTTCAACGTTCTCTCTTCACCCATCTCTGAGTCTTCAATTGGACTATCTTGAAAGATATAGAGTAATTTCTCTGGGCTGGCTTCGTTTAGAGTTTCAATGAACTGGTTTATTTGCTGAAGTTTGGTTGTAGTATCCAAACTCATGCACCTGAAAGTAGAAAAGTCACGAAGTTCAGGGATTGTTAATGCAATGTGATCTACAAGGTAGTAAGTGAAGTTATTTGCAAAGTCAAAGTCAAAGTCATTAAGTAATTCAAGTTCTTTGCAGATTCTTTGTGGTGTCAGTAAGCTAGTTTAAACTGTTGATGGATGCTGAAATTAGCAATATGTAGTTCAGATAAAGCATAGATAAGAGTAGCAAGCAACTTGTAGCCGAAACACTAAAAAAGCCAGGTGAATAAATAATAATAAAAAAAACTAATTCAGCTTGAGTACGGGAATCACTTCAATATAATCTGCTTCCAAGTTAAACATCTCATGAAAAACAAAATATTCAGCTTGTTTATCTTTTATAAAACATGATGAGTAAATCCATTAATTCACTTCTTAAGCACATAATCCATCTTCTTAAGTTCAGTTAGTTTTCACAATCAAAATATTATTAATCTACAGCTGAAAAAAAAAACATGAGTGCAATTCATTTATACTAGAACTGAACCTGACTCCAAAAAAAATTAAAAAAAAATTTATGTAATACTTTCTGGTTCACTAAAAATCAGGTTGAAAACTTACTACATAAACCATTTTCTTCTTACTTAAAGTTCCATTTCAAAGTGGAGTGTCAAGCATTTACTCAAATAAGAAGATGTTGCGGCAGGAACATATTATAAATGGTAATTATCCACCAATACTTTATTTTTTTTTGTTATTTAAAATTAACCATAAAATTATGACATCATTATTTTATATTCTAGACTTCACTATAATTCCAAGTGCATATCAACACCTAACTAACTCCTAAGACATATGACTTACCTGACAGATTTATGTCCATACTCCAATTCAGGTTCTTAATCTTAATCTCTGCACTACATATGACATGTTCTAATTTAAAACAGAAGGTTCCTCAATCTAAAAAAATCAGCTTTTAAACTCAATAAATGAACCAATTAGCATACCCGCAGCTAGTTGTCTTAACAACAGATATACACATATTAAACACAATCGACTATGTTCATTAGTAATCACAACTTAACAACTTAAGCATGTTTTCGAAATTCAGATCTCAGCACTCTTGTTTACAGTTTTGGTTTACTATTTCAAAGACTTAGTATAAGTCTTTCATAAAGCAGCAAACAAAAATCACGACATTAGAATAGTTAAGCATTAATTTTTTTTTTCTTTTCGATACAAATAATTACTACCTATCATGCATCTCCACCAGTTGCACTTCATTGATCAGAATGCATAAGATAGCATATGAATGCAGAAATTACAGGTATACCAGATCATGTAATTTAAGAGCAACTCATAGTGAAAAGTACTAATAGGCAATTCCCTAAACAATATTATGAAATGAAATCAATGAAAGCTACTACCAAGAATTTTAGAAAAAAATATACCTGCCACCTTGATTAATCCAAATAAGAGTCAAAAAGAAAGAAATAACTAAGTACATAGTATGAAAAAAAAGAAGTTAAGAAAACATACTATAAACTAAGAAATTTCAACCTAGCCAAAGTCTCTTTAGACAACCCAAGATCACAAGTACTAATTTTCTTTTTATCAACTAAATTACACAAGAAAAGTTAGTATCTCCGTTGAACTTTGAGTATGGAAAGAGTATAAATCTCCCCGGCAACGGCGCCAAAATTTGATACGTGTCGTTTACCGTATTAAATTAAAAACCTATCTTAGACCTTCAAAAATATTTACAACTAGTAAATGGGTATGAAAGGGTCGATCCCACGGAGAGACTACTAAATTCCTAAACTCAAAGTTTAACTAAAAACAATATTAGTCACATAAATAAATTAGTCTACACAATTATTTACACTATTTACATAGATTGGGGGGTTGAAGATAATACTAACTAACATAACTTAGTAAATGAAAAACTAATCTACTATTTACATAGGTGACACATAACCAAACCAACTCAGTTCCATGACTATTACTTAAATTAAGCGGTTAGTCATAATATTTTATTAACTTTGAAAATCTAACCAACGATAACTAATAGACTAATTGTAGAGACTTTAGTAACAAAGACCCCCTATCTTCCCTTACTTGAAACCAAACTTGAACTAAGCCTAAGTTGATTCTAAACCAGTCTAACTTTAACAAATATGATCGCAACTTGTTATAATTTAGAATTGGCAGCATTATAAACTAGGAGACACCATTAGTCCTAATTAATCTAACCACATAAATGTTTAGACTAATTAGATTGAAATCACTCTCTAATTTATACCATAATCATAATCGCAGATTCAATATAAATTAGGGCCTACTTACTATATGATCTAAACTAAGCTAAACCATATAATTAGCAATCATTCACAATTATACTATGCAAAATAACAACCAAGTGTATAACAGTGAATTTGACATTGAATATTAAGCAATTCCAAATACTAATTAACTGGAAAAATAATTCAAATAGATTTAAGAAAACCCAAAACAAAATATTATACTAGCAACTCAATAAAAGTAATCAAATTTGAAAACTAAGTAATTAAAAGCTAAGAAGTTCAACAATGGAGTAAGAAGAAGAACTTATAAATTATTGCACTCAAGATCACCCGAACGATACCCGGCTTCGACCCCGTGACTCGCCGTCGTCTTGCTCGACCTTGTAATTGAGACTAAGCTTCCCTTCAATGGCTGTCTTCTCTTCTCCAATTGTCCCACCCCAAGTCAGATATTGCTCTCAAATCCGAACTCACAGACTGAATTTTTGGGGTTTGTTCTGTGCGTCTCCCCTTGTTGTAATTTGCTCGTGAAAGATGCAGTAGGAAACAGAAGAGGAGTTGGGTTTTGTTTGTTCCATATTGCTACTCACGTGTAATGAGGTTGGGCTTCGAACCATTTTCTTCTTCTTCTAATCTTGTTGTGCACATGTCTTCCTTTAGCAAAGTGAAATAACATACTATTTAAGCTAATATTCAATAAAATATAATAAGAACACAAATAGCCCACTACTAATAAAAGTCGATAAAAATGTAAAAATAACATATAAAGGACAAAGATCAGACTAAAATTATGGAGTAAAATTATAACATATTACGTGCTTATCAGATGTTGCAGGCTAAGGTGGTAGAGGGATGTATTCATGGGGCAAAAGCTAGCCGCAATGGTCCTGTCATTTCTCATCTTTTATTGGCTGATGATAGTCTCCTGTTTGCAAGAGCCAACCGACAAGAATGCTCTATTGTAGTTGATATCCTCAACCAGTATGAAGCAGCATCCGGACATAAAATTAATTATGAAAAGTCGAAAGTCTCGTTCAGCAATGGAGTGAGTCTGGAGAAAAGAGATGAACTAATGCAGATTCTTAATATGCGGCAAGTGGATAGGCATGAGAAATATCTCGGGATCCCTACAGTGGCAAGGAAATCGAAGAAAGTGGCTTTTGAGGCTCTCCATGAAAGAATATGGAAGAAAGTTAGTGGATGGAAAGAAAAATTTCTCTCTCGTGCCGGGAAAGAGATTCTTCTAAAATCTGTCATTCAAGCTATTCCGACGTATTTGATGGGTGTGTACAAGTTCCCGTGTGCAACCATTCAAAAGATCCACTCGGCCATGGCCCGCTTTTGGTGGGGTCAAACAGGAACACAAAGGAAGATTCATTGGAAGAGCTGGGAATCCCTCTGCACCTTGAAATGTTTTGGAGGTATGGGATATAAGGATTTGTCATTTTTTAATGAGGCTCTATTGGGAAGGCAAGCTTGGAATCTTATCCGAGCCCCGGATTCTTTACTTGGACGTGTGATGAAAGCCAAGTACTATTCTAAGTGCAACTTTCTAGACTCATATCTTGGGTATGCAGGGAGTTATACTTGGAGGAGCATTTGGAGTGTGAAGGCATTAGTTAAGGAAGGTATGCTCTGGCGAGTTGGGGATGGTTCAAGCATAAATATATATGGCGAAACCCTTGGCTTGCTGATGATTTGGGTCGATTTGCCACAAGCCCTGTTGACGAAACTCTTAGCAGCGTGAAAGAATTAATTGACATGACAGCAGAGTGGAGGTATGAGCTTGTTACAACGAGTTTTAATGAACGGGATGCTCGCTGTATTCTATCAATTCCCATCCGTACAACAGGTATGAAAGATGAAATTACTTGGGCCCTAACAAAGGATGGGCAATACTCAGTCAAAACCGCCTATATGCTGGGCAAAGGAGGCAGTTTGGACGAGTTCCATCAAGCGTGGGTAGTAATTTGGGGACTCAATGTGAACCCAAAAGTGCGGCAATTTCTCTGGAGACTCCGTGCACGGGAACTTTACCTTCGAGGATTCTTTGAAGCATCGTCATCTGACGGAGGATGCCACCGCCCTTGCCGCACATCTGCTTGTAGAATCCGACACCCATGCTATTTTTGATTGCCCGGAAATCCGTGAGTTATGGGGCTGCTAGTGGTCGCTTGAGTATAATCACTTGGGAAGAAGCCGGTAGTGTGAAGGAATTGGTAGCAAGTCGGAAGGATGCCGACAAAAACCGGTCCAACGTGGGGCTTTCTTAGCCTGGTGCGTGTGGTGGGAGAGAAACTCCAGAGTGTTTGAAGGTCGAAGCACCCCAAATCCCATCCTGTTAAGCCGAGTTGCAAGACAAGTGGAAGACCATGATAAATATGCGTCCCGTATTTATGGGTCGCATGTAAGCCATGGCCTGACCAGTCGGAGAGTGTGGGAGGCTCCCCCTGTAGGAATAGTAAAGCTCAATGCGGATGCTGCAGTCCCTGGTGATCGATGGGTGGGTTTGAGTGTGGTGGCTAGGGACCATAAAGGCTGTGTTTTGTTCGCTGCATCAAGAAGAGTGAGGACGGAATGGACAGCTGAGATTGCTGAAGCTAAAGCTTTAGCCATGGCAGCAAGGTTGGCAAGGAGATATGGAGTACAAGATTGCATACTGGAGACCGATTGTGAAGGCATCATCAACCGACTTTCGAAAGGAGTCACCTATCTTGCTGATTTGGATATCGTTTTAGAAGATATTTTTTCTTCATGTTCTAGTTTTATTTCCGTTGTCTGGTCCCATGTCCGCAGAGATGGCAATTACGTTTCTCATCATCTCGCGAAGTTGTTTCCTTTTGGTTCAGAACAAGTTTGGGTGAATCACAGTCCTGTTGAGATTTCCCCTTATGTACTTGCGGACATTCTGTCCCTAAATTAATGAATGGTTCCACTGTTCCCATCAAAATAATATGTGAAAAAGGCTTGGATTACATAATTGAAAACTTTAGATAAAATAGTAGAGATTGGGCAATTTTATGAAAGTGATAATAGTACATGAAATCATACGAGGGGTATAATAGGTGGAGGGTAAGTTTAGAGGCAACAATGTCAAGAATGTTTATTTACTCTTCTTTTTCTTTTTCTTTGTAGTTTGTAGTGTACTTTTGATGTTGATTTATATTAAACAATGTCGAGAATGTTTATTTTATTTTTATAAATTTTTGTTTACATTGTTGATTTTGTGTTGCTGTGAAATGAGATTTTTCAACACCATTGTATCTACATACTTACTCCGTTTTTTTCTATTGCAACAATTACCACTTTGGCTAGTTTCATCTATTGGAACCACTCCACTTCTGGGTAAAAAAAAAGCAACTATAGTTGACAATATTGCTTTTACTTTATGTTAATAAAACCATCATTAATTACTCAAATTGCCTCGTAAAGTTGTGTTTACTTTATTAAGGATTTATTTATCTCATACTCTAGTTAATTAGAAGGGTACCTCTATGCTAAACTACCCATTTTTTTATTTCCTTAAAAACTATGCCCAAACTCATTGTTGCGGTGGAAAAAGAACAGAGAAAGTATTTGTCATTATACTCTAATTTCTAAATTTGTATTGCGATATATAAATTCTATATTTTTTAATATTCAATTGAATATTGTAGCTAAGTCTATTGTTAAATGGTATCCCAATAATTGATATGACTAACAATGGCTAACACAGTTTTAACATGAAAATTGCCCGAATGATACTTTAAGAAAGTAAAGGGTAATATTTTAAGGGAAATGTTATATATAGCCCTTAGGGTTACATATAAGAAGTAAAAAATGGAAATATTAAGCAATAAATAAGCATTAGTTATATCGATTGACGCATGATTGTGTCCTTAATTCTTCAAATAATACGATTTCAGAAAATGTATTTAATACTTATATGTAGCCCTAAGGGGTACATATTACATTTCCCATAATTTAATAGATGCAGAAGATTAGAGAAAAACATGAGTGTCAGCCACAACTTCAACTTTTAATATAGCACACATAAACACTAACGCATATAGAATGGAAGTTGGGAAAGCCAAAAAGAAGATCATAATGATGGTATCATGAATAAAATTAATCAAATATAAAACTAACCTCTACTAATAATCAAAAGTACTAATTTAGAAAAAAATACCTCTTCATCAATCATGATCATATTAAAACTTATCAAACTTCACCCTTTTTTATAATCCGTGACCTCAATAAGTCTAGAATCGTGAACCTTGATTTCTCAATTAGTTTTAGCACAATTAAGTTCATGGATAAGAATAAGATCTGACTTATAGGTATATGGAAAAGAAAAACATAAATAATTATGTATACAATAAATATTCTAGAAATAAAATAAATAGTCAATTGCATAATACCTCTGCAATATCGTTGACAAACATTCATTTGATTCTTCATGTAATGCCATCATGGTATGCTATAGGTTCAAAACTATAGATATGTATTTTTTATCTTTATATAACTCAATTTTCAAAAGTATGATTTTGAAAGACATAATTGTCATTGTCACATATAATACGCTATTTTATAGTTATTTTTATATGTATTTAATATAAAGAATAAATAATAATTTATTGTTCATCTAAATAAATATATTTTAATAAGCTGTAAAACTATATTATATATGAAACTTATTTCGAAGCATATTTCGATCACTCTCCGATGGTAAAAAGAATTATAATATTGCGATATGTAGCAAAAGTTATATTCAATTTACATAGTATAATAATTTAGGTTGTTTATTTAAAATCAGACTGTAATCTTCACTTATACAAAACACCTTATATGTATTTAAATCTATATTGAACACTATTTTTTATAAAAAAAAATTAGTAAAAATTAAAAAGAATGACATGACATGCTTAGGTGGAGCTCTCTATAATATTCTAATGTTGTTTTTCAAAATCAAACTCTAATTTTTTCATCATACAAAACTCTAATATATATGTAACTTTATCGCTATAGATTTTAGTTTTTGTTGTAACAACAAAGTTTTGTTAATAAATTTTGTTGCAATACTAAATTGTTTTGGTTCAGTTGAGTAATAAGCTAAGGCTGGGGTTTTGAAAGATAATATGTTTAATCCTGTAAATTGGACCTATGATCGAATGCGATAATCACATATAATACACTATACTTATAACTATTATTTTATTTATCTAATTAAAATAAAGACTAAATAATGTCTAACCATTCATCTAATTAAATATATTTCCATGATTCGTAAAACTATATTGTAAATGGATCTTACTTTGAAGCATATTTCAAGCACTCTCCAATGGTAGAAGAATTAAAATGTTTTGAATTAGGTAGCAAAAGTTATATTCAATTTACATAATATAATAATTTAGGTTGTTTATTCAAAATGAAACTCTAATTTTTCCCCATCCAAAACTCCTTTTAGGTATTTAAATATATGTAGAACTCTATTTTTTAAAAATATTTAAAATAAAAATTAATGATCATGACAATCCTACGTGGCGTTCTCAATTTCATAAGTTGTCGAATTATATTGGAAATGGATCTTATTTCGAAGCATATTTCGAGCACTATCCAATGGTACAAAAATTATAATATTCCGAATTATGTACTAAAAGTTATACACAATTTACATAATATAATAATTTAGGTTGTTCATTCAAAACAAACTCTAATTTTCGCTTATCCAAGGCTCCTTATATGTACTTAAATCTATTTATAACTCAATTTTTTGTAAAAAAATAAAAATAAAAATTGATGACATGTCAATCCTATGTGGCGCGCTCTATGCTCTCGAAATCTTGAGGAGCTCCCTATGCTTCCGAAAAGTTCATCCTTTATTTATATACTAGTATTGGGACCCGGGCAAATGCCCGGGCTTTTTCGTGAAAAAGAGGTAGAGTTTTTAAATATTTACACCTCTGTTTTTGCCCGTTATTTTTGTTTGACATAGAACAACTAAAAGTTATAATATGATTTTGTCATTATCTTTGACGTTGGTTTCTAATTTATATGTCATGAAGAAACTCACTTTATCATTCAGAAACATACTATATCATGCAAAAACTACATCATTTCTGAACAATCCACTGTATCATTTCGACACTCACTATATCATGCAGAAACTCACTATATGATTCAGACATTCACTCTATCATGCAGAAACCACATATTTTTATATGTTAAAGCACATGTCACGATGTACTACACAAACTACATCTTCCTGCATGTTAGGGTTAGAGGGGGGTTAGGTTTATATGATTTAATTAGGGTTAGAGGGGGTTAGGTTTAGATGATTTAATTAGGGTTAGAGGGGGTTAGAGGGCGTTAGGTGTGGATGATTTAATTAGGGTTAGAGGGCGATTAGGGGGTTAATGACTAACGGTGTTAGACTTCCGTTAGTCATAAGGGCAGTTTGATGTATTTTTCCAAACGTCAGGGGTATATGGTGAATTTGAAAACTTGCAAGATTATATGGTGCAAAAAAAAATTGTCAGCGGTATATGGTGAAAAAACTGTTAAAAATAAAACTCTAATCCATAATTCATTAGCAATGTGCAAAGTTGACAGCTGACAATCTAGTATATATAACTTTGAATATTCTAATTCTAACATGAATAGGTTGTGTAGAACAACCCTAATTCTAATTTAATATCTTATAACAACCCTAATTCTAATTGAATCCCTCATTCCAATTGCAGTAGGTTACTTTTATACTTTAACCCTAATTCTAATTGAATCGCTAGTTCCAATTGCAGTAGGTTATATTAATACGTTAGTATAATCAATATTTCCTTTTATAAGTTACTTTAATATAAAATTTTAAATATAGTATAAATGGATCTTATTTTAAAGTACTTTTTAAACACTTTCTAATGGTACAAAAATTATAATTTTACGAACTATATATTAAAAGTTATAATCAATTTACTATATTTAAGTTTTTCATTGTGAACCCAACTCTATTTATTCTTATCCTAAACTCTATTTGTATTTTAATCAATTTAGAACTCTATTTATTTTCAAAAAAAATATGACATGACACTCAATGAGCGCGACAAATGGCGTCCAATGAGGATGCCAAATGTCGCGACCTCGTGAACTGGCTTTTGTACTCTACTTTATACTTCCTCCGTTTCACAATACATGCACCATGTCTCATTTGGGCACTATTCATCAACCAACTTTCACAATCTTTCTCTCAAAATTATGTAAGGAAAAACATAGTCAAGTGGGATCTTATTGAATTCGGCTAAATGCGAGGATTTCAAATATCAACTTCTTATAATTTTTACTTATACACAATTAAAGATATTAATGTCGAAAGAAGAGCATTGGAGTGCGTGAAAAAGCAAATGGTGCATGTATTGTGAAACGGAGGTAGTATATTAGTTACTAGTATTGGGTCCCGGGCAAATGCCCGGGCTGTTTCGTATAGAAGATGTAGAGTTTTAAAATATTTACACCCCTATTTTTGGCCGTTCTTTTTGTCCGACATAGAACGACTAAAAGTTATAATATGATTTGTCATTATCATTAACGTTGGTTTCTAATTTATATGTCATGAAGAAACTCACTATATCATTAAGAAACATACTATATCATGCAAAAATTACATCAATTTCTGAACAATTCACTATATCATTTAGACACTCACTATATCATAAAGAAACTCACTATATGATTCAGACACTCAGTCTATCATATTTGTTAAAGCACATGTCACGATATACTATACAACCTACATCTTCCTGCATGTTAAAACATTAAAAATAAAACCTCCACTATATTGCATATTATTTCACTATATGTTTTCCGTTAATAAAATCCAGTATATTATATAGAAGTTCACTATATCTCTATAAAACTCATAGTTAACAATATTGCTACGGTATGTTGCCAAGGTATGTTGCTACGCTATGTTGCTACGGTGCCCTTCAAGCCTCAATAAACCAACATGATTAACAATATCAACCCTCTTTCTAATATGTTGACCATGTCCCCATCTTATCCAACATTCATGGTTGGAGGAGACGAAGGATGCAATATTTGTTTCTTATCAAAGGAAAATAAAATATGAGGAGTATATTTATTAGAAACCATACCTTGGGGAAGAACTCAATGTGCAAAGTTGACCGCTAAAAATCTATAAATATAGGGAAGAAATTTAATTATTAGAAACCATACCTTGTAGCTAGCCTTGTTGGGAAAAACTCAATGTGCAACGTTGACCGCTGAAACTAGTATATATAAATTTGAATATTCTAATTCTAACATGAAAAGGTTTTGCAGAACAACCCTAATTCTAATTGAATCCCTTATTCCAATTGCAGTAGGTTACTTTAATACGTTAGTATAGTAAATATTTCCTTTTATACGTTATTTTAATAGAAAATTTAAATATAGTATAAATGGATCTTATTTTAAAGTGTTTTTTAAACACTTTCCAATGGTACACAAATTATAAATTTACGAACTATATATTAAAACTTATAATCAATTTACTATATTTAAGATTTTCATTGTGAATCCAATTCTATTTATTCTTATCCTAAACTCTATTTGTATTTTAATCAATTTAGAACTCTATTTATATTTTAAAAAAATGATATTCCGCGACAAATGGCGTCCAATGAGGACTCCAAATGTCGCGACCTCGTGAGCTGACTTTTGTACTCTGCTTTATATATTAGTTATATGATTATATGATATATTGATTGATTATAGATGGATCTTATTATAAAGAAGATTTCGAGCACTCCCCAGCCGTATGAAAATTACAATATTCTGAATTATGTAGCATAAGTTATACTTAATTTACATTTTATGATATTCTTAAGTTGTTTATTCAAAATCAAATTCTATTTCTTATTATCCAAACCACTAAATATGTCTATTTGTTAATTTTCTTTTTAAATTATGACATCGCAATCCTGGGTGTCGCTCCCTATGCTCCCGAAAAGTTTTATGATATTCTTAGGTTGTTTATTCAAAATCAAATTCTATTTCTTATTATCCAAACCTCTAAATATGTCTATTAATCTATCTAAAACTCTATTTTTTAATTTTCTTTTTTAAATTATGACATCACAATCCTCGGTGTCGCCTATGCTCCGAAAAGTTCCTCTTTTATATATATATACTAGTATTGGGACCCGGGCAAATGTCCGGGATTTTTGGTGAAGAAGAGGTAAAGTTTTGAAATACTTAGACCCCTATTTTTGGCCGTTATTTTTGTCTGATATATATCAACTAAAAGTTATAATATGATGTCGTCATTATCTTTGACGTTGGTTTCTAATTTATATGTCATGAACAAACTTATTTTATCATTCAGAAACATATTATATCATGCAAATACTACATTTAGTTGTTCCTAGGTATGTTGTCAAAAATCTCTGTATAGACAATGTTCCTTGTATAGTTTGATGAAGCAGATCCCTGGTTATCAATGAGTATTCGTAGTCCCCCCCTCGAAATCACCCTTGAAACATGCCACATATAGTTGGCCATGGGTGAAAACTGGTTTTGGCAGATAGAGGATGACATTCTACAGAGTTTGTCCCTGACTCTTGTTTATTGTCATTGCATAGCATACTTTTACTGGAAATTGCCTCCTTTTGAAAGTGAAGGGTAGTTTAGATTCAGTCGGGGGACATTATTATCCTTGGTATGTACGTCTTATTACCTCTACATTTCCCGGTCATTATTTCTGCTTCTATCACCCAAGTCGATAAATGTGTTACGATTAGTCTTGTTCCATTGCATAAGCCAATTGTTTGGTTTAGGTTCCTTAGCAGGATAATAGGAGTCCCTACTTTGAGTTGTAACTCATGATCAGGTATCCCGTTAAACTGCAAGCTGTTGAGGAACTCTACTGGGTAAAGGACATCTTGGTCGGTGACTTCTCCGGAACTTTTGCAAATTGAGTCTGAGCTGAGGTATTTTTTTTGTTTCCCCCGGAAGGGTATTCATTATATAGGTGCTGATTTCGTCAACCGTTTCGTTCTTTGGGGCTAGAATGCACCCCTCACATCAATATGAAGGATCCTTGTATCGAGTCTCTAGAGCTTCATATGCTGCCTCTACAATTTCTTGCATTGCATTTTCCTTACGATCAATTATTATATCCTTTGGTATTTCGATCCATGAGGGATCTTCTTCATCATCTAATGTCATCGACGGTAAAGCGCCATCCCCAATTGAAAGTATCCAGTTACTAAATTATTTGATTTTCTCTCTGTCCTCGCCGCTCTTGTAATCTAGTCTCATGTTCTTGCTTAGAGTGAAAATCTTGCATCCGTTCCATAGATCTGATTTGCTAATTGTGGCTCGGACAATATCTTCTCTTCTCCCTTTCGGCACTATTGCAGTAGGTTAATTGAATCGCTAATTCCAATCGCAGTAGGTTACTTTAATACGTTAATATATAGTCAATGTTTCCTTTTATAGGTTACTTTAATATTAAATTTTAAATATAGTATAAACGGATCTTAGTTTAAAGTACTTTTTAAACACTTTCTAATATTACAAAAATTATAATTTTACGAACTATATATTAAAAAGTTATAATCAATTTACTATATCTTAGTTTTTCATTGTGAACCCAACTCTATTTATTCTTGTCCTAAACTCTATTTGTATTTTAACCAATTAAGAACTCTATTTATATTTTTTTTAAAATATGACATGGCACTTAATGAGCGCGACAAATGGTGTCCACCAATGAGGACGCCAAATGTCGCGGCCTCGTGATCTGGCTTTTGCCAAATGTCGCAGCCTCGTGATATGGCTTTTGCCAAATGTCGCGGCCTCGCAATCTTGCTTTTATACTCTACTTTATATATTACTTATATGATATGATATGATATATTGATGATTGTTGGAGTATATATGCATACATATTGTAGTCCACTTAGTTTACTAAGTTTGTTAATAGCTTCCTTATAATCAGAGTATTTTTTTTTGACGGGCACGTATTACATAATGATTGTATTCGGTTAAGTAATAATAAAATTCTCTTTCTTTCTCTCTCTTATTCGCGTAAACTCAAGCTCCCATCAATGGCTTCCCTTCTTTCTCTCTATGATTTATTTCCCCCTTAATCATGAAAATTATCTTCATCAATAGGTTTAGTGGTTAAAACACTTTATAATTTAGAGATCTGAAGTTCTAGACTTAACTATTATTAGTGTTGAACCCTAGTTTTGATGATGACAAAGGAACAAAGATGCAAACTAAGTATTGGACTAACAAGTTGTTTAAGTGAATGAATTTCAAGGTATCAATGAAAGGAACAAAGAGAATACTAAGTTAAGGAAGAAATCAAGTTTGGATTTTGAAGACTAAGTGAAGATGTTTCATAATTTGGTACTGGAGCAGCATTGGAGCAAGAAGATTAAAGCAAGGCTTTATGTTTCTAGTTCCATTGTAAAGGAACGAGTAAGAATGGTAAGGAACTATGGCAATTTAGAATGAGAATGAGCGTTTGTTCCTTTGTAAGGAACAGACGCACTGGCGCTGAACTAATAAGTTAAAGGAACAAACTATTAAGAGGAACTAGACTTAGGATGAAGCATATGGTTTAATTATGTCTGTTGAGTAATTTTTGCCTAGATTCTAGGTAACCGTTTTATTTAAGGAAAAATCTGATTTTAAGGAAAATCTTTTTAAAGAAAAGATTTTATTTTTATAAAGATAATAAAAATCCTTTTCGGTTTTATGAAAATATTTTTAGTAAAAGGATTTTATATTGGTTTTAATAATTAAAATGCTTTTTAATTAAATCTGATTTTCGAAATAATGCTTTAAGTGGTTGCTAAAATTAAGGAAGCAGTAACTCAATTCTCTCCCACGTTTAACAGTGATCATGGATCATGGGTTGATTGAGGAACGTGTTCCTTCGGGTAAGGAACATCATGGGATAATGATTTTACCACTAACACATGTTTTAATCCCACGTTCTAAGTTATTACCACTATAAATACTAATGTCTAATTAAGTTCCAATTTGTGTCTGACCAAGTGAAATTAGTGAGTTTAACTAAGTGTCAGTGCCTTCATTTTCTCATAAAAGCCATTTGTTCTTTGCCTTCTTACTCTAATTCCACTGAGTTTATTTTGATCAATTGTATTTTGGTTTTTGGGGTAAGGGGACTTTGAGTGAAGTTCTGTAAGAGAGAAGCTTTGAGTGAAGCAATTTAAAGTGAGAAAACTTCAAGTGAAGTTGAGAGGAACAACTTTTAAGGGAACAGTTGTTCAGGAACTTGAGTTTAGGAACTCAGGGTGTGGCCCGTGAGTAGAATTAGGTTGTAACAAAGTTGTTTGGCCTAATTAGTGAAAGAGTTGAGTTTAAAATCCCTAGTGGTCGAGGTTGTTTCTTCTTGTTGGGCCCAAGAAGTTTTTCCTCGTAAAAATCCATTGTGTTCCTTTAGCTTGTTTCTTTGCTTATGTTTAAAATTCCGCAAAAAGTTGCGTTTATTTCTACACATACAATTCACCCCCCTCTTGTATTGTTCCTAGTAAAATAACAATTGGTATCAGAGCCAGAACTCACGAAAGATAGGAAACCCTATTGAGAGAAAGATCCAAGGAACAATGAATACCACCGAGAAACTTGAGGAAGGTTACTCTACGCAAAGGCCTCCCATGTTCAATGGGAAGTTCTATACCTACTGGAAGAATAGAATGGAGATATTCATCAAGGCCGAAAACTACCAGGTATGGAGAGTCATTGAAGTTGGTGATTTTGAGGTCACTACTACAAATGACAAAAATGAGGTAATTCTTAAACCATTCTCTGAATATGACAAAGCTGATTTCGAAAAAATGGAAGTAAATGCAATGGCTGTGTAAACTTTTGCATTGTGGACTTGGACCCCGTGAACATAACAGGATCATGGGATGCAAATCCGCAAAGCAAATATGGGATTTACTAGAAGTAACCCATGAAGGAACTAATGAAGTCAAGAGATCTAAAATTGATTTGCTAATGAATCAATATGAACTGTTCTCCATGAAGACTAAGGAAAGCATACAAGAGATGTTTACTCGTTTTACTAACATTATTAATGAGTTAGCTTCTCTTGGTAAGTTTATTTCATCAGAGGAACGTGTTCGAAAAGTTCTTAGGAGTCTTCCTAAGAATAGATGGATGGCTAAGGTCACTGCTTTACAAGAAACAAAAGACTTCACTAAGTTCAACTTGGAACAGCTTGCTGGATCACTTATGACTCATGAGCTTCACCTTGATATTGAGTAAGCTGAAAGCTCTAAGTCAAAATCCATTGCCCTCAAAGCAGATGATGAAGATGACTCTGACTCAGAAGAAGAGGAAGCAGCACTCATGGTTCGAAAATTTCGAAAGATGTATAGGAACATGAAGAATGGGAACTTCAAAGGTAAAACTAAAAAGTTTTCTAACAAAGCTGCTTGTCATAAATGTGGTAGTACAGATCACTTCATCAAGGAATGTCCACTTTGGGAAAATGATAAGACCAAAGAAAGGAACAAGGAACGCTTCGCTGAAAGGAACAAGGAATCCAAAGCACCTTTCTCTAAAGCGAACGTTCGAAAGGATATGATAGCAGCTTGGGGAGATTCAGAGACTGAAGAGGAAGAAGAACAACAAACTGAAGAAACTGCAAATCTATGCCTAATGGCAAACACTGACGAAAAAGAAGATGGAGAAAATGTTGAGGTAAGCCAACATGGACTTGAATCAGACTTAGATGGCAAAACTAGGCCTGAAATTTATGATCTTCTTTACGATGCAATTCTTGAATGTAGAGATGAACGTGAAAAACTTGAGCAAACTGAACAAGCTGTTAAAGTTTGTAAAGAACATATAGAATGTCTTAAGAAAATGAGAACGGATGTTGAAACTAGGTTCTTTGATTTATTTGATAAAAATTTAAAAATCAAGGAATCATATGAGAGTGTGAAGAAGGAAAATTATCTAATCAATTTAGAAATTTCACACTTAAAGGAATTTGTCCCTGTTCTAAGTTCCTTTGATATTAGATCAACTCCTTTGAAAGGTTACAGATCTGAGATCGAAAATTTGAATTAAGAGAAAAATGTTTTAAAGGAATAAATCTGTAATCTCAAGAAGGAACTGGCTGTTGCAAGGAACAAAGGCAAAGTGATGGATGTTCCTAAGTGGATTGAAAGACCACAGACTAAAGGAAAAGAAGGCCTTGGTTTTGAAAACTACAAGAAGAGGAACAAGCCTAAGAAATATGTTGACCTACCTAGTGATAAAATATGCATGTACTGTGGTAAGATAGGTCATTACATAACTCAATGTCAACTAAGAACTGGAATGATTGGCAAAAATGTGAAATTGTGCAACATGATTGGATTGCCAAAACAAGTGCTAGTCAAGAACAGGATCCCATGATACAAGGGGTTCCTACAACTAACAACTAGTTGATTTTTGCAGGTTGAAGTGAGGGGGAACAACACTTGGTATCTTGATAGTGGTTGTTCTAAACATATGACAGGAGGCAAATCTAAGTTTCTCTCACTCTCAACCTATGAAGGTGGAAGTGTGACTTTTGGCGACAATAAGAAAGGTAACATAGTTGTCATGGGTAAGGTTGGTAAGTCACCATCACATTCCATTGATAATGTATTTTTAGTTGAAGGTTTAAAGCATAATCTGTTAAGTATTTCCCAATTCTGTGACAAGGGAAATGTTGTTAAATTTAATAGTGAAGAATGCTTGATCATTAACATTAACTCTAAGAGTGTCATCTTAGAAGGAACAAGGAAAGGGAACACATATATTGTGGATCTTGATCTTGTTCCTAAAAATAATTTAACATGCCTTAGTGTTATTGAAGATGATCCACTCTTATGGCATAAGCGTCTAGGACATGCTAGCTTTTCATTACTTGACAAACTTCGATCAAAAGATCTTGTTTTGGGATTACCATCTATAAAATTTCATATTGATCAAGTTTGTGATGCATGTGCCAAAGGAAAGCATATTAGATCCTCTTTCAAATCTAAAACTGTTGTAAGCACCACAAAACCTTTAGAATTAATTCATATGGATTTGTGTGGCCCTATGAGAATTCAAAGTAAAAGTGGAAAGAGGTATGTGTTAGTTATTGTTGATGACTACTCTAGGTATACTTGGGTTATTTTTCTCTCTAGTAAGGATGAGACTTATGATGAGTTCCTTGTCTTTGCTAAAAGAGTTCAAAATTTGAGTGGTCACAAATTAATGCATATTAGATCCGATCATGGTAAAGAATTTGAAAATTATAAATTTGATGACTTAAGCAGAAACCATGGCCTAGATCATAATTTTTCTGCCCCTAGGACACCACAACAAAATGGGGTTGTAAAAAGGAAAAATAGGACTTTGGAAGAAATGGCTAGGACCATGCTAAGTGCTAGTGAACTTCCAAGGAACTTTTGGGCAGAGGTCATTATCTTGCTTGTCACATAATAAATCATGCCATGATGAGACCTATCATTAACAAAACTCCTTATGAACTTTATTTTGGAAAGAAACCCAATATTACTCATTTCAGAACATTTGGTTGAAAATGTTTTGTTCATAACAATGGGAAAGATAATCTTGGAAAATTTGATGCTAGGAGTGATGAAGCAATATTCTTAGGATATTCACCACATAGTAAGGCCTATAGAGTTTACAATAAAAGAACTATGTGTGTTGAAGAAAGTGTCCACATAATCTTTGATGAATCTGACAACTTTAATCCAAGCAAACAGGTTGATGACTTTGAGATTGGCTTGGTACGACCAAATGAGAAAGATGAAGATTCAATTGAGGAAGAAGAAATAAAAGAGGAAAGGAACGAAGGAGATGAAAACATTCATAACAATGATGTTCCTGTTCCTCAAGATGATGGAGTTGTTCCTATTCCTACTAAGAACGAGAATGTTGAAGGAACTGATTCAACAATTGCTGAAAAAGGAACAAGTGAACAAAGCTCCTCATCCTCTCATGAAACTCAAGAGGAACAACCTGTTCCTATAAGGGAGTTTCAACCAAAACCTTGGAGACATCAAAAATTACATCCAGTGGAACTCATAATAAGTGACATATCCAAAGGTATGCAAACTAGATCTCAGTTAAGGAATTTTTGTGCATTTCATGCGTTCTTATCAATGATAGAACCAAGAAATCATGAAGAAGCCCTAACTGATTCTGATTGGATCACTGCTATGCAAGTTGAATTAAATGAGTTCGAAAGAAACAAGGTATGGCATCTAGTTTCCTCTTCTAAACAACAAAAAGTAATTGGCTTAAAATGGGTGTTTAGAAATAAACTAGATGAGTATGGAACAATTGTAAGGAACAAAGCTAGACTTGTAGTAAAAGGTTATAATCAATAAGAAGGAATTGATTATGAAGAAACCTTTGCTCCTGTTGCTAGACTTGGAGCCATTAGAATACTAATTGCATTTGATGCTTATATGGGATTTAAACTATATCAAATGGATGTTAAGTGTGCATTTCTAAATGGCTATTTGAATGAAGATGTATCTGTTGAACAACCCCCTGGATTTGAAAGCAATGATCTTCCAAACCATGTCTACAAGCTTGACAAGGCTCTTTATGGGTTAAAGCAAGCGCCTAGGTCATGGTATGAGAGATTATCAAAGTCCCTTTTAGAAAACAACTTTAAAAGAGGAAAAGTGGATAAAACTTTGTTTCTAAAATCGAAAGGAGCTGACATACAACTTGTTCAAATATATGTTGATGACATTATTTTCGGAGCAACTAATGAATCATTGTGTAAAGAATTCTCAAATCTTATGAGTAATGAATTTGAAATGAGTATGATGGGTGAGTTAAATTTATTTCTTAGGTTACAAATTAAGCAAACTGAAAAAGAAATAATTATTCACCAACAAAAATACATAAAGGAACTGCTAAAGAAATACGGCCTCGAAAATTCAAAGATAAATCACACTCCTATGGGAACTTCAACTAGATTAGATGAAGATTCCATAGGAACAAGTGTTGATCAAACAAAATATAGAGGCATGATTGGTTCACTTTTGTATCTAACTGCTAGTCGTCCAGACATAGCTTTTAGTGTTGGTTTGTGTGCTAGATTTCAAGCTAATCCCAAGGAGTTTCATCTAACTGCCGTGAAGAGAATTCTTAGATACCTTAAAGGAACAGATGATCTTGGACTTTTCTATCCAAGAAGTGATACATTTGAGTTAAGAGGATATGCTGATGCTAATTATGCTGGGGATCTGGTAAATAGGAAAAGTACCTCAGGTATGGTTCAATTTCTTAGTCATAGTTTAGTTTCTTGGAGTACCAAGAAACAAAACACAGTTGCTTTATCCACTGCTGAAGCAGAATATGTAGTTGCTGATGCATGTTGCTCACAAATGCTTTGGATAAAACAACAACTTTTTTACTATG
Source organism: Beta corolliflora (assembly GCA_947648045.1). NCBI lineage: Eukaryota > Viridiplantae > Streptophyta > Magnoliopsida > Caryophyllales > Amaranthaceae > Beta > Beta corolliflora. The sequence goes on along the minus strand of CANSZD010003343.1, from coordinate 752,603 downwards.
GAATAATCTTTAATTGTGTTCCTATTTATTGTGATAATACTAGTGCTATTAGTATTTCAAAAGATCCAGTGCATCATTCAAGAGTTAAGCATATACATATCAGACATCACTTTCTAAAAGAAAATGTGGAAAAAGGTTTGATTAAACTTGAGTTTTGTCAAACTGAAAATCATATTGCTGATATACTAACTAAGCCTCTACAAAGAGATAGATATGAAGAATTAAGGCTTGAGTTAGGTTTAATAAAACTTAAGTAATTGTTCCTATTCCAATCCCCCATGTCTGAATTGATTTGTCTTACTATATGTGATATTAAGTGACTGTGATTAATTACCTAAGACCATTGCAAATTAAGATGCTAAAAACATGTACATGGATTCAAAGGAATAAAGCAACTCACAAATGTCACATAATACTCCCCTTATTGTTCCTAAGATAAAGAAACATGCATGATATGACGAATGTTGACATTTAGCATAAGTTGTTCCTATAGCACAAGTTCCTTAGAATTTATTTTCTTTCCATAAATGAAAAAATCTATAAAAATCAAAAAATCAAAAATCCCAAAAATATAGGAATCGGATTTAATCAAGTCATGATTCCCCTTTTATCGTTTCTTTTATTTTTTAATTTTATCCTTTAAATTTTCACACGTGTAACTCTTCATTTACTGTTACATGCGTCTTCTTCTTCCTTCCATCCCAAACCGTGTTCCTTAAACGCTTCAACTTCACCATTATTCATCTCCTTCACACCTCTTCGCACGACATAAAACCTCAAATTCTTTTCACCAAATGGCAAAAACCTCACTCAATTCACCTTTTCCAAAAACAAAAACTCCCAAAACCTCTCAAATGGAAAACCCCTCTTCTCCATCCAAAGCCCTAGAAATCGAAAAATCTCAAGAAACAACAATGGCGGTAGAAGAGCAAAAATTGGAGTCACCTAGGAGAAGTGTGAGAAGAAGAAAACTAATTGGGGAAGATGATGAAGAAGAATCCCCGGAACAAGTTAAGGGGGAAGAAGAAACTACACCTGTTCCTTCCAAAAAAACTGTTGCTTCTTCCTCCAAGAAACGAGTGGAAAGAAGTGATTCAAGGTATGTCTTAGGATTTTTTGTTGATTTGGAGTGGGCCAAGAAAGTTAGGTTCAATGAATTAACCGACATACTAAAGGAACAAGGTATGGAATACTTATTTGAAACCGCTTTTAACAATGCCCTAGTTCCTTTAGCTATGGATGAATTTCGTGCAAACTTCATCAACACTGATGGAGTATGTACTACGGAAGTTAGGGGGAAGAAAATAAAATTTTCCCAAGAAACTTTAGCAAAAATATGGGAAGTTCCTTGCAAAGGAACTGGTCTGTATTTTAAGAGGAAATGAACTGTTGCCTTTCCCAATTTCTCCCAAGATGACATTATTGAATCTTTTGGGGGAACTGCTGGCCAAAACAAGATAAATCACAACCTTCTTTCTCCTGTCCACAAAATTCTATTTAATCTTGTTTAGAGAGCACTCATTCCTCGAACTGAAAAGAGGAATGAGGTGGGTCTCTTGGATATGTGTTATATGATTTGCCTTGACCACCACATTCAAATAAACTTCCCTTCTCTCTTTATCCAACATCTAACTCATTGCATTGAAAATCATTGTGTTGTTGGTTATGGTGCATTGATCACCTCTCTTCTTTCTCACTTTAAAGTGAAGACTACTGGTTGGCCTACCTTGGGAATAAAACAAGGTAGTATTCTCAATGAAAATACTTTGTATGGTTTGGACCTCTCTGTCCAAGAGGGAGTGTTAACTCAAGGGAGGATTGCTCCTAGTTCCTCTCACAAGAGAAAACTGCCTAAGGCAGTAGAAGAGGAACCAGTGGAAGTCATACTGGAAGAACATGTTCCTGCCCCTACAGAACCAAAGGAACAGAAACCCAAGAGGCGCAAGACAGTTGCCAAAAAGCCTTCTCCTCCTGTTCCTAAGAGAGTTAGACAAAGCACTAGATTGAAAATTACTAAAGTTGTCCCTGTTTCTTCAAATAAGGACTCTCCTTTAGTCCTATCTGATGCAGAGGAACAGGATCACAACTCTCATAAGGAACCAACTCCTCCATCCTCACCAAAAATCCCAGTTACTCTTACATCTATTTGGTGGGGGCGAGGATTTGTCGTGTGCACCTAACCAAAAATAAAAAATCTCCTACTCTCTTTTACAATTAAATGTAGAAGGGAAGTAAGGTTCGTATCCACATGGAAACAGGGACGAGTTTTATATTTAGCGTGAATCAGTACCTAGATGACTCTAAGGGTCGAGTAACCTAATAAAAAGGGGGGTTTTCAAAAGAGTTATAAACAAACTAAAATTAACTAGCAAATAAATAAAATGAGAAATCAATATGGAAAGATCTTGAATCCAATTAACATCCACTTCAATTTCATTATCGATCATTGAACCTCAACTCTAATTATTTCCATGATTATCTATTGTTGAGAATTAATCTCGCATTCTCCTTATTCTTAGCTGAATAGCACGATCAGCGTGACTATAAAACCCTAACTAAAGGATAACCTAGTCCGATCAGCGTTTAAGTTCAATCCAATAGCAGCAATAAACACATAGAACCAATAGACCTGCTAATGTCATACACGCGATAAACATTCAACAGTTAATTCAATTTCCCCAAGAAATGACCAAGACGATCTGCATTTAAGTTACTCCCTAGTTTGCTACAAATAGATAAAAGAATAAAACAATCCGATTCTATTCTTAAATCTAGCATTAGATTAATTACACAATCAAACTAGTAACGTTCCTAGCATAATTATGCAATAATCATAGAACACAATCATAGAAATTGAACCATAATCAAAGAAACTAAATAGAGAGGAAAGATCTCACAATAATGCTTGAAGCTTCATGTTAATCTTCTTCAAGAACAGCTCAAGCTACAATCGGCATAGCAATAGCCAATTCCATAATTGAAATCTCTAAAACTAAACTAGAAAATGAAAACTAAAAAGAGAAGATAACAAGAGAAGAATGGAGTGTTGGAGATTCTCTCTCCTCAAGTGTGTCCTTCTTTTTGTCTCCTCCCCCTTATAAATTAGGCTTTAGGAGGCTTTTAAACCCCGCACAAAACGTGGCCCCCAAACCGACTTAATCGTCGCGAGTCGCGAGACTGATCGCGAGTCGCGAAGAGCTCACTGACTTTACGCACAAATTGGCTGGGCAAAATGGTCGCGAGTCGCGCCAATTTTCGCGAGTCGCGAAGGCAGGGAGTCGCGAGCTCCTTCGCGGGTCGCGAGCTACATGTGTGCTGGCTGTGCGCTTGGCTTAGCCTCGCTGCTGGGGGCTCTGCTTGGCTGGCGATGCTTGGTGGGATGTTGCGCGCTTACCATAGCTGCTGGGGCAGACTTAGTGCTTGCGGCTGTGCTTTGCTTGGCTTGGGCTTGCGGCAATGCTTGGCTTGGGCTTCCGATAATTGCCCATTATGCTACGATGCTATTCTTTTCGAGCACTCCCAAAACATATCCATATCACCTTAAAAGCTCGAAGCTTAGAACATTAACACTAAGTAACTCACAAAACTCCGAACTTCCGCTAAGGTTAATATATATGCAAACATAAACAATTACAAACAAACCCTTAGCAAAGTGCACCCACAATATCATAAAAACTTCGTATAACTTGAGCGTATCAAATACCCCCACACTTGAACTTTACTCGACCTCGAGTAAACTCAAAAATGAGAAGTACCAATTAAATCATCACCCAAGCTATCGACACCAACCTACACTCTCCATCAACTACATCATCATCATCACATCTTAACAATATCCGCTCAAAACCTAAACATAAGGGACGATGATTCCCCCACACTTAGATTCAAGCTCACCCAAACCTCAAAAAATGATCTAAAACTACTTCACTGACCTAAACAAGCAAGCCATGGAACAATAACAAAAAGGGATAAATTCCATGCTTACTCCCAAAACAATCGGCTAACTAATGCAAGTTTAAATCCTTATCGGATAAGGACTTAAATTTCAACAATGACCTCCAATTCACCAAAAATCAACAAAAGAAAGTGAAAGCCAACTATAAACAAATCTTCACAAAATCAAGGATGAAAAAAAAACAAGAAGGCGCCTTCCGCCTTATGACACCAACTCCGGCAAATGAGTTTTCAAAATACATAATTCTCTCTTTAATCTCTCATTTTGCCTAGGAGCCCTTTCGGGTTTTCATCCTAGCTTCTCACATTTTTTTTTCATCTCACCATCTTACCCGCTCAACTAGCTCTTTTTTTGCATAGGCCGCCCTTTCGGGTTTTCGACCTATCCGAACCCCCAATTTTGCCCGAGTCGCCCACCCTTGCGAGTTTTCAACTCAGCGGGTTTCATTTCATAATTTTTTTTTAATATTTTTTTTTCATTTTTTTTTCAAATTGAAAGTAATAAATACAACATAGATACATGAGAATGAGAATACCCTCCCCCCCTACTTAAACTACACATTGTCCTCAATGTGACGACAATTAGAAGAAAAAGTAAACTGAAAATGGGGGGAAAGGGCACATCGAAGATCGAATGCTCAAGACTCATAACAAACAATCCGTCAAACTCAAATTTTTTAAAAGCAACTCAAATCTCATAAATCAACTCACAACCCTCTCCCTCGAATCACTCAAACAAATGACAAATTCAAATTTTTAAATTTTTGAGATTTGCACCTAGCTTAAGAGATCGAAAAGATACGACAATCTCACCGTTCCAATTTTTTGCCAACTCCTAGCGGTTGAACTCCTCCCAACGGGTTTTCTTTTGTGGAATTTGGCTCCAAGCGGATTAAGATGTGTTGTGGTTCTTTGTAGTGGGTGGGCGGTGGGTGAAAGAAAATTTGTTGTGGTGGTGGAAATTTGATGAGAAATAAAGGAAAAGAAAGAAAATAAGAGGAGTCTCGGGTTGCCTCCCGAGAAGCGCTGTTGTTTACAGTCGTTAGCTCGACTTAGTACCTTAGGCTTAATCATTGGGCTTGTGCTCCATGTGTGACAATGGTGGTTCCATGTCAATCTCCACTTCAAGTACCTGCAATATTGATTGAGAAGAACTCTTGGAATGCATCGTTAGCGCTATGAGTGTCAACCAAAAACAAAGAGCACAAGCAATACCATCCAAAAATCACGCTAAATACAAACAAGTAACACCGTTTCCCCGGCAACGGCGCCAAAATTTGGTAGGCGTTTGCCGTGTACTCCTAACCAAATATAATTAACCATGGAACCAAATTAGAGGCTCGTGATTCGGGTAAGTTGCCGTCTCAAACGGAGGTTAATCCGAGACAAAATGCAAGTGCCATAACATTAAGAAGTGGAAGAGAACTAAAGGGCAGTGATAAAGAGACCGCTAAAGACAAAAAGGGGACCAAGAATTTAGTAGCGGATCATTTGAGTAGATTGGTGTCTTCCAATGATTTAGAGAAGAATGTTGAAAAACCGTGGAAAGAACCAATTCGAGAAGAATTCCCGGATGAACATTTGTTCACCCTTAAAGAGTTTAGTCCATGGTATGCTAACATTGTGAATTTCCTTGTCTCTAACAAATTTCCTCCTCAGTTTTCAAAAGCACAAAATGGCCTGGGCGCGAGGGTCGCGAGTCGCGACATGCATCGCGAGGTGCGATGGCAGGGGTCGCGAGTCGCGAGCTCCTTCGCGGGTCGCGAGCTCCTTCGCGGGTCGCGAGCTGCATTGATCGCTGCTGGCAGTGTGGGTCGCGAGTCGCGAGCTTCATCGCAAGGTGCGACCTGCTTGCTTGGGGATGCTTCGCTGCTGGCTACGAGCGCTGCATTGTTGTGCGCTGACCATAGCTGCTGGGGGTCGAGGTTACTCGTGTGCTTGGTGCTTTGCTTCCGATGTTTGCCCATTATGCTACGATGCCAAATTTCCCAAGCTCTCCAAAGACAACTTCAATCAAACATCATTCAAATCCATTTCACCTTGAAAGCTCGGAATACATGACATTAACACAAATTATCTCGCAAAACTCCGAACTTCCGCTAAGGTTGATTTATATGCAAACATTAACAATTACAAACAAACCCTTAGCAAAGTGCACCAACAATATCATAAAAACTTCGTATAACTTGAGCGTATCAAATGTAAACATCCACTTCAATTCATTATTGATCATTGAACCTCAACTCTAATTATTTCCATGATTATCTATTGTTGAGAATTAATCTCGTATTCTCCTTATTCTTAGTTGAATAGCACGATCAGCGTGACTATAAAACCCTAACTAAAGGATAACCTAGTCCGATCAGCGTCTAAGTTCAATCCAATAGCAGCAATAAACACAGAGAACCAATAGACGTGCTAATGTCATACACACGATAAACATTCAACAGTTGATTCAATTTCCCCAAGAAATAACCAAGACGATCTGCATCTAAGTTATTCCCTAGTTTGCTACCAATTGATAAAAGAATAAAACAATCCGATTCTATTCTTAAATCTAGCATTAGATTAATTACACAATCAAACTAGTAACGTTCCTAGCATAATTATGCAAAAATCATAGAACACAATCATAGAAATTAAACCATAATCAAGGAAAATAGATAGAGAGGAAAGATCTCACAATAACGGTTGAAGCTTCATGTTAATTTTCTTCAAGAACAGTTCAAGCTACAATCCGATAGCAAAAGCCAAATCCAACATTGAAATCTCTAAGAAAACTAAGAAAACTAAGAAAAATAACAAAAGTGAGGAAGGAGAATTAAGAGAGGAGTGTTTTTTCTCTCTCCTCCATTTCAGCTATGCTCCTCCTCTCTAAGAAAATAGGTTTTAGGAGGCTTTTAAACCCCGCACACAACGTGGCCCCAAACCGACTTAAGCGTCGTGAGTCGTGCTACTGGTCGCGAGTCGCGAAGAGCTGACTGACATCCGTGTACCAGATCTATTCAATTGGTTCCATGGTCTTGGCCATGAACAACTTCTTTGTGTCCCGTTTTCCACCCCGGGGACCGGAGAACCAGGACTCCTGGTACTCCGATCCCACATCCGAGATTGAGGCGGCGCGCATTATACGCCGCCAGGAGAGAGAGGCCCGTAGGGCAGCCCGCAGGTTTGAGCGCGGGGGACCCCTCGAGCTCTTAGAGTTTTTCCCTTTTCCTTTCCCTCTTATTCGTGTTTGTCCTTTCCACATTGAGGACAATGTGCATAATAAGCGTGGGGGAGAGATTGATTAAATGTGGTGGTATTTTAGCTTGTTTTAGTTTGTTCTGTTTGGTTTGTTTTGTATATATTGTGGTTTATGGTTATTACTCGTTTGATGGTAATTTGATGAAATTTTTTGAAAAAAAAGTGACAAAAGAAGAAAGAAAAAAGATTCCCGCTGAGTTGAAAACCCGCAAGGGCGGGCGACTCGGGCAAAATTGGGGGCTCGGATAGGTCGAAAATCCGAAAGGGCGACCTATGCAAAAAAGAGCTAGTTGAGCGGGTGAGTTTTGTGAGCCGAAAAAAAAAAGGAGAGAGATGAAAAAAAATGGAATGAAAATGAGAAGCTAGGATGAAAACCCGGAAGGGCTCCTAGGCAAAATGAGAGAAAAAAAAAGAGAGAAAAACAAACAGAAAAATATTTTTGCTTTGATCCTCATTTGTCGGTGTCGGCGTCATAAGGTGGCGGCATTGGAGTTGATGTTTTCGGGCTAGATTAAGTCCTTGTTTTGTGTCTTTTGAGGGCGGGGTGTGCATCTCTTTTTGGCTCATTTCTCTTTTATTTTTTATGGTATGATTTGGTTGGAGCACGGAGCTAAGTGTGGGGAAATCACTTACCCTCGTGCCTTAGTTTCCTTGCATTTTGGGTAGGTTGGAATCGGGAGGTCATTGTTGATAGTCGTGTTCCGAAACCTTTCGGGATTCGAGATTCATTTGTATAGAAGGATTCTTTTGGGGTAGATTTTGTCGATTGGCTGTTGTGTCTTGTGGATGGCGATTCCGGAGGTTGGCGTGGTATGGCGTATTTTGGTGCTTGGGTGTGTCGATTTCTCTTTTTCTTTTACTCGAGGTCTGTTGATCCTTAGTTTTGGATTGATGACTGCCTTGCAAACTTCCTGACATATTGGTTTGTTTGATAAATAGGGTTTTAGTTCCGGAGTAGGAACTTGATTGTCTAAGTGAGTTCCAGAGTTGGAATCTTGGATGGCGTGGCACTTATAATCAAGACAAAGTAATATATGCACAACAACAAGATTTAATCTTCAAAATGATGTTTTATGATTCAAGTTCCCGATCACAGTTCCTCAAGGAACCGTCTCGTCATTCTCGAGTCGGGACGAATGATCTTCAGAGTTGAAGATTGATAGAGATGGCGTAACTTCTAAGTCCAAGAGTCTGTACTTAGGATTTATGTAAGTAAATTATATTGCTTAAGTTTAGGGAACTAAATGGAACTTATTAAATGCAACAAGTGGTTTTGAAAAATATTTTAATTGAGAGTTTTTAGGAAATATTGTAAATAAATAGAACAGTTTTTATTTTCTAAATAAAAATCTTTTTTTAATTACTGAGCAAGTAAAAATAAATTTCCTAAGTTAACTCCTTGTTTTTCTCAACTACTAAACCACTTACAGTTAGTTGGTTTGAATATGTCTTTGCTTGTTCCTCAAGAAGTGTGAACGTGGAAAAATAATTCTACGTGGGTTACTGCTTCACACTTAGTGGAGGAATAAGTTGAACTAACATGAGAAGACTTCACTATAAAAGGAGAAGTCTCTCTCATTACAAACCACCAACTGAAAACATATTGTCTAAGTCTAAATCCTAAGAGTTTTCATAAAAAGTCAGTTGCATTCAATAAGTGTTCCAAAGTTCCTTAAATATCTAAGTTCAATATATTTACTAGTGTGTTTCTCATTTTGAGTTGTAATTTGGGGATCAAGGGTTGAGTGACTCTTGTAAATACTTAGAGTTAAGTCAGTGAGTGTAGGCTTCGGAGTAGAAGCGATAGAGAGAAGAGTTTCAATAATCAAAGGGGATTATTGTGGGAACTTGAGTTTGAAAGGAACTCAAGTTGTAGAGAGTGATTGTAATAGAGTTATTGCAATAATATAGTTTTTGAGGTTTTCCCTTCTTGATAAGGTTCAAGAAGTTTCCTCAATTTTATATATTTCCATCTCTCGTATCTCTGTTTCTTTAAAGCCTTAATTCCGCGAGAAACTTTGCTAAAAGTTCCAAAGTACAATTCACCCCCCCTCTTGTACGTGTTCCATTGAAGTATCAATTGGTATCAAAGCCGGAGCTCACGTAATACAGGAAACCCTGTTGAGTAAAGTTCCTGAAGAAGATGGATACACACGAGAAACTCAAAGAAGGTTACTCCACGCAAAGGCCACCAATGTTCAACGGAAAGTTCTATACGTATTGGAAAAATCGTATGGAAATTTTCATTAAGGCAGAGAACTATCAAGTCTGGAGAGCTATTGAAATTGGTGACTTCGAGGTAACAAAAACCAATGCTGAAAACGAGGTAGTTCCTAAACCAATGACTGAATTTTCAAAAGAAGATTTTGAAAAATATGAAATAAATGCTATGGCTGTCAAAATCTTGCATTGTGGTCTTGGACCTCATGAACACAATAGGGTCATGGGGTGTAAGAGCGCAAAGCAAATTTGGGATCTCCTTCAAATCACTCATGAAGGAACAAATGAGGTTAAGCGTTCCAAAATCGATCTTTTAATGTCTAAATATGAACTTTTTAAAATGCAACCAAAAGAAACAATTCAAGATATGTTTACACGATTTACTAACATCACTAATGAATTAGTTTCTCTTGGAAGAATTATTCCCACTGATGAACAGGTTAGAAAAATCCTCAGGAGTATGCCTCAAGATGAACGTTGGAGAACAAAGGTCACTGCCTTGTTTGAAGCTAAGGACTTTACCAAGTTCAGTATTGAACAATTGGCAGGATCATTGATGACCCACGAATTGCATCTTGGAACTGCTGTGCCAGAGAGTTCCAAGAATCGAGGCTTGGCTCTTAAAGCTGAAGAAGAGTCAGAACCTGATGAAGAAGAAGCGGCCATGCTAGTAAGGAAAATGAAAAGGTTGTACAGGAACTACAAACCTGGAAACCAAAAAGGAAGAAACTCGTTCAAAAAACCTACGAGTTCCAAAACTGAAAATGGTCGCTACAAGTGCGGAGAACCGATCATCAAATAAGAGATCGTCCTCTTTGGGAAAATGAGAAAGGAAAAGGCAAAGGCAAGGAACTATCCAAAGATAGATACAACAAGTCAACCTTTGCCAAATCTAACTTCAAGAAGGCCATGATTGCTGCGTGGGGAGAAACAGATTCTGAAGATGAAGAGGAACAACCTCATGAAGAGACTGCCAACCTTTGTCTCATGGCAAAAACAACTGAAGATGACAAAGTTCCTTCTAATGAGGTAAATTCCACTACTCTTCAATCTCTGTCAAAAACCAAATTAATTGAGTTATTGTTGGAAACACTAGCTGGCTATAAGAAACTTGGAATATTGAAAAGCCAAAGTGATAAGGCTGTGGAACTTAGTAAGAATCATATGGCCTACTTAACTAATGTCAGATCAGATGTACAAAGTAGGTTCTTTGATTTGCTTGACAGGAACACTTCACTTAGTGAGTCCTTTGAAAGAGTTAAAAATGAAAAGATTATGCTTAAAGTTGAACTAAGTCAATACAAGATGCTAAGTTTAAGTCTAGATCCTACAAGATCTACTGAGATAAGTATGGGAATTTTTAATGTTGATCTAGAAAACTTGAACATTGAATTGACTACTGCTAAAGAACAAAATGAGAAGTTAGAAAAGGAACTAAGTATAGCTAAGGCTAAGAAACAGTCCCTTAATATAACTCCTCAATGGGTTACAGATGCTATAACAAAAAGAACAGAAGGGCTAGGTTTTTCTTACAAGAAAAGTCATGTGAAAAAGAAAAAATATGTGGATCTACCTAGTGTTAAAGTCTGTTCCTTTTGTGGAAATGGTAACCATGTTCTAAGAGAATGTATTAAGAAGAAAGAAAAGGACGTCAAAAATGAAAATTATGTGAAGAAAATATGGGTTAAGAAAACTGATGTGGTGAAAGAAAAGGAAATCGAGGAAACCCGAGTTCCTACAACTGATCACTGATTTTTATGCAGGTCCTAGTGAGGGGGAACAGCTCGTGGTATCTCGACAGCGGGTGTTCCAAACACATGACAGGAGACAAATCTAAATTTCTCTCACTAGAGGCCTATAATGGAGGAACTGTGACCTTTGGAGACAACAAGAAAGGTGAAATAATCGCCATCGGAAAAGTAGGAAGGTCAAGTTCCCACTCAATAGACAACGTGTTCTTAGTCGAGGGTTTAATGCACAATCTGCTAAGTATTTCCCAATTTTGTGATAAGGGAAACTCGGTAAGTTTTACTTCTGAAAATTGTCAAATTGTAAACAATGACAGTGGGAAGGTTATTTTGGAAGGAACTAGGAAAGGGAACACATATACTGTGGATCTCAACCAAGTTCCAAAAGCCAACTTAACCTGCCTAAGTGTCATTGAAGATGATTCACTTCTTTGGCATAAAAGATTCGGTCATGCCAGTCTTTTATTGCTTGAAAAATTAAAATCCAAGGAACTTGTGAGAGGGCTTCCTTCAATCAAGTTCATAAAGGATAAAATATGTGATCCCTGTGCCAAAGGAAAACATGTTAGAAGTTCCTTTAAACCTAAGAAAATGGTAAGCACTTCTAAACCACTAGAACTGATTCATTTGGACTTGTGTGGTCCTATGAGAATACAAAGTAGAAGTGGAAAAAGATATGTCTTAGTGATTGTTGATGATTATTCTCGCTATACTTGGGTAATTTTTCTAGCAAGTAAAGATGAAACTTTTGATGAATTTGTTGCTTTTGCTAAGAAAACACAGAGAACCAGTGGTCATCAATTAATTCATTTAAGATCGGATCATGGAACTGAATTTGACAATGGCAAGTTTGATGATTTCTGCAAGGAACAAGGTATGGATCATAACTTTTCTGCTCCTAGGACTCCACAACAAAATGGAGTCGTTGAAAGGAAAAATAGAACCTTGGAAGACATGGCGAGAACCATGTTAATTGCCAGTTCCTTACCAAGGAACTTCTGGGCTGAAGCAGTTAATACAGCTTGTTATATAATCAATAGAGTCATGATTAGATCTTATTTAAATAAGACACCTTATGAGCTTTTGAAAGGAAATAAACCTAATATTTCTTATTTTAGAATTTTTGGGTGTAAGTGCTTTGTTCACAATAATGGAAAAAGGAACTTAAGAAAATTTGATGAAAGAAGTGATGAGGCAGTATTCTTAGGATATGCCTTAAACAGTAAAGCTTATAGAGTTTATAACAAACGCACTATGTGTGTAGAAGAGAGTGTGCATATTATTTTTGATGAAACTGACAAAGTTGATGTAGTTCAGGAACAGGAAGATTTCGAAATCGGTCTAACTCATTTTTCAGATAAAGATGAAGAAATATCTCCAACAAGGCCAAGCAACATTGTTGATGTGCCTAGAAACCAAGAAGCAGGAGTAAATGAAGAAGTTCTCGTGACGAGAGGAACCGAAGAAAGAAACCGAGTTCCAAATGAGCGGGATGAACAAGCGGGAATAAGAGGATCAAGGAACCGAGGTGACCGAGACCTCGGTCGAAATAGTTCTGCGCAGCGAGTTCCATCCCAAACCATGGAAACATCAAAGTTCTCATCCAATGGATCCGATTATCGCCAACATTCGAAAAGGAACTCGAGACAAGATCTCAACTAAGGAACTTCTGTGCTTTTCAAGCGTTCCTATCCATAATCGAGCCAAGGAACCACACTGAAGCATTACAAGATGCTGATTGGATTACTGCCATGCAAGATGAACTTAATGAGTTCAAGAGAAACAAGGTGTGGCATTTGGAACCCAAGCCAAAGAATCAAAAGGTAATTGGTCTCAAATGGATTTTCCGAAACAAGCTCGATGAATATGGAACTATCGTAAGGAACAAAGCAAGGTTGGTTGTCAAAGGCTACAATCAACAGGAAGGTATAGATTTCAAAGAAACTTTTGCTCCTGTTGCTAGATTAGAAGCCATAAGAATTTTAATTGCTTTTGCTTCTTTCATGGGTTTCGAGTTGTACCAAATGGACGTCAAATGTGCTTTCTTAAATGGTTATTTAGAGGAAGACGTCTATGTGGAACAACCTCCTGGATTTATCGACTCAAATCTTCCTGACCATATCTATAAGCTTGATAAAGCTCTCTATGGACTTAAACAAGCTCCTAGATCATGGTACGAAAGATTATCGAAGTTTCTTTTGCAAAATGATTTCAAACGAGGAAAAATTGATAAAACTTTGTTTTTAAAATCCAAAGGAACTGATCTTTTAGTAGTACAAATTTATGTTGATGATATATTATTTGGTGCTACTAATGAAGTTCTGTGCAAGGATTTTGCAGATTTAATGAGCAGTGAGTTCGAGATGAGTATGATGGGGAAACTTAACTTCTTTCTTGGTCTACAGATAAAACAAACTGAGAAAGGAATTATGATTCACCAACAAAAATATGTCAAGGAACTCCTCAAGAAATATGACTTTGAATCTGCTAAAGTGAATCACACTCCTATGGGAACAACCACTAGATTAGATGAAGATCCCAAAGGAAAAAGTGTGAATCAAACAAAGTATAGAGGAATGATTGGATCATTGTTATATCTAACTGCTAGTAGACCTGACATTTCTTTCAGTGTAGGTTTATGTGCCAGGTTCCAATCAAACCCAAAAGAGTCACATATGACTGCTGTGAGAAGGATACTAAGGTATCTTCGAGGAACAGACGATCTATGTTTGTTCTATCCTAGAGATGGTGCTTTTGATTTAAAAGGCTTTTATGATGCTGATTATGCTGGAGATTTGGTAAATAGAAAAAGCACTTCAGGTATGGTTCAATTTTTGGGTTCCTGCATGGTTTCTTGGAGTTCCAAGAAACATAATATTGTTGCTCTATCCACTGCTGAGGCTGAGTACGTAGTTGCTGCTGCATGTTGCTCACAATTACTTTGGATAAAGCAACAGTTAAGAGACTTTGGCATAATATATGATTGTGTTCCCATTTATTGTGATAATACTAGTGCCATTTGTATCTCCAAAGATCCAGTTCATCATTCTCGAGTCGAACACATCCATATACGACATCATTTTTTAAAGGATAATGTGGAAAAAGGTTTAATCAGATTAGATTTTTGTGAAACTGAAAATCAAATAGCTGATATTTTGACTAAGCCTTTAAACAGGGAGAAACATGAGAAAATGAGACTGGAACTTGGAATGATCAAGTTGAGATGACTGCCTATGTTATACCTGATATTTTTATTTTGACTAAGCCATTATAGAAACTCATTTTCACTCATAACTTGTGCTAGGTTTGCAACTTCTTTTTATTTTAGTTATATGTTATACAAGGCTAAGCAAGTTTTTTTCTTATCTGTATATATGTTTCTCCTCTTCAAATTTCTATCTTTTCTTTTTCTATTTCTTATTTGTCATATGTTATCTTTCTTTTCATTTTTTTATTTTTTTCTCTCAATTTTTTTTCCCACGTTTTCTTTCATTTTTTTTTCTTCTTGATTTTTTTTCCTCTCCTTATACACGGTTAAGGAGATATTTTTTACTCCTAAATTCACTCCATCACTCCTTTTTTATCTCACCCACTTTTACTCTTTTTATTATTTTTATTTTTACCACATTCATGTTCCAACTTTAATTAATTAAGTGATAAAAATTAAACCTATCTCTCTCTCCTTCATCCCCCCTACACGCCTAAACCCAACTAACACCACCACTTCATCTTCCTCAAAGAAACTCAAGATTCATCCTCCCTTCCAAAATTTTCTCTTTTTAATTCACCATGGTTATCACAAGCCTTAACACAGATCTTCTATCCCACAAAAGAAAAAGAGATCCTTCATCTCCAATTCCCATGGAAACTTCACCATCCCAAAATCCCTCACCACTCCAAATTGAACCACCACCTCTCGCCATAACCGCCGGTGAGGTCTCTAATCAGTCGCCCGCCCAAACACGGACCACCGACGTGCCGACATCTGCTGTGCCTGCTCGCTCGCCAGCCGCGACTGACTCGGTGAAGGAACTCGATGGTTCCATTTCGTCGCCCAAGCTTCCCCGCAACAAGAAGAGAAAAACCGCTGAGGGTGCGAAATCCGAGCCAAATTTTCCGGCGGTGAAAGAGAAGGGTCCGAAAATTTCTGCATCTGATATTAAATCAAAACTTCTCACTCAAGGGTTCGCCATTAATTATGGGTGCTGCAAATCAGAAAAACTTGAAGAATTGGTGGAAATTCTTGATCTTCAACAGTGGGTAAATCTTTTTGATACTCATGCTCGTCTTCCAATTTATCCTTTAGCTATGCATGAGTTTTGTAAGAATTTCTCTTGTGAAAATATGGTTTGCACTAGTGAAGTGAATGGCACTGCCATATCGTTTGATGTTGAATATTTGGGAAATCTGTTTGGTGTTCCTGATGAAGGGTTTGATGAATATGTTAAAGGGAAGATGAAAGTAAGGATTAATAACCTTGATAGTGCCGAGATTGTAAGGAAAATAGGGGGAAACTATGACAAATCTTCCACCACAAAACATAAATCTCTCTCCCCTTTGCAAAAACTGTTGTTCAATGTAGTTTGGAGAGGTGTAGTTCCTCGTACACAAAAGAGAGATGATGTCAACTTATTTGATGTATGTTTAATTTATAGCCTTGAAAATCATGTTCTGTTTTAATGATTAAACATCTAGCCCACTGCATTCCTGGAAAGTTGAGAGTTGGCTATGGTTCCCTCCTCACTGCCATTTTTAGGAACCAAGCAGTTGACCTTAGTTCCTATGAGGAACATGTGGTTTCTAATGCCCAAATCTTACAAAAAGGGTTTCTCTCTAAGTTGAATCTGGAGGTGGTTGATAAGTGTGTTAGGTTTCTCAAGGAAAAAGTAGAAGAAGTGGGTACTTCTGATAAAGAAGAAGAAGAGGGAGAAAAGAGGCAAGTTTCTGTGTCAAAAAGGAAGAGTGTTCGCATAGCTAAGAAATCTCAATCCTCTGTTTTCATGGATATAAGTGATGAGGAAGATACTGATGTTATCTTGGAGGTTCCGGGAGGAGAGGAACAGTTGGGTTCTCCTAGGAACACCACTTCTGTTCCTGTGAGTTCCCCTTCTGTTCCTAAGAAGAAAGGAACTTTGAAAAGTTCAGTTCCTCATGGCTCAGGAACAGTTCCTGCGAGTGTACCCTCCGGTTTTGCGGGTTTCTCCCGAGTTCCCCTGGGTTTGGTTCGAAACTACAAAGGATGAGCAAATCAAGGAACTCCCGCCATCATGTTTCTCGGATGAAGGAACTACAAGAAGGAACTGCTTTTCTAAGATCGAGTGCCTACGGAACGAGGTGGGTTCTCTGGTTTCTCTGGTCAAGGAACTGCAAGCCTCATTTCACAGTTTCTCTGCTCATACCTCCTCCTCTCATGCTACTCTGCTCCAAAAGATTGATGACCTCACCATTGAAGTAGTTCAAGAAACCTTGGAGCCAAATGATGCTTAGCTTTTTCACTTCTAGCCTCCTGTTTCTCTCTTTTGTCACTATGTTGGTTTTTGTTGGAACAGTTTAAATTTTTTGTTTTCTCTTTCTTTTTCATTTTGGTTTGCTTCACTTTTTGTGGGTGATTCTTCTTTGGCCTTTCCTCAAAACTTGCTATGTTATGTATTCCTATGACTATCATAATTAGTTGTTGTTTCAGTTGCTTCATAGCTTGTGTGAAATGTGTTTTTGTTTTGGATTTACTTGTTTCTACCCACTTTCATAGTTGGGTGCTGTGTTTTGAAATATCTCTGCCTGTGTTGTCCTCTTTTTGTTAATGCCAACAGGGGGAAAATCATTGCAAACATCTTAAGGCGGTTACACCATTGTTCCATACCTCATAAACTCGTGTCTCCTGTGAAAATTAAAGAAACTTAATTATTGGTAAATTCTATTTCTTTTTGTTTGTTAGGGATTATATCATGGAGTATTTATTATGTTTATATCTTTTGTTGTGAAAAGTTTGCTTGTGTTGTCATCACCAAAAAGGGGGAATATTGTTGATCCTTAGTTTTGGATTGATGACTGCCTTGCAAACTTCCTGACATATTGGTTTGTTTAATAAATAGTGTTTTAGTTCCGGAGTAGGAACTTGATTGTCTAAGTGAGTTCCAGAGTTGGAATCTTGGATGGCGTGGCACTTATAATCAAGACAAAGTAATATATGCACAACAACAAGATTTAATCTTCAAAATGATGTTTTATGATTCAAGTTCCTGATCACAGTTCCTCAAGGAACTGTCTGCTGTTCCCGAGCTGGGACGAATGATCTTCAGAGTTGAAGATTGATAGAGATGGCGTAACTTCTAAGTCCAAGAGTCTGTACTTAGGATTTATTAAGTAAATTATATTGCTTAATTTTAGGGAACTATATGGAACTTATTAAATGCAACAAGTGGTTTTGAAAAATATTTTAATTGAGAGTTTTTAGGAAATATTGTAAATAAATAAAGCAGTTTTTATTTTTTAAATAAAAATCTTTTTTTAATTACTGAGCAAGTAAAAATAAATTTCCTAAGTTAACTCCTTGTTTTTCTCAACTACTAAACCACTTACAGTTAGTTGGTTTGAATATGTCTTTGCTTGTTCCTCAAGAAGTGTGAACGTGGAAAAATAATTCTACGTGGGTTATTGCTTCACACTTAGTGGAGGAATAAGTGGAACTAACATGAGAAGACTTCACTATAAAAGGAGAAGTCTCTCTCATTACAAACCACCAACTGAAAACATACTGTCTAAGTCTAAATCTTAAGAGTTTTCATAAAAAGTCAGTTGCATTCAATAAGTGTTCCAAAGTTCCTTAAATATCTAAGTTCAATATATTTACTAGTGTGTTTCTCATTTTGAGTTGTAATTTGGGGATCAAGGGTTGAGTGACTCTTGTAAAGACTTAGAGTTAAGTCAGTGAGTGTAGGCTTCGGAGTAGAAGCGATAGAGAGAAGAGTTCCAATAATCAAAGGGGATTATTGTGGGAACTTGAGTTCGAAAGGAACTCAAGTTGTAGAGAGTGATTGTAATAGAGTTATTGCAATAATATAGTTTTTGAGGTTTTCCCTTCTTGATAAGGTTCAAGAAGTTTCCTCAATTTTATATATTTTCATCTCTCGTATCTCTGTTTCTTTAAAGCCTTAATTTCGCGAGAAACTTTGCTAAAAGTTCCAAAGTACAATTCACCACCCCCCTCTTGTACGTGTTCCATTGAAGTATCAAGGTCGAGTAAGGTTTAAGTGTGGGGGAAATTGATGTGTCTAAGTTATCCGCCAATTTTAGGCGGATTTCGGATCGTTTTTGGTGTCGGTTCGAGCTTAGTATCGGGATTTAGGAGAATTTTGATGTTAGGAGGTGTTGTCAGAAGATGTTGTGTTTTGAGGAGTCTAGGGAGCGGTTTGCATGGTGGCGTAATCGAGGGCCGATCTTGGTCCTCCGATCACTTTTTGTGCCCCGGGGTCCTTGTCCTTGGTTCCTTTATGGCGCATCTTCCGAGGCTTCCGAGCTTTGCTCGAGTTCCGAGTCCAAGTTCCGAGTCCAAGTTCCGAGTCCGAGTTCCGAGGTCCGTGGTTCAAGCTTCTTGGTTTGCTCATCGTCCAAGGATCGTCTTCATTATGGTTCTGCAGCTTCATGGCTTACTCAAAAGCCAAGTTCTCCTCTTTTTCCTATTTGTGCTCTGTTTTGGCGGTTTTGAGGCAGTCGCAACATCGCGACCCGCGATCAGTGTCGCGAGTCGCGACCTGCCCTTGGTCGCGAGTCGCGAGGGTTGTCGCGGGTCGCGACCCCTGTGTCGGCCGCTTCTTTTTTTTTCCTTTCCTCCCTTGGAGGGTTACGTTATTAAGTTTTAGTTTTAGTTTTTTGTGAGAGCAACTAGAGAGAGAGAGAAAAAGAAGATTTCTGTCTAGGGTTTCTTCCTCTCTTCTTTTGTAGATTTGTAATGAATCCTATGGCTTGGCTAGCTTAAACATCTATCTTGGATTTGGTTGTTGAAGCTCTAATCTACTTGTGAGAAGTTCTTATCCTCTACTTTCTCTATGGTCATTGTGATGCTTCTTGTATTTAATTTCATGATGTTTGCATAATCTTTGCTAGGAACGTTACTAGTATTGTTGTGTGATTCATCTAATGCTAATTCTAGGTGCATAATCGGATTGTTGTGTTCCGAGCTTCATGTAGCATACTAGGTGTTTGATTAAATGCTGAACATTAATCTTTTGCACTTAGAGAAGCATTGCTTATTATTTGAATGTTATTGCTTTGATAACATTAGTAATCCTATCGTGTTCCTCGACCTTAATGCTACTTTGGTTTGGACTTAAGTGCGATTCATTTGAGTTAAGGCATAGTAAGGGCGGTTCAAACCACGCGGATCGTGTGTTTAGCCACGATCTAGGAGGATAGAAGTCTAGACTTCTCGATAGATGACCATAGGAAGTGTCGGGGGTTAAGATTTCGTGATCACAAACTAGGTTAGGGTGGATGCTAATCGAGTCCAAGACCTTTTTATATTGTAATCTCTTCATATTTTAATACTGTGCTTAGTTTAGCTTGCTTGTATTGTTCCAAAACCCCCCAATTCGGTTACTTTGGCCTTAGCACATACTAGGGTCCTTAATTCACTAATTTCCGATCAAGTTCCTTTGCTCCCTGTGGATACGATCCCTACTTCCATTATACTTGCTTAGTGTGCATGAGAGTAGGTTAATTATATTTGGTTAGGAGTACACGGCAAACGCCTACCAAATTTAATTAACCATCTCTCCCTCATCCTTATCTGTTCCTTCCAGTTTTGAACAAGTGAAGGTTGAGATGACAAAACCAAATCCTTTCTCCTCTACGTCCACTGACCTTCCACCACAACCACCTTTTCTTCCTTCCATTTACACTACCACCTCACCTTCTGTTTCTTTCCCAAGAACAGCAGGTCCTTCACAAGAAAACACCCCAGTTCCTCCACCTAAACCATCCTCTGCCTCTGGTTCTAAGGGAAAGGAACAAGTTCCTTCGGATGAGTTTGGTTGGGTTAATGAAGTGTGTCTCCCTGCTCAACATATGATTAAGTTTTACAATCATCTTCACTGGACTTTAGATGCTAAAACTGATAAATTGATGGGTTTAATGAAAGTCCTCAGTGATACCGTGATTGAACAACAAAAGAACATGGAGATGATGGCCCAAGCCATTAACAGTTTGAAGCAACAACTAGATGAGCAACATGGAGTGGTGATGAAGAAGTTGGAAGAAGTGGTTGAGGAAGAAGTCGTCGAGGAACACCATTCTCCGTCCCTTCCTAATGTCTAGTTCTTGTTTCTCTTAAAGGAACAAGAATTCTTAGCTTTTGTTTCTTTTCTTTTCTTCTTTTTCTCTTTTGTACTTTAAAGGAACAAGTGCTATAAATAGATGAATTTTGCTATATTTGTCTTCGTTTATGATTTAAGTGCATAATTTCTTACTTGGAATGGCTAGTATTATGTGATTGATGTTTGAGCAAGTCTAACCTTTGAAATTCCTAACTTAACCATTTTTTGTGCTTGTTAATGGTCTTAAGGTCTTGTGTATTACAGTCTTCCTAAAATCACCAAGCGTTTGATCTTTTTGACAATGACAAAGGGGGAAAAGATAAAGGAACAAACTAAGTTGACAAAATTGAAAAAATTGAAAATTATTTTATCTTTTTCATTCTCTTATGTTATTTGTTGTTTTTTCTTAGTTTATAACTTTGTTGTCATCATCAAAAAGGGGAAAATTGTTGAACCCTAGTTTTGATGATGACAATGGAACAAAGATGCAAACTAAGTATTCGACTAACTAGTTGTTTAAGTGAATGAATTTCAAGGTATCAATGAAAGGAACAAAGAGAATACTAAGTCAAGGAAGAAATTAAGTTTGGATTTTGAAGACTAAGTGAAGATGTTTTATAATTTGGTACTGGAGCAGCATTGGAGCAAGAAGATTAAAGCAAGGCTTTTTGTTTCTAGTTCCATTGTAAAGGAACGAGTAAGAATGGTAAGGAACTATGGCAATTTAGAATGAGAATGAGCGTTTGTTCCTTTGTAAGGAACAGACGCACTGGCGCTGAACTAATAAGTTAAAGGAACTAACTATTAAGAGGAACTAGACTAAGGATGAAGCGTTACAACGGTTTAATTATGTCTGTTGAGTAATTTATGCCTAGATTCTAGGTAACCGTTTTATTTAAGGAAAAATCTGATTTTAAGGAAAATCTTTTAAAGAAAAGATTTTATTTTTATAAAGATAATAAAAATCCATTTCGGTTTTATGAAAATATTTTAAAGATTATATTTTTAGTAAAAGGATTTTATTTTGGTTTTAATAATTATTATGCTTTTCAATCAAATCAGATTTTCGAAATAATGCTTTAAGTGGTTGCTAAAATTAAGGGAGCAGTAACTCAATTCTCTCCCACATTTAACAGTGATCATGGAGATCATGGGTTGATTGAGGAACGTGTTCCTTCGGGTAAGGAACATCATGGGATAATGATTTTACCACTAACACATGTTTTAATCCCACGTTCTAAGTTATTACCACTATAAATACTAATGTTTAATTAAGTTCCAATTTGTGTCTGACCAAGTGAAATTAGTGAGTTTAACTAAGTAAAGTGTCAGTGCCTTCATTCTCTCATAAAAGCCATTTGTACTTTGCCTTCTTACTCTAATTCCACTGAGTTTATTTTGATCAATTGTATTTTGGTTTTTGGGGTAAGGGGACTTTGAGTGAAGTTCTGTAAGAGAGAAGCTTTGAGTGAAGCAAGTTAAAGTGAGAAAACTTCAAGTGAAGTTGAGAGGAACAACTGTTAAAGGAACAATTGTTCAGGAACTTGAGTTTAGGAACTCAGGGTGTGGCCCGTGAGTAGAATTAGGTTGTAACAAAGTTGTTTAGCCTAATTAGTGAAAGTGTTGAGTTTAAAATCCCTAGTGGTCGAGGTTGTTTCTTCTTGTTGGGCCCAAGAAGTTTTTCCTCGTAAAAATCCCTTGTGTTCCTTTAGCTTGTTTCTTTGCTTTAAGTTTAAAATTCCGCAAAAAGTTACGTTTATTTCTACACATACAATTCACCCCCCCTCTTGTATTGTTCCTAGTAAAATAACAATTAGTGTTATATATTACTTCTAAAAGGTACATAAAACATGTTAAAAATATTGTCAAGTCATAATAAATTAATAATGTCATAGCAACAAAAAGATGACCTTAATTTAAGGTGTTTTTCCTCGTGTGATAATTTATTTCCTTATATTACCATATAATCAATCTCATCAGTATCCATAACCCTTTAAAAGTTGGAAGTATGTCTACTGTTCATCTCAATAGTGCAATGGGTCACAAATCCTTGAAGTTCATTGTTCATCATCCTTGGGCAATCTCAGCCCTCCATCTTCTCCCTCCATCTGAACCGCACGCATGTTTTCTTCTCCCTCCTCTTTACTGCGTCTCTCTCCTCACTCCTCTCTCCTCTCTCCTCACTTATCTCTGTCTCACTCGCCTCTTTTGCTGTTTCTCTCTCCTCTTTCTCTTTTTTTTTGCCATTGCTATGGAGTTAACATCACCACAACCATCAATAGAGGTCCGATTCTCGCTCTAATCTTCAATCTGAATTGTAGTATTGTGTTTTGCTTTGCCTTTTTTTACTGATGCTAATTCGGTTCTTGCGTTTGTCATATCTTCAATTAGGGTTCTTGATTTTTCTTTCCGATTTTTGCATTTTTACTTTTTATAAAGTCTTTGATCTAATTTTAATTGAAGGAATGGACCACGGTTTTGATAGATTTTAGTTTTAGATACAGAATTCTGGGTTAGGTCCTTCTACAAATTGCGAATTATGGGTTACAAATTTCGATTTATGATCAAATTTACAAGTATTAATGGATGACGTTGCGATTTATGGCAGGTGGGCTTTGGGGGTGCATCGATGGATTATTTGGTGATGGTCGATGGCTTCCCAAAGCCTGATGAGAAGATCAGAGGTTTTGCATCCAAGGTAACCTGGTTTTTTTCGTTTACGAGCTTGGATGAATGGTTGATTAAGCTCTACTTAAATTTTTATTTAAAGGTTTATAACTTTGTATTTTTAGACTTGCATGATAATTTCCAGCTACAATTGTGCAATATTTTGGTTTAAAGATGAAGGAGGACCTATTTTTATAAGTTCAATATGATGAAATATGAACATTTAATGCTGATGTAGATGCTTTGAGTTGATTATATTAAAACGATAAAAGGAAGTCAGGAGGAAAAATTAATGGCGGGAGAGAGGGCGGGGAACCAGAGAACTGAAGATGTTAAGACATGTCGAATAACTCTATCATGAAAATTAATCAGCAAAGGATTCAGTCAAAATACCCCAAGCTACTGGAAAACTCAAGTTTTGGCTATAATATCTGATTGATGATTTACCCAAATTGTTGACAAATTTATAGTCTACATTACCTGCCTACTGAAAAAATTTACAGAATGGTGGACCACGGTATATAAATACCATACAAGGGCTTGGAGAGATTGTCCGACGTCAAGGATGGAAGCAGCTGTTTGCTGGTCTGAGTATTAACTACATCAAAGTTGTTCCATCTGTAGCCATCGATTTTACCACTTACGACCTCATGAAGTCCTGGCTAAACCTTACGTCTCAGCACAAACGACAAGTGATATCTGATGGGTAAAATATAAAATCATATTCAAACATGACAACAGTAGGATCGAAAGAACTGTGAGTACACATACGGATCACGTAGTAGTGATGTGATCACCATTGATGTATTCTTTGATTCATAACATTTAGTAAACCCGAGAACTGATTTAAAACAGAGGATTAATACATATACATTAATTTAATTCAGGTCTCAAATTGAATTATCTGATTTGTACAAAGCTAAATGAACTTCTGAGTCAGAACACAGAGTAAAAGAAACATTGATTGAGCATATAATTATATCTATCTAGAGTAACAAAAAATATACAAGTTAAGGACTATGGAATGACATCCCACATTTGCATTTCCAGCTTATAGGCTCATAATTAACATATTGTATGCCTAATTTTCCAGTTACCGTGGGTACTTGGGTGGCTACATTAGGGGTGCAGCCATCACATTTGCGTACACAATTTGGAGGTCTTGAGGTCTTGAACCTAACTCATTCATTCCTCTGTTGCTTTCTGCTTCTGTCATTTCCTGTGAATCCTACAGGAAGTTTAGCAATGTAGAGAGAGAGAAAGTTATAAAGCGAGTGTAAGCGCGAGGAAGAGAGATTATACCTGTATAGAACTGTAGGGAGCTTGTAAACTTTTGGTACTTCCACCAGTGCCTGAAAACAGAGGAGTCTTAGCTTTTCTTTCTTTCTTTTTCATTTTATATTATTTAATGAAAAAATGAAACTTAGAAAGGTACCTGATACTAATAGTTGTGAAGAAGCATTGGGAAATGAAACACTTTTTTGGGCAAAATCCATTGCTTAAAAGTTCACATTCTTGAATCAACAAATTCAGATTTGCTTACATATATTCGATGCACTACTTGCGACAAACGCGTATCCTTTGCAAGGAATGTGTCATATAGTTGTTCAAATTGTTTAAAGGAAAGTTTATCTGTGTTAAGGTATGCAATTTCTTAAATAACTAATCGTAGTTGTTTAAAAAGAACAAAAATGACATTATCCCTTTATTCTTAGGCTCTATTTTCAAATCAAAGTGTCCAATGCTACTTTGTAATGTCTCTTGATGCCTTCACCGAATAATGTGAAGCTCTTTTCAAAATGCCAGTCGAACATATTAGTAATCTGTTTGCCAGTGTAAACATCTTGACACTTTACATTTATTCTCGCTTAATATTCGTTCTCATACTAATTTCAAATAACCCATAAATTCTAAGTCTTTATACATTTACATTTGCTTGTTAGGCCTTGACCACTATCTTCAATGAATTGATGGCAACAAGCTTTTATATCAATTACACCAACTTCATCAATTTCTAGAAATAGGGTCCTGCAGTGAAAATTTATATTCATCTTTTGGGAGTAAGTCAAGGCTCCATTTCAAAAATGCTTCAAAGACATGTGGAATACCTACATGTCAGCATCAAGTTTCAGTTTAGATAACTATTTAAAATTAGCATGTATTTTGTTTTGTATAAATAAAGTGTATATGTACACCTAACTTTTGTGCTTTGCCCCATACACTTCAAACAACAATGGAAGCACCGCAACCAGTTACAAAACGATCATCTTGCTAATTAAATCCAACATACTTTGAATATCGCAATTACGCTATTTTGGGGTGCCGCGCGCGCGTAGGTGTGCGGTGCAACAACTAGTATATACATAAGTTTCACATTGTGTTGTAAACTTCTAATATTGGGTCGATTTTGCAGTGTTCGAAACATTTTCTCCCATACCACAACTAAATCCTATTTTCAATTTTTATTTTTTTTCTCAAGAAAAAAAAAAACATTCAGAATAAGGCTATGTTTGGGAACATAAGCTGAAATAGAGCTGAAATTGATAAGACGGTTGAAAGGAGCTGAATTGATAAGGTAGCTGAAAATTTCAGCACCGTAAATTGAAATGCTATATTTGATAGCAACTCAATTTCAGTCAATTTTTGAGCTTAAATAAAATTTAAGCTCTTACCCCTAACACGACTATTTATTTTAGGTGACTTAAACTTTTAGCACCTACTCATTTAAGGTGACTTAAATGTATTGCCAAACAGAGCCTAAGTGTACACAAGTGTAAATTCATCCGACCTAAATTACAAGATCGACAGTCGAGAAAATTTTATTCACGACAAGTTGATGATTTTACATGAAAAATTGGGCTCAATTTTCTTATTAATGTCATTGAGGCCGAATGTACAGTATAGATAACAGATCATAGTACGAGTACTTGAGTGATTATCAAGGCCCAACTTAACAAGTAAATCTCTATTATAGTATAAGGGGGAGGGGGGAGCTATAGTGCCCCCTATAAATTTACTTAACTGCCCATTAGTAAATCAACTACTATCAAAAAAGGGAAAAACAAAGTCAAACTCAAACTCACCATTAAAAAATTAACTCAAATGTTGAAGACAATCAAGTTATAATTGAACAACCAGAAAAAGAAACATTGACTATAAGATTTAGTACATTTATGCTGAAAAAAAGTAAATTACATCAAAACGGATTATTCAATCAATTAACAAAGTGAAATGATTTATTTAACACAAAAGACTACGTTAATATAAATCAGAAATCCTAAAAATATTCACTTAACATTCTTTTATCGTTCTTGGGGTTCATTTTAAAAACATAAAACAAATAATAAGTAAAAAAAATTAATAAAAGAAGGGTTAAGCGATAGAGTTTAACCTACTAAATTTAGCCAAAAAAGAAATGTCTAATTTTCAAATTTATACCCCTGTTTATGCGCAAAAAGGCTAGAATTTATGTTTGAAAAGATAAAATAAAAGCAGACACGCATCACGTGCATAATTTGCTAGTAGAACTTAGGACAAAGGAAGCATATTCAGCTCTCCCCCAAAAAGAAGGTACAATCATTTGTTTCAGTCATATTCAAATGATAAGTCATTCGGTTGTGTTCGATTTTATATTCAAGTCAACTGAAATCTATTTGTATTGAAAAATTATATAACATCACCCATTTTATTCTTGATAAAATTTTGCAGGGCATGCAGAATTATACTAGACCGAGATTTATGATTTTACATTTTCATAAATTGCAAAGTATTTATTCCATCAAAATTCAAAACTGTACAACAATGTTTTGGTGGGAGTTACACAACTTTATATCGTGTGAACATTTAGCTCTACGCTTCTATTTGACACCCTTACTACTGAAAACACTTAGTTCCACTTCCACACCTATATTTGTAAGTAGAGCTGTCAGTTTGGTTAAAAACTGGTGGGTAAACTGTAAATTGATAGCCAACTGAACTGAATAAACTGAACTGAAGTGACCCATAACTGAAAAGTGAAATAATCAAAAGCCAACTGCTAAAAATGAACTGCAACTTAACTTAACTGAAACTGAACTGAAACACAAACCGATCACAAACTGAACTGAAATCAACTGCTTAAGAAACTGTTTTAAACTGAACTGAACTGAATTTAAACTGAACTGAAATCAACTGAAAACTGTATTAAACTGTTTTAAACTGAACTGAATCAAACAAAGCCATACTAAAGTAAACCGATAACTGTGTTAAATTGTTTTCAACTGTAACAAATAATAACTTAATCTTAGCTATCTTACTACATCATTAATGAATAATGACATAACACCTTAATTTACAAAATTCATACTAACCTTAATTTACAAAATTCATACTTACCTTAACTTACCAAATTGATATATTACAAGACCCAAATTTATGTAATATACATAACCTTAACTTACAAAATTGATATATTACAAGACCCAAATTCAACCATCAACATACACAACAATTTACAATCTTAAGAGTATAATTGTTTTGTATTTGCATTGGAGTTTAAAATATCATGACTATCAAATGAACCAATATTAGTAATTCAATCATCTCAATTTACGTATGTAACGTATCTAACACAATCATAATAGTGTTGCAAAGGCTAACCAATTAACGTAAAAGATATATAATTAACCAACAGTAAAACAAATTTATGAATACAAGAGTTGTATAATGTCAAAGCTTCATAAAATAACTTCTAGTAAGTAAAATAACGCAGTCCAAATCTTCTGGTCTTAAAATCAAGAACAACCTCGGGAAAAGAAAGTTAGCCTTCTTTTGTCTACTCTATTGCTTGCATATGATTTGCTCAGTGGACACCAATGGAACAACCATGATAAAAGCTTCTCACCATGTTTAGGCAACCTACAGATTCGGAGAAAAAATAATTTCATTTCATCAACAACAAACACCTATATAATTCAGCAAGATAAAACACACAAAAATTGAATAAATTAAAAAAATAGAAGCTAACCTAGTAATTTGTCACTAGTGTGACCTGCAGATTATTTGGAACCTTGTCCCTAGATCAACTTTGTTATCTTAGATGCCTATCAATTCATGAACCACTGCATGTAGGTCTCAAACTAGCTGGACAACCATCTCAAGTCTAAGTGTCTAACATATATGTTCACACAAGTAATCTCAAGGATAAGGCTATGTTCAGTTCACCTTATTTTTGCTTATTTCGGATCGGATCGAACCGGATCGGATCGATCGGAAAAAAAATAGTTCGAGATCGGATCGGATCGAAAAAAATAAGTTCGGATCAGATCAGATCAAATCAGATAAGTTCAGATCAGATCAGATAAGTTCAGATTATGCTTATATTTAAAAACTTATTATTATTATCATCATGATTATTATGATTATTAGTATTACTAATGCTATTATTGTTATTGTAATAATTATTATTGTTGTTGTTATTATTATTATTATTATTATTATTATTACTACTACTACTTTATACAATTGCTATTATTATTAATATTACTATTTACTAGTACATTTGTCAAAAAGATTATTATTATTGTCCTTGTTGTAATTATTAAATATTAATATTGGTAATTATTATTAATGTCGTTGCTATTATTATAAATGTCATTGATATCACTATTTGAAGCTATTTGTGTTCAAGAAGAAAGATGTTCTTTTGGCATTTATAAGTGTTCTTTTTTATATTTATTCTAATTAATAATTTTGATATGTGATGTTCTTTTTGATGTTGTACATGTAACGAACATGACAATAGTATATGATGTTTATTTTTTGAAAGAATTTTGGTAGAATAATATAAATTATATATTACTAGTTTATATAAAATATGAGTAGTATGGGATAACCTAATGGTGTTGTCATCACGTTTAAAATTTTCCCTACAAAGGATTTCAACTTATCTTTAAATACAAAGTTTATATAGAACAAGACAACGATATAAGAAGAATATTTAACCATTTTGTTCAAGATCATATGATTATATATATATATTTATAGGTTTATTTATGATAAAAAAGAACAATTTATTTATATAACAAATAACATGTTGTTAGTTAGATCCAAACATGTCATCAATATAAAAATAACATCTATCTTTTATTTTTAAAATGTGTTCTTTAAATAGATCTTGTATGCTCTTTCAGTATATGTTCTTTTTTTAATATCATTATATGTTCTTTTCATTACTACCTAAATTCTTATTATTAACGGACCTTAAACATGAGTGTTCTTTTATTTTTAATTTTTTTGAGCCCATTTCGGGAATCCCGTGGTAAGATGAATTTTCTCTGGGGTGCCCTCGCATAGGGTCACTCACCTATAGACCCCACAAGCCCCAACCCCCCTCCCCCACCCACAACAATATTAAAATATATGCTTCCACCAAGATTTGAACCTCGGCCTCCCATGTGGGAGGTAAGTAAGCCATGCCATTGGACCCAAGAGCCCTTAGTCTTTTATTTTGTAATTGTGTGTTCATATACTAATGTGCTCTTTTTCAAAAAAAAAAAAAAAACTAATTATGCTATAATAATAATAATAATAATAATAATAATAATAATAATTATTATTATTATTATTATTATTATTATTATTATTATTATTATTATTATTATTATTGTTATTATCATTATTATTATTATTATTATTATATTATTTATATTATTATTATTATTATTATTATTATTATTATTATTATTATTATTATTGAAAGTTGTGCATACTAATAAAATGATAATAATAGAAATACTAGTAATGAAATACAAAGTAAAAATAATATTAGTAATAATATGTTTTTTAAAAGATAATATAAGATAAGATAAGATAAGATAAGATCAGATCAGATCAGATCAGAAAAAATAAGTTCAGATCAGATCAGATCAGAAAAAATAAGTTCAGATCAGATCAGATCAGATCAGATCAGATAAGTTCAGATCAGAAAATTTCAGGTGAACTAAACATAGCCTAAGTCTAACATCTTGTATCATCTAATTCTTTAATTAAATTCAGTCTACACTTGCAGACACAAACCACGCACAACATTGCATCACACATACATTCAACTTATACTCCCTCCAGTCTTTATTAGTTTACTCGTGTTCCTTTTTAGGATGTCCCTTATTAGTTTACCCATTTCTTTTGTTTCTATTTTTGGAATGGGACCACTAACTTTGCATCACACATACATTCAACTTTAATATAAAGTAATAGTTTCTCATTCTTTCTATGTTCCACAACATTATTTCTCCTAAAACTCTGTGCAAAAGAAACGGGTAAACTAATAAAGACCAGAGGGAGTACATCCTATCAACGTAAACTTTCTATTTTTTTAAGATCAAGCAGCAAAAAGCATTACTCACAAAACCTATTCATGTTATATGATGGATATAACAGCAGGTGTGAAAAATGCAACTTAAATCCATACTTTTTAGGGACAAATTCTAATTGTGAATATGAGTGAAAGAAAAGAGAACCAAACCTTTTCCCCTTATTTACACAAGAAAATATAATGCGCGGATGAACAATAGATCAAATTGGGAACTGAACTAAAGTATTCTCAATTGCAATTGAAGCTAGATTTGCAATCCAGTTGTTCTTTTAAGTAGGAAATACTAGAAGGAAAAAAGAATATGAGTAAAAAAGCCTGAACACCTATTAATGAAATACATACGTATAAACGTACTAACGATAATTTGATGATGAGCATTGCAAGTTAAAGAGATTGTAAACAAGAGTAGGCAAGTCACAAAAGATGACACCAAGTTGACAATTCTCATCATTTCATCAAACATTCATGCTTCCATATGAAAGCTTCACTTCTGTTGTCTATTTCATTTCTCTTCATCTTGTAGACCATAAGGAGCCTAGGACAAGGTGAACAAAAAAATATGCTAAAGAACTTAATAAAGCCTTCCTAAAAGGATTTATGGACCATATACTTCATCAAAGGTAAAAAGAATTTCATTGTTTGACTTTAAATAATATAGAAAATTTACTGCATATGCTAATGGGGTTCAATGCCCACACTTCGTTTTACTCAGATGGCCTACTTCAAAATTTATATTTTTGTCTTGCCTTCTAATCAAAATTCAATAACTTCTGCTAAGAATCAAATAAAATACTTGAAAAGTACCAAAATTTCATAAACGGATAAACAAATTAATCGCATTGAACAATAACTAAGAGATTAAAAACAATAAGCAGGGAATAATCAGTAAAAGCTCGAACAACGATATCTAGCAAGGAGTTATGTTTCTCAACAACCATATGGAATTCAATGACGTTGAAATGAAAACATCATTTACATCAAACTGAAAGAACACAAATCAAAAAAGATTCTAGAATTTTTCCAGTTACCTTAATAATCTCCACAAGCAGGTCAACACAAAAGAAAGAAAATCTATGAAAAGCAAATGTTTAAAATTCAGATCTAGAAAATTAATTGTAATTAATCACTTAAATTTGAAAAAAAAAACAAAAAACAAAAGCACAAAACGAACATGCGAACACCGGAATCGAGGGGAAGGGTCGCGTTATGCACCTGCGAACGCCGGAATTGAGGGACGGTAAGTGGTTTGGTTCGTCGTTTTAGATGGTAAGGAGCAGAGAGAGGGAGACTTGAGAGGCAATTTAGGGTTTTTCTTTTTGGTAGGAGCAGAGAGAGGGAGATTGGTGAGAGGGAAGAGGATGGAGAGTAATAGTTGGATGTGTTTCTAAGGTTGCAATCTAACGGACTATGTTATTGATCCGTGTATCCTCTTATGACTTATTTTGGGTCGTTGATCTTTTCTATCCAACGATAGATTTAGCACTTAGGAGCCCCATGAAGATTCTACTTTAGATAACTTCTTCTTTGTAGTGTATAAATTATTATTATTATTATTATTATTATTATTATCATCTTGAATGGAGTATTTCAGTATTGTTATATTGAATAAACTTATCGACTTACATTGATACGTCCATCTTATACAATAACAACTTGTTTCAATTCAAGTAGATGTTAGCTTAATGAAGATTAACTTAATTAAATGCGGTATTGCTACTTTCTATTAGTTTATCACAAGTCATTGATATATTCATTGATCTCAATCTCATCCCATAACAACTTGTTTCAATTGAATTACTTCCTCCGTTCCGAATTAAATGCAACCATTCCACTTTTTAACTATTCACACTTTTCACTTTGACTAAGATTTGTGATTTATACATAATGAAAAACATAGTCAAGTGGGATCTTGTTAGATTCTTCTCGTGACGTACTTTCATAAAATGTAATTTTTATAATTTTTACTTATATGTAATTATAGATATTTGTGGTCAAAATAATGTCTCGACATGCGTAAAAGTAGAATTGTTGCATTTAATTCGGAACGGAGGAAGTATATATGTTTTCAGTTCCAAAATGAATTTAACTCAAAAGATTATTAACTTAAATAGAGTATTGTTATCGTAAATTAATTTATCGACTTAATTGATACATTTTTATCGAAGCATCCGATAACAACTTGTATCAATTCAATAAGATGCTTTTTGGGTTCAAATACTTAAACACGATTAACTTAGATAGAGTATAGTTATCTGAAATAATTTGCGACTTACATTGATACATTCATCTAATCCATGAACAACATGCATGTTTCAGTTCAATTAAGTTTTTAGTTTCAAAATGCATTTCACATAAAGACGATTAACTGATCAAATGTTGTATTGTTATCTTAAATTAGCTTATTGACTACCATTGAGAGTTGAGACATTCATTTAGTCCAATAAGTACTTTGAATCATTTAAATAGATGTTTTTAGTCTCAAAATGCATCACACTCAAGGACGATTAGCCTAATGATTACCTACTTACATTGACTATTCTATACACTACTTCATTCGTATTAGCTCGTGTTTATACTAATCTACACTCGAAATGCAATACATTGATCTATACACTAATCTTGTATGTAGCCTTTATATGATTACCCACCTATACTAAGTTTGGTAACGTTATACTCGTGTTAGATTGTGTATTATCGACTTTAATCATCATCATCACTAATTATGATCATTCATCATTATCAATCATCATCACCTTAATCACTGTCAATCATAATTTTCCCCTCAACAACAATATACACACTGAAACTAAAGAACAATTATGTTACATAGAGTTATGATACATATCAATATGGATTTTAGTATCACAAACGTAATAATCAACATACAAAGAAGTAAAGATTATACATACGAAAATGAAGAAGGTTAAATTGAAAATCTGAATATCAACTAAATGTTAAACCTTCAATACAATATTTTTATTGTAAATGGGGCAATTTTCAACCATGCCTTCGTAGACAAATATAGACACACATCATGATGGTATCGCTGGTTCCGATAAGATTAACCGAAATGATAACAAGTCAAACCGAGTTCAGATTACCTGCCACGGCAAAGTATTTGGCCCGAAACACGACAAGAATTAAAAAAAAGGATGTATATGTCATAACCGATATCGTTTTTCACCCATGGTGGTGTGGTTTTCTATATAAAATTGAAATTAACCAAAACCAAACTGAAAATAACTGTTTGAACTGATAGTAATAGGTAAAAGTCAACTGTTTCAAACAGAAATTGTATGGGTCAACCAAAAGACAACTGTAACTGAACTGAACTGAAAATCGAATTAACTGAGTCGGATTGAAACTGAAAAAATTTAAACTGAATCAATTTAGATGGGAAAAAAGAACTGAAATTAACTGAACTGAAGTCAACCAAACTGTTTGGTTTGAACCAGAACTGAACCGTTTAACTGAATTGACACCTCTATTGTAAGAACTCTTAGCTCTATACTATCCTAATCTTGATGTGAGCTCTTGGCTCACTTCTCTAAAATTTGTGAGGTCTTGTATTAGTTCTCCACACTCCACAACAAATGTCTTTACCTTAATTTATACTACCCCATAGTTTATTCGAGCTTATTTTAGTGTTTTCTCCAAACTTCTAAACATTCCATTATCTTTCAGCCATGGATATTATTCAACAAATTCTAGAATTTTATTTGTACTTGAAAATGATACTATACCAATACTTTATCTTCTCAAATATTTTACTTTCCTTTATGTTCTTTCTAAAAACATAATTTTTCTAAATTTACTTCAACAATTCTCTGGTTCATTTTAACATCGGGCTATCTAATTTTGGGTACTGTCTGAATTTGGTTGTGGAAAAGATCACTTCTACCGAATCTAGTTAGGGCCTGTTCTCCCCAGCTTAATTTCAGTTCAGTTCAATTCAATTCAGTTCAGTTCAGTTCCTAAATTATTATCATTACTATTAGTTATAATTTAATTCAGTTCGGTTCAGTTCAATTCAGTTCAGTACAGTTGTTTTATGCCGAATAGAACAGACCCTTAGAGTCTTACAAGATACACCTAATGGGCTATATAGCACACGGCTAAAGTGAAAAATAATCCTAGCCCATGTCGTATGAAGGCGATAAGTGTGCCCGTTAAAAAATGCGATAAGTGTGGAGTTGTAATAGAGAATTTTGTACAGCGTGGTTCATTTGATGGGATATAGGTTCATTTTACTTCAATGATTTTTTTTTTTAATGCAAGAAGAGAGGAACAACCTCAGGAAAGCAAGAAAACTAACAAAACGTAATACTAGGGAGGGACAAAACGTGGCATAGCCACGCCTACAGTGTCCTCAAATAAAATTCTACCTAAGTTTAAAGGAAGGACTTGAATCAACTCTACTTTGTTGTTCTGGGTGACACCTTGATTGGCTAGCCAATCTGCTGCGCGATTACCTTCTCGATAGTAATGTAAGATTTCCACTTCCCAAGCTTCTGAGTTGATAATCTCCCTGCAGTGATGGATAATGTGGGTGCATTCGCCACCATAATTACATGTACCTTTGCCATACCTGAGGCCATGATCGATAGACGCCAGGTTTGACTACCATGGATGACTGTATAGTAACTAAATAAAATTCTTTGAAAGTGGTTTTTCTAAAATTTTGTTGAAATAATAGACTAAGCAGTTTAAAACTAAAAGCTTATGCTGGGAAGTGGACATTGTCCATAGGTTATCACAGATAACCTGTTGTGTTTGATCTAGAGTCATTCCCTTCAGGGGTTTGAAGCCCTTGTCAGGATTGACGCTGTAAAGTTTATCCTTCCTAAATGTAAACTCTTTAATAGAGTTTGCATTTCTGATTGTAGAACTACTGGATACTCCTTTGAGTTTATCCATTCTTCTGGCAATACCTGTCAATTAATCGAGATAAACAATCAGCTAAATTATTGTTTTTCCATTTAATGTGTTCGAATATTATTTTATAACCTTTACCCAAAATTAAGTCTTGGAAATTTATCCATCTTTTATTATTTACTTTTTTACTATTCTCGCTCTTAATGAATTTTACTATTGCCTCGCTGCTCCCCATCCGTTTTTACTACTATCTGTTTCTATTATAATGTAATCTGTAACTAATGGCAATTCTAGAGGTTTAAGATTCTTAACGCGATTTTTAATTGTCTGTGCTAGAGCTATATCTTCCTGATTAAAATATTTTTGTCCATGTTTTGATATTTTGCCATATAGTGGTCCTACTAGTTTTTGAAAGGTTAGGTATAAATTTTCTTGCATAATTTAATAATCCTAGGAAGGCTTGTAGCTGTTTTTTATCTTCCATTTTATCTGGAAAATCTAGTATCTTTTTAGCTATATGGTTTTGTAACTGGATTTTACCATTACCAATTTCTAATCCTAAAAATTGTATATTCTTTTTTAATAACTCCATTTGTGCCCAAACAGCAGCTAAGTTGTCCATTTGTATTTGAAGCTTCATAATACCCATTCTCTTCGCCAGCTCAAGTCCAAAATCGATCCGCAGTTCTAACTTCGGCAACAAAAGATCTGCAGGCTCCATAATTGACAGAATAAGCAATTTGCAATTTCCCTGTGTGATCTCTTATCAAGCCACCACCTCTAGTAGGGCCTGGGGCACCCTTAGCCGCACCATCTGAGTTCAAAACCATCCAGCCTGGGGACGGAGCCTTCCATCTTATAAAGGACTCTTGTCGAGGCAGAATTGTTTGATGCTGCTCCACAATAGCATCACCAAGGGTCCTCCAAGCCTCTTCAAAACGTGTCATTAGAAAGCTCAAAACATCCACATGTATATCACTTGTTTGATTAAATACAACACAATTTCTCCAACGCCACAACCACCATAGCACAATTACTTCAATGATATAGGTTCGTGGGATTTTCAATTAGAACACATAAAAGCTCCACAAGAATGAATTAACGGTTTTTTCACCATATACCCCCGACAAATCACAAAATTCACCATACACCCTCAATGTTTCAGATATTCATCATATACCCCTGAGTTTTCGAAAACGTTCACCAAATGCCCTTTTACTAACGGAAGTTAACTCGTCGTTAGTGTTATTTATAATTTTGCCATTATTAACCTCCTAACCTAAACACTAACCCCTAACCCCCTAAACCCTAACCCTAATCCTAACCCACCCTCCCCTCCACCCCAGCCTGACCCCCACCCCATCCCCCCCTCCACCCCAGCCCGGCGCCCCCCCCCACCCCTCCCCTCGACCGCCGCAACCCCGCCCCCTCCCCCCCGCAAGCCCAGCCCCCCACCACCTCCCCGCGATTTCCCCGGCCCCCCACCCATCCCACATCGATTTTCGCGGCGGCCCCCACCCCTTCCCCCCCACGATTTCCCCCCCCCACCCGCGATTTTCCCCGCGATTTCTCATATCTCGGGTACTATATTATTGTAATGGGTTGCTTTCCGTACACAATTGACCACGCAAAAAGGGGTCGACAGTGTCAGGCCGGTACGGTGGTCGGGTCGCAAGAAGAGGCGAGGAGAGAGAGGAACGAGAGGGAGTTTGTGTGAGAGGAAAGAGAAGGTGCGAGCGAGAGAATGTGAGAGCAGGGGAGTGCGTTTGGGGACGCGTGAGGGTTGGGCAAGGTGGTCGGAGGTAGGGTTGGCTCGAGGGTTGCAACACGGTGGTTCGGGTCGGGCGTCCAGTGGGGGGAGCGAGATGGTGTGTCCCGGTTTGGGCGGACCAAAACAGAGGAGGGGAGGGGAGGGGGTGGGGGGCTGGAATGGCGACGGTCTTGGTGGTTGCGGGGGTGGAGGGGTGGGAGCCGGGGTGGGGAGGGGGGTGGGGGGGGCGGGGGAGGGTGGTGGGTTAGGGTTAGTGTTTGGGGGTTAGGTTAATTAGGCATTAGGGTTAGGGGTTAGAGTTAGGGGTTAATAGTGACAAAATCGTAAATAATGGCAACGGTGAGTTAATGTCCGTTAGCAAAAAGGGTAGATGGTGCACATTTTTAAAAACTCAGGGGTATATGGTGAATATCTGAAACATTGAGGGTATATGGTGAATTTCGTGATTTGTCGGGGGTATTTGGTGAAATAACCGAATGTAATTTCTAAATTTGAATCGAGTAATTTACATCTTTATAATTTTTAACACGTTAATTTACTAAAACTCATAACCACAAATCATTCCTTGATCTTTGGAGATTCATAGAATTCAAGATAGACCATAATGGCATCTAGTAGAAAACTATACTTCTATAATTAGTTCCATAGTATTGTTGTATAACTTGAAAAGTTGGTGATACGTGTTAGATTTTCAAAGTAATTCTATTTTTCAAAAGTTATTAACTTGAGCCATATGTTCATTGATTTGTATTTCCTCCTATAGTCCTATCTTATCCCTCAACTGTTGGATTTTCTTTCTCAATTATAGATAATAAGAGTACCACTTATCAATATCTATAGCCTTTGAAAGAATGATCATCAATTATAGAAAACAGAATGTTATAAAAGTTTTTTTAAAATATGAAACTTAAGCAAGTATTCAGATAAGTAAAATGCTTAACAGGTCAAATTTAAACAAAAAACTTAGATTTTCGATGGAGTTCCAGACATACTCAACACTTATAATATGATCTTATCAAATTTAGTTGTAATTTTGTTCACTTTATTTTCAGTCTTTATAAGTTAATATAAGGACTAATAAGTTTAAATTTGTCCAGTTCAAAAAAATAAGCACAAATAAGGTTTCATACTCTCATAAAATAAGGTCAGCTAAGGTCTAACAAGTTCAAATTAGTTTAAATAAGTTCAGATAAGTTAAAATAAGTTGAAAAGAACATGACCTAAGCTAAAATTCGACGAAACTCGCATTATTTGCCGCCCTAATATCCTCTATTCTTTTGTGCTTCAAAGCATCAAAAAGTTTGAGATTCATAGACATATTGACAAAGTAACCAATGCAACACTTTAGTGGTATGTATGAGGGAAAATTGAGTCAATGCAAATGACAATGGGTCCTGGACCCGACCCATTTATAAGGGTCTGGGTCTAAATTTTTAATACCCACGGGTCCGGGTTCTGAAAAGCATAAGTCAGGTCTGGGTCCAAGTCCACATATGCTATACCTAGACCCGATTCAGACCCTACCCTACCCACAGCCTCATTTACATATTAAATTTTTCTTTTTACCTATACTCCAAGGTTTTATGAGTTGTGATTTTGTGAGCTCGTTAGTGTTGTGAATCCATCTAAGACTTATAACTTTGTAAGTTGTAACATTTTATGAGTTATTTTTAGAATTTTGCTTACATAATACTTTACCCATGGATGCAGAACCTATATATATTAGGGCGAAAAAATTTAATTACATAGATTCAAAAATGTGATGAAAACTAGAAACTAAGAGCATGCCCACTCATGCCCCAAAAAAACATGTCATCCCTCTCTTTCATCAATTTTCTCTCTCATCTTACAAAAGTTAGTCATGATTTATTACTTATTTTAACAAATGCACCCCACTCATGACCCAAAAAAAAAAAGAACATCATCTTTCTCTATCCTACTTTTTACTATACCCCACCTTATTTTCTCTCTCCTACATCAATACATTATTTGTACATTTTAATATATAACAATTACAATATTTAAAAAAAATTCTTAATTTATCACAATGCTTAATATATAAAATTACATATTTAAAAAAAATTCTTTATAAAATTCAACAAGTGTATAATAAATTCACGTATTAAACAAAAATTAGTATTCTATATAATAGCATTTGATTATTAAATATAACTAAAACTGAATAACTAATTTATCACAATGCTTAGTATATAAAATTAAACAATTAATAAAAAATTATTTTAAAAATTCAGTAATTAATAATAATTATTGTAAGAAGTTCAACTATTAATAAAAATTCAACTATATAAAATACGAAAATTGATAAATACAATTTTTTGACTCACCTCAATTGTCTTCAATAATAATTTCTTCAAAAATAAAAGCTTCCAAAGATAAATATTCAAGTGTGTATAATGTAGAGAGAGAAAATAATTAATTTTGGAAGTGTGTCAAAATATAACAAAATGGATGTCTATTTATAGATCTCAAAAAAATATGACCGTTGGTGAATTTTTTTTTTTTTTTTGATTTGTATTTTTAAAGTTATTCGATTACAAAATCCGAATAACAAAAATAACCGTTGGAAAGTAATTCCACGTGTCGGCGTGCGGTTGGCTGGCGCGCCGCCCAAGATCTGCCCCTTCCTCCTCCTTTTACATGACTCGATCCAGTGTTTTGGGTGTAGGATGCCCAAACACGTGGATTAAGTCATTCTATGACCCAATTTAAAGTGTGCAAAATCCATGGATGGAACGCTATGTTTTTTTTGACCTTCATGGATGACCCAATTTCATGGCCAATTTGTCCATGAGTGGACATGCTCTAAGAAGTACCCAGTTAGGACCTATGGACCCACTAGACCAAGCGGATCTGGGTCTGAAAAATCTAGGCCCATCAGGTCTAGGACGGGTCTGGATCTGTAAAAAATAAATGGGTCTGGATCTGGGACCTGACCCATTGCCATCGATACAAATAAACACTTTGATGTGTACATGTATATCAATATATGCATATTAATTGCCTTCTGTACTTTGAGAGCTAGCCAATTACAAGTACAAGTTCACAAATCACAACACTGCAACTCTGCAAGGCAAAAACATATCAAAATTAGAGTAAATTTTACGCTGAAGATTTAACATCATATTTTGATTGGAGACTCGAATATTTATTGTCGCATAAAAATATTAGGTTATTTTCGTCAATTAATTATACGCGTATGTCACCGGTAAATGACTATGAAATTTTCCCTGAAGCATCATTTTCCAAAACAAAAACACTTCATGGCATTGCCAACCGCCAACCGGTATTCTTACCTGATAATCTTATAATTGTGAGTAAGAATGATGATAAATGCGATATGTTTACCATAATTATTGGAATATAGGTAAATAAGGAGTCTAGTTTAGTTAGTTCAGTATGTATTCCTATCTGCAAAGTTGTTAAGATTTCTAGTTCAGTAAGGTTTCCTGATATTAGGTTGTATATATATTCCTCTAAAGTTTAATGAGAAGATGGATGAGTTTTCCTATATTCTATACTTTAACAATAATTCCCCTTACTTGAACTTAATAACTTACTTATTAGTCTTGAAATTAACTATGTAAAATTATTGATATAAAATTTAGCAAAAATTAAAAAGCACATTCTCAACTATGGCCCCTTGACAAAAACGTAAAAACCTTATATGGACCTGGTCCACACTAAATTAGTGTGAACCTAATGTTAATACATGTGATTTATGAAAAAAGAGTTACTATATAAATAAAAATATATATAAAAGTGGAGTAGATATAAATTATAAAGGGTGACTATGTGAGAAAAAAGGTTATTATGTCATAAAGTAAAAATTTCGTCATGGTAAACTAATGTAAGAAAAGGTGACTATATCCAAAAAAAAATTCACTGTGATAGATAATAATAGATTAGTGTAATTTAAGATTTCAAAAGGTCACTATATGATAAAAAAAGGCAACTATGTCATATAAGTGGGCACAGTGCATGAATAATATTAGTGTGGGTAAGTTAAGTCACACAAGACTAGCTCCAAAATAATCCCAACTTCGATGTAATATTGAACAGTGCCAACTTTGGGGAGCGGTCCCAGCAGGTTGCTTACCTGCTCGAGCAGTTTTTTTTCTATCTTCTTCCACCTATTTCTCACTCCTTCCTCCTTCCTCCCCTGCCCGCCTCCTCTTCCCCCTTCCCTGTCACCAACAATTAAGCCCTCCCCTCCCCTACCCTACCCTACCCCCCAAACTTCGTCCCCACCCTTGAAACGACCTACCTCTATGATCTCCCCCAACATCATATTATTCATATACTTCATCCGTTCTGTTTTAAATGAAACATTTGCTTTTTCACGCAACCCAACGCACTTCTTTAATCATTAATATATTTAGTTGTCACACGTAAAAAATATAAAAAAAATTATAATTTGATAATACGCATCGAGACGAATCTAACAAGATCCCACTTGACTATGTTTTTCCTTATATAATGACGATAAATTAGAGTCTAAATTGATCAATAAATAATGTCATTGCACCCAATGTTTCATTTAAAACAGAACGGAGGAAGTAGGCTTCTTTTAACAGTCTTTTGTACCAAGTAGTCAAGTACCCCCAATCATTGAAAGCTATGCCTAAAAGCACTCATATAATGATATAATATTACTTCTATAGTTTTATTTACA
Source organism: Beta corolliflora (assembly GCA_947648045.1). NCBI lineage: Eukaryota > Viridiplantae > Streptophyta > Magnoliopsida > Caryophyllales > Amaranthaceae > Beta > Beta corolliflora. The sequence goes on along the minus strand of CANSZD010003343.1, from coordinate 710,764 downwards.
GCTAACGCGTTTTGTGGGCATCAAAAAGTCCACACGATCCATACGCGTAACTTGTAGTGCCTTCACTTTTACCAAGCTTATTAACATTACTATATAATTATAAAATATAATTAATCGTCAGTTACAGTAGTATAAAAATAAACAAACCTACCTTAAGAAAATTCTCCATGTTACTCTATATAACAACCCTCTCTGTTTCTCTCTGTTTTGTTCTGTTTCATTAGACCAAACAATTTCACTAGAAATAGGAAAAGCAACCAAGAAGAAAGATGATTATACCAATACTCATATTAGTATCATCAATCTTCTTCATTAGTGGTTTTTTAAACCTCAAATTATTCAACTCAACTAAGAATTTTTTGTTACATGTCAAAAAACCCACCTTATCTTCCCCTGCATCTCCCCTGCAACCCATTTCTTCACCCAAAAAAAATCCCACAACCAATATGATCAACAAAGATGATGATCTAAAGCGAGTTTTCGACTCGTTCGACAAGAATGGAGATGGGTCTATAACAAGAGAGGAGCTCAAAGAATCACTCAACAACATGGGAATTTTAGTGCCATTGAAGGATATTGAAGAAATGGTTGAAAATTTAGATTCTAACAAAGATGGTTTAGTTGATCTTAGTGAGTTTAGAGAGTTGTATGAGTTGTTAAAGGGGATAGAAGAGAAGAAAAATGAAGAAGGTAAAAAAGTTGGTGATTTTGATGATGATGAAGAGGATTTAAAAGAAGCTTTTAGTGTGTTTGATGGTAATAAAGATGGATTAATTACAGTGGAAGAGTTAAAATTGGTGTTATCTTCATTAGGATTAAAAGAAGGCAATAGAGAAGAGGATTGTAAAGAGATGATTAAGAAGGTGGATGTTGATGGAGATGGTATGGTTAATTATGATGAGTTTAAGATGATGATGAGAGCTCGTCGTAGTAGTGCTTCTTCAAGGCTTTGTGCATGATTTTTAGGTAATATTAGGTTTTTATTTTTAGGTCTCTTATGTGCATGTATGTAATTTGACCATAAGTTATTTTTTTCTTTTAGGGTTGTGTAGTTTGTGTTCCAAGACTTTGTTAATATGAATTTGCTAGAGAATTAGAGTTGGGGTTTAAGATTGGGTCTTTAATTGGGTTGCCCATGTCAACACTTCACCTAATCTTGAGACCTTAAGATTGTAATGTGGATACATATCAATTTTACTCTTATCTCACTGAGTCATTGTTAGGTAGGTGAAAAAGAGATGAACAGGTAGTTTCTGTAACTTTGTTTTTTATGTGAATATTATGTTAATATATGTGACGTTCTTTTAAGTATTGTGAGTTGTGACAACTAATTTAATGTATATTACTTCTTTTGTTGCAAAAAAAAAAAACTAACGGTCTTGGTGATTTATATGTTTGATTTGTATATTACGATTTTACGATAGATGCAATGTTACTTTCCTACACTTCCTATATAATGCAGAGTAGACTACATTTTGTAAACAACAATGTATAATTTTTCGACTAGTAATGTGCCTAAACCTATATAAACACTAATTAACATAATTAACCTCATATAGTCACTTGTAACCATTTCTAATGTATCTTTTGTGATCTTCATTATATTACTTCATTGCAAATCTTTTTTTTTTTTTGACAGAAATTTATAGCAAATCTCGACATAGTTAGCTAGATAGTCAATTTCTGTTTACAAGCATCAAAACCTTAAAATTATTTTTTTACCATCCAAAGTTTAAGTTCTATCAAAGATACTTATCATAGTGTCTTAATCTCACCATTAATTTCGAACATTTAGGTCCCCCAAGAAAAGAAAGTAGTGAGACTTTGTCATACATAAATGGATGGCATTCGTTGTCAAAAAAAATGGAGGGCATTAAATTAGACTAGTAATGTCAACCATTTCATAGAATTTTTTTTTTTTTTTTTTTGTTTGAGGAAAGATAATTGGCCCGGAAGACCAACCCCGCTAGACTACTACTAAGACACCACCACCTGGATAGTGGGGATTTATACCCATAAAGAAACATTTAAACAAACTCCCCAAATGGGAGTGATGAGAGCCGAACACCCGACTCAGGTTGAGGGGGGGAGCACCAACCATTGGGCTCCCACGAGGACCTCTACCATTTCATAGAATGCTTTTAAACCACATATATTCTCGGAAAAAAAAAAAGAAAAAAAAAAACACCAATCTTTTTTTTTTTTTTTTGACAATGGCTTAATAAAACAAAGGAAAGCAATTAACTGCCCTCTGTCCTTGCCTTAGTGGCAAGTTTGTGGGCTGCATCTACATCATTTCTACTAACCTTAAAACAACCGAAATAAGTAAAGTTTTTCGCTACATCCTTGATAGAAATAATAATGGATTTGATTTCTTTGCTGCAATTTTCCATCTATGACTTCCAGATATAAGACATGCTCAATAAATTTTTCATCAAACTCACGATCTAATCAATACAACATGTAACTACCAAACAAAAGTAATACAATTTATACAGGAGTCATTGTACTATTTGTGGATTTTCAAAGATCAAATATACTTATACTTTTAATTTGGTTCTGATAACTATTAAATTATGACACTACTACGTTGACTTCAACCAAAAGGACTATAAAGCTCGAAAAGAGAATACACTAAGTTACAATGTGGATACAAAGCCATATTATTAGAAGATATCAGGGTTGAAACGACCAGGTATGGAGTTATTTTGCTCAGCCTGCTTCAAGTGCATCGCCAAAGCATAGTTATTAACCTGATCAAGATAGAATAACGACTATCAGGAAACAAAATTTCAACACAGATTATTGCAACGCTTAACTTTTGAAAATTACATAACATAATTGGATTTCAAATATTTTCTAAAACACTAGAAAAAATCCCAATGCACACAATTACAGTGAGAAAGGATCTATGTCGAAGAATATAAGAACGTGCAAAAAAACCATGGGTTTAATCATGTACATCAGTACATGTAGAAAGGCCTGACAGTTCAACTGATCGAGCCGACACAATACACAAGACTACAGTATAAGCAATATAGATAATCAGGTGGTGCTAGAAATTGCACCGGTGTGCGTAGGTATAAGAAAGGTAGGAAGCAGAATTTGCAGACAAGGGACAGTTCCAATGGATGTTAGGGTTATTGAGTATGGTTGAGAAACCCATGATGGCAAATGGCCAGTCATTCTCACACCTAATTCTTGGAACTTACTGTAGTCCCCCAAGAATGACAAATTCATGCCAACTGACACATAGAACACATTGTATTCTGATTTCCACCTCCCTCAACTTTTGTACCTTCTTGTAAACATGCATAAAAGCAAGAGTTCCTCACCCATGAAACAAAGCTATTTATGCTTGTAACAAAGAAGTTTAAGAGAGAGGGGTTCATATAAAGCAGCCAACTCACAGAAATAAGAATTATCTAACGACCTGCTACAGTCTGGTAGTAGTTACTAGTTAGTACACAAGAATGACCTCAAGCTCCTGCTCCTAGCGAAGGTAGTACTCGATTGCCTTTTCTTCTTCTTCCCACTAAACGAATCCACCTGTGTGGATTATGACTAAAGGCATAATTGGCTTTGCAATTTTCTACATAGTGAATGACAGTTATTTAACTCAATTTTTTATCTAATTTTTTTTTTTGATACGTGGCCTATCATTTAAGAATGGAGGTACTTTGAAACCCACAAGTCTAACATAGTTCCACATATACCCAAGTTCTGAGTTTCAACTCTGACCTCTAGTGTTCTTATATGTTCTTGGCACTGGGACAGAAGCTGCTTAAGTTGTTGCACCTCTTGTGACTTAACTTCAAACTCTTTCTGTCGCTCATGCTGGATAGAAACAGCACGTTTCAGAATTCCGTTTTCCTGAAGTAGTGCTTGAACTTGCTCTTTCAGCATTGAATTCTCCTGCAGGTGTGATGATACGTAAGTATAACACAGCATTCAACAACAAACACGATATTTCCCTTCATTTTCCTCCCCTTCTTATTATTGGGGTTGCCGGGGGCGAGGGGAGCTCGGTGTTGAATACAAAAAAACAAACACATTGACAGATTATATAGAAGTCTAAGTGAGAGAAAAGGGGAAATATACAACAATTTTATGCCAGTATGTAACGAGCCTGTCTACATATGAAGTTTATGGAAAGGAAAATAATCACCTGCTGAAAATTTTGAGCAGTATCTGCTTTTGCATGAGCACGTATAGTTTTCTCAAAAGCCTCAAGAGCTCTTGACGCACGAATTCTTGCATCTTCCACATCAGATGCAGCGCTCATTTCCCTTACAAAAAGCTCCACCCACTCTAAACCATCCATAGGCAAATTGTTTGATACTGACGGGTCTCTTGTAGATCCACCATCATCACCATGTACTAAAGAAAGAAGAAAGGAGAAACTCAATTAGACTATAAAAGTGCAAGTGATAAACGATAGATCATGTGATGATGAACGATTCACACAAAGACCTATTTTCCCTTTTATGGTAAGCAACTCAAAAAATTTGATCACAAGCAGACACAATAGTACAAATATTCTAACGACATGTCAATTAGAAAGAGTAAGCAAAAGCAACAATGTATCCAACAAAAAACCAAATAAAAAACCCGACACCATTTAGAAATTTTGCTTGTTCAGCAACATAAGAAAAGCTGGAGGTAATTTGCTAAACATAGGAGCATATATTCAATTATTCATATATGCCCTTTCTGCTCCTTCCAAATGACAGAATAGTGACTCACGATCACATGCTGAGCACAAGATGTTGACATTGGAAGCCTTGCTTTTTAAGGAGGGTTTATTGTGTGGTCAAGTCAGAAAAGACAGTTCAAACTTCAAAGGGATCAAAAAATATCCCAGAGTCTCCTTCACACCTGACAAATGGAGTTCGTATCTTTTTATCCCCATGTTATACAAAAGATGCCTAAAGCTGTTATTAGTGGACTTCCAGAATCATCAAAGGAGCCATTGTAGAGGATATACCCTAGTGAAGTTGAATAATTTTTTGGCTTCAATTGTCTAATGTTTATGCTTATATTTGATAGCTTTAACTGTGTTTGTAAGGAATTTTCACATAGTCTGCAAATACGTCAGGTAACATGCCGGCTGCCGCACATTATGTGTTTACTGCATAATGGAAGTGGCAAATTCTAGGAGACATGTGACAGCCAATTGTTAGGAAATGTAAGCCAAAAGGCATCAAGAACAGAAAAATGCAATAGTTAATCAAATTTGATTTAGTATTGATATATTCTTTTTCTTTTTTGCAATGGCAAAAGGCAAACTGCTCGTCACGTTATTTACATGTAACAGCAGATGATAGCTTACAAGGGTTGTTAGTAATAATGGATAACCCTCCGAAAAAATCTACCAAATGGGCAACTGAAGGCAAAGTAAACAATTTATGTGCACAAGGTTAAACTACGAGACCGTTAGTCCAAACAAATAGAAATAATATACAGAAACACAGCAGACTTATAATGCAAAAGTTAACTACCTCATACGTCGAATTTACAATGGATCATCACTCTATATGTACACACAATTGACAAGAAAATCCCATTACAACTATATGTACACTAATATATCCATCAGATTCTCAGACCAAGTACAGATGACCTGACAGCAATATAAAAATGGAGCCAACAGGTCCAACAGACTTGAGGCTGCACACTAATGGTGCCTCTTTATGGCCATTGCTCAAGCCAAGAACATACGCAGCTTATCATACTCATAAGCAAGGACAAGTTTGCAGCTCAAGGTAAAAACAAGCTTAACTACAATTTAACCGCCATCTTTTGCAAGACAATATTTTATAGAATGTATCAGAAATATGCATGAAACGTTGAATTCTTTGCACAAATAATCAAACCACAGTCTTGCTTAGTGCCTGTAACAAAAACCTGAGAAAGCATCTTTAGTGTGGAGAAAGTGGTATATGTGAGATGACACAACCTCAAATCCTGCAGAATTTCAAGTATCACTAAAAAAACCACTTTCATTCTCGACAAATAACTGAGAAAAAATCCTCAGGGTCAAGGATGCGGGCCTATGAAGCAAACTTATCTTTAGAAGGAGGAGAAAACCATATAACACTCAACAACGAGAGCCATGCCTCTTAACCAGATATACATGCATTTTTTAGTACCTTTTCCACATCACTGTACCAGAAATTACACACTTCCCACCCTAGAAAGAAGGTCTGAAGGCGTTCAAAGAAAGAAAAGACTTTGTTCCATGACTGTTGAACAGCAAACAAGTACATGGAATTGAACCCTGCCATTGGTTAGCAAAATCTGCTTCTGCTTGGGTTGGTTTTAGAATTTACAAAAAGACATAAAATATAGCATGACATCATTATAGGAAAACATAGCAACAACTAAGCAGGGTACCATATAATTATGACTACCATGTGGCTGATTGCTTGGTTGTGAATGGGTGGCTGAAGAGGAATCAGTGGTACCCAGGACATTGCCAGCACATCCTAATCGGAGGTCATTCAAACTTTTGATAGCCAAGTCCAAATCATGTCCATTGTTCTCAAGTGTTTGCTCAATAAGCTGCAGCGGTTTTAAAAAAAATGCAATTAGAACACTAATTCATCTAATTAATTTAACAAGTATTAAAACACAGATATTCAGGTAGAGAGATATAGCTGAAAATCTTAAATCCCCAAAGCAGTATAATACAAGATTCCAACAAAAAGGGTGCAACAGAGCAGCAGCAAAAGCAAAAGCACTGGAAGTAGAGGCAAAAGAAATCAAAAGGACTTTATTTGACATCAGATGCTAGATGTAATACCATATGGAATCGCTGCATCATAATGTCTGCCAGAAATCTATACCCCCTTCAAGCAACTATACTAAAATGGAAATGAACAATCAATTAATTAAGCAGCAAATATTGAGGATCGAATTCAGCCATCCATAACTGTGGCGCTTTAGCCACAATATAGGTTGTGCACCAGTAAACAATTGACGGAAGCCGTCGGAAGGTAAGACTAGCATGTTGCTTTTCATTTCTTACTCAAACAAAAAGGTTGTTTCAAGAATTACCTAAAAGAAATCACAATTAAAAATCTGTCCTATGATGGCACTTAAAAAACCTAGTAAAATTTCTTTAAAGATCACCATTTGCCTCTTCAATGCACAGAATATTACAAATAAACCCTAGATCAACAATTCCTTCCTTAGGACATTTGCACTGGCAATCAGCCACTTTTTTTGACGAGCAGGGGTGTCGGAGGATTATATCACTTGCTCTCTAGTCCAACCTGTCTGCCGGTTGTATCCTATTTCAGAACAGTTCTATACACAATACCCCCCCAAGACAAGTTGGAGTATCAGAGAGTAGAGAAATGATATAATTGGAGATCTGAGATATCTGAAGAAGTCTAATAGGAGCTTCTCAGTAAAGGAGACATAGAGCAAACACAAAAAAGCAAAAGCACTAGAATACAAGCGAAAAAAAATCAAAAGCAAGATATTTCCCATCAGACGGTAGATACTATACCACATGAAAACGCTTCAAAACGTTCATTGATGAAATTGTGCTGCTCATTGTAATGTTTGCCGATAACCTAAACACGCTTGAAGCAACTACTCTAGGACGGAGATGAAGAATCGTCTAATTAAGCATCGAATTTGAGAAACAAATCAGCCATCCGAAACTGTCGAGACACAGCAACAAAATAGGTTGTCCGTTACTAAAGGGGGGAAACTTTAAATTGGCCTAAAAACAAGATCGGTGCAAATTACTTTCCTTACAAAAAAACAGAGGTTATTCTATCCTAATATAAATGGAAACTAAAAAAAATCTATCCTCTGCGTCGTGAATATGTACAAAGCCAACATAACTTCCAGCTCCTACAAAGTTTTGCATAGCACTCGTATTAGCTTTAGCTTTTACCAACTAGCACAGGCTCCCTAACTGAGGAAACTTCATAACAAATTTAACAAATAATACACACTTTCAAAGAGTTAATCCCTCTCTTGCTGCGGCTTTGCCTTTATCATTTTAATTTGTACATTCTACATATCTCAGAACTTATAACTCCATAGTTCAACGGACAAACTTCCGACCACCCAAAGAATTACATAACTCAGTAAAGCTTATATTCAACCAACCAACGTAGTACATTTCCACAATGTTACGGGCTCAAGCATAATCATGTTTAAGATTTACATTTATCAGCAATTACTGGTCTAGAGAAACAAATACCGCACCAATTAAGAAACCAAAAACATCCAATCAACTATAATCAACCACAACTTAACAAACACACCATCAAAGGAAACCTTATATCACAGTAACAACATTCAAATCAATCGCAATAGCATTAAATGTCACTTTAGAACATCAACATAACATTATAGGTCCTACAACAAGATTATGCGCAAAAACGACAAAAAAAAGACTTATATTTTGGTTCAAACGAGCTATCAAAATCGATAGCAAAAACAAAAAGTCAAAATTACAACGAAAGTCAAAGGAGAGAGAGAGAAGACCTTCTTGTCCATATGAGGAAAAACGGCGAAGAGGTGTTCAAGCAATAGGAAAGGCGATTGACCGATGGAACCAGAGAAGCGAACAGGAGAAGAAGAAGAACAACGAATTCGCTTCGAAGAAGACGAAGATGGCGACGGAATTTCTTCGAAAATCGACGATCTCTTTCCACACACTATTGCAGACATGTTGTGGCAAAAACCCTAAACCTAATAATAATCAAACCGATCAATTTTCAATTTCCGATTCCAACTCGAATTCCAATTTATCGCCGAAATTAAAATTCCGAATTTCTGGCGATTTAAGCACAAGATTTAGGTGAAATTGAAGGTAGAATTGAAGATTAGACGAGAAAATTGGGGAGAAATTAGGTATTTGGATTCAACCATTTGAAGAAGATGATGTTTAAATTTTTACAAGTTATTATGAATTTGTTCCACATTCTCTCTCCTCTTTTGGAGGAAACAAATGAGATAACGCCGTGTTTGGTTGGTGGAAAGATGATGTAGTAGAGTGATCAATGGGGAAAATGATTAAAAAAAATAGTGAAAGTGAAAATTGGAGGAAAGATTCTCGTAAAAGAAAAGAAAATATAAAAGGAGGGAAGATGATAATGAACAAAATTCACCTAAAGCTTTATGCATGTGGATGGTTGTGTTGTAATATGACTTTTGAGGTGAAAGTTAGTTTTTTATTAAAAAAAAAATTAACAAACTTCATAATTTATGATTAGTTTTTTATTTAACAAACTTAATGATTTATGAATAATTTTTTGAAAAAATTAATCAACTTGAAAGTTCCCATAAAAATAATCAAAATAAAAAACTAGAAAGTTATGAAAATTGGTTTGTTTTTCTTTTTTATTCGGTAATTAACTGAAATTTACGCAGTCGGTCATCAATGAGTTGGAGTAAGAAGGGATTCCCAACCCATAAGAAACTTTCGAAACCTGGAATTGGGGATTTATACCCGAAACAAATATTTACACAAACTCCCCAATTTGGGGTTGATGAGAGTCGAACACCCGACCATGAGGTTGGGAGGTGGGAGCTCCAACCATTGGCCTCCTACATGATTCTCATAAAAATCGGTTTGTAGCCAAGTAAAATGCTGTGTTTTGAAACAAAAAATTGAGGAAAGCCAATTATGGAGGAATAGGGATTACTTCAAGACATGTTTATAAAATCTTAAATCAATCATTTAAGTCATACACATTATTTATAATAAAATTCAAATCCCATAAATTTTCATTTGATCATTAGAGAAAATGAAAATCTGTAATAATTCTACATTTAAGGGACATATGCATGAGGGATAGAGATTATTAAGATAAGAGAGTATGATAAAGATAGGGGATTAGTGGGTGGGATAGAGAGAAAATAACTTTTTTCCTTGTCTGGCATAGGTTGGTAATGAGACTGGTATAAGCTACAAAGTAACCAAAATACCCTTATTAACTCTCACACACTCTTCCCTTCTTCCTTTTTATTAAAGGTAAAATAGTATTTTCTTCACTTTTCTTATCCCTCACTCTTATCCCTCTAGGTATTATTTGGTGGGATAAGGGGGTTTTTTATCCCTATCCCTTAACCCCTTAAACAAACACTGCATTGTCATTGGCTCATCGTCCATTGTCTTAATTATTAGTGTACATACAATAAAATTTGGCAAGCAAGATTGAAATTTCTTAGAATTATGTAGTTACACCTACCACCGGTCCAGGACTGGACCGGGCTAGACCGAGACCGGTTTAACCTACGGACTAGAAATTGGAAATTCAGTAGATCGGGATCGGACCAAAATCTTTATATTTTGTTCCGGTCCGATTTTGGACCTCATGGACCGGAATCTGTATTTAAAAAATAAATAAATAACCTTTGTTTAGATATAAATATATTTATAAATTAGACACATTAAAATTTAATAATTCTAATAACAATAATCTTAAAGACGATAAAGAGTAGGTTATTAGCTTTCTAACTTTTAAACTTTTTTTACCCTTAAAACTTTTTTTTTCTTCTAAAAAACAGAAATTCCAATCTACCGGTCCGAACCGGAATTTTTCGGATTTGGGCTGGACGGGCCGGAAACCCCGAATCTTGGTTTTATGTGGACCGAGGACGGGACTGGATAATATTCGGTCCGACCCTGATATTTACACAACCCTATTTACAATACTTACACCATCTTACAATGTACTCCATGTTTACAGTTATTATCTTATGTCAATTATATTAGGAGTTAGGTTAATATGTCAATTATATTATTCACTTAGTTTAGGCTGCTTAAAACTTATTTAAGTTACCCAAATGAGCTGCTAATGGTTGTGTGTTTCCCCTAAAAAAAAAGTTACCCAAATGAGCAAACGAGTTAAAACACAAAGAGATTCAAATTAACCTGGAAGGCTGGAACATGTAAGGGAATGTAGTCATGTACCAAACTAAACTCTCCAAACGTCACTCTACGTTCATCCGAGCCGATTCTTTTGTCAATTCATAATATGCCCAGGCCCAAGTGCCCAACTATCTTAAACGTTTGGTCCACTATAAAGCTGTGTTTGATGTTGGCAAAATAACCATATTCTCTCTGTTAAATATGTACATCTGGCTGTTTTACCTCTACCCAATTGTCCCAATCATAAAGTATGGCCTAGTTAGTGAATTCTTTTCCCTCACTATCCAATCAACAAGTAGGGTGTCTACAAATTTTTTTTCTTTTTTGAGGAAAAGGTGTCTACAAATTTGATTTTTCCTTCTGTATGATATTTATAGCTTAATTTGCAAGTGTTCCAATGCAATACTACTAACTACTTATAATTTAGCGCTTTTTCTTTCCTTTTTCATAAACGGTGAGGGCCTACAAATTTAGCGAGGGCCGAGGGGGAAATGATATCCCTCTTTTTTCAGCAAACGATTTACTCAGTTGATATAATAATAACTACTCCCTCCGTCCCATAATATAGTGCTTACATTCCTTTTTGGGTATCTTAAAATATTGTGCCTATTTTATTTTTATCAATTTATTTGGACTAAATTATCCTCAATCTTTACACAAATTCTCTGATTTTTTTAAAGAAAAACATAACTAAGGGAGTAGTTCCAAGATAAAAGTACTCTTATTTTTTTTTTTTTTTGAGATCCTACTATTCCCTCCACTCTCCTTAATTCCCGTGCAAAAAAAAGAAGTAAGTACTTACTACTCCATCCGTCCCATAATATAGTGCTTACTTCTTTCTTTTCACGGTTATTAAGGAGATTGAAGGGAGTAGTAGGATTCTAAAAAAAAAAATTTAATGAGGTACTTTTATCTTGGAACTACTCCCTTTATTTTCTTTTTCCTTCAAAAAAAATCAAAAAGTAATAAAATTTCCTTGGAATTGTGCAAAGTAATAAATAGGAGCACACATTTTGAAAGAAAGCTAGGAATATTTTGGGAAGTTTGTGTAAAAATTGAGGATAATTTAGTCAAAACAAATTAATATAAAATGAAGTAGGCACAATATTTTGGGACACCCAAAATGAAATGTAAGCACTATATTATGGGACGGACGGAGTATAATTTTTTTTTTTGCATGCAATACGTGCATTACATCGCGTGTGTGATATTTTGTGGAAATTTTCAATTTAATCCTCATTTATTATTTTGGGTTAAAGATTTGCTTTAAATGTAATTATACAAATAAGTGTAAAACTGTTTTGCATTGCGTGTCGAGTCCAGATCCCTCAAAACGTCGTGAATTATGGCATGAACTAGAAGATTTCGCCAAAACTCATAACCACCCCTGGCTTTTAGCTGGGGACTTTAATGACACCCGGTATAGCTCTGGGAGAAGCAGTGCTTGTTATGAGACCAACCGCCGTTCAGCAAAATTTAATGAGTGCGTTCATGACATGGAGTTGGTCGAAGTGGAGTTTTCAGGGGCTCAGCATACTTGGGCTCATGGCCTAACATTATAAACTCGCAAAAGTGCCAGACTTGCATGACAGGGCGTTGTGCAATGGTGAGTGGGGTTTTCGTTTTAATAATGCTAAAGTTAAGCACTAACCTGCATACATTATGATCACTGCCCCATCTTAATTTCACCAAACTGTTTTGTTCCTTTACATAACATCAATAGGCCGTTTAGGTTTCAAGCTGCGTGGTTAAAACATGAAAATTTTAAAGAGTTTGTGGATAGTAAATGGGATTCCAGTAGGCCTCTTATTCCCTCTCTTGCAAAACTGGCGGATGACTTACAGAACTGGAACAAGGAAGTTTTCGGCAATATTTTCCATCAAAAAAGGACTCTCATGGCACGGATAGCAGGGATTCAAAAATATTAGCGACTAAGATGGATAGGGGTCTTATAAAACTTGAAGCAAGATTGAGACGAGAACTTGATGAGGTTCTTGACTGTGAAGAAACCATGTGGTACCAAAAGTCTAGAATTGAATGGATTAAAAATGGAGATCGTAACACCTCTTTTTTTCACCTTAGTACTGTAATTCGTAGGTGGAGAAACAGGGTGAGTGCTATCAAGAAACATGAAGGGACTTTCCATGACAAAGAACTCATAAAAGAACATATTGTCTCCTAATTCACTGACTTGTTTTTGGCAGATGAGGAGCCGAATGGTTATGACGTGCCACAAGATGTCTTCCCCAAATTGTCTAACAAGGACTGGGAGGCATTATGTAAACCGTTTAGCAGAATTGATGTGGATGAGGTGGTTAAAAGTATGGGTTCGTTGAAAGCATCGGGGCCCAATGGTTTTCAAGCCCTCTTCTATCAGAAAAATTGGGACGTCGTTGCTAAGAATGTATATGAAATGGTGTTGCCAGTGTTAGAAGGTAAAGGTTTGCACGAGCATTTAAATGAGACTAATATTGTGCTTATTCCTAATATCGATAATCCAGAGTTAGCTTCCCAATTTCGCCCAATTAGGCTATGTAATGTGGCCTTAAAATCATCTCTAAAGTGTTAGTAAATGGGATTAAACCTTATCTCCCGATTCTTATATCTAACACTCAGGCAAGTTTTGTCCCAGGGAGTCAGATTACAGACAATATAGTGATTGTGCAAGAGCATCTGCATACAATGCGGAGGAATTAAGGGGTGAAAGGATTTATGGCTCTTAAAATTGACTTCGAGAAAGCTTATGATCGCCTACGTTGGTCCTTTATTAGAGATACTCTCATGCAAATGAATCTTCCTATTTTGTTAGTAAATGTGATCATGGAATGCATAACTTCAGCTTCTCTTCAAGTTTTATGGAATGGGGAACCTTCTCAAAGTTTTAAACTTAGTCGGGGTATTAGACAAGGAGACTCGTTGTCTCCGTATCTTTTTGTAATGTGCATCGAGAGGTTGTATCAAATCATTGAAGAGGCTATTGTGGCCAACAGATGGAAACCAATACGTGTAAGTCGTGATGGTCTGCTATTGTCGAATTTATTCTTTGCCGACGATATCATTCTTTTTGCGGAGGCAAACGTGGAACAAGCTATTGTTATTCAAAATTGTTTGGACATATTTTGTAGAGCCTCGGGGTAGCGAGTGAGTTGTTCGAAATCTCGGGTTTTCTTTTCAAAAAATATTCCAACTCAAACCCAGGATGACATCTCTTTGGCGTTGGGGATGACAACTACAACAGACTTAGGCATGTATCTAGCTCGGCATGCCAACGTTGACGAGTCGTGTTACGAAAGATACCTTTAGCCACTTGTGTGAAAAAATTGATCGTAGATTAGCAGGTTGGAAGACCAAGTATCTCTCATTGGCTGGAAGAATTACATTGGCAAAATCAACCATCTCTACGTTGGCTAATTACTCTATGCAAACAGCCAAGGTGCCTCGGTATGTTTGTGATGAAATTGATCGTAAGACAAGGAAATTCATTTGGGGTGGGAATGAGGAGAAGAATGGCACGCACCTGCTTGCGTGGGAGACATTACAAAAACCAATTCAACATGGTGGTGTTGCTATGCGTTCACCGAGACAAATTAATGCAGCAAATCTAACAAAACTAGGGTGGCGTGTGCTCTCGGAACCAAATGCATTGTGGTCTAGAGTTTTAAGAGCAAAATACTGTAAAGGGATGTGTGACATTGACATGTTCACACACAAAGGGGATGCCTCCAATGTTTGGAGAGATATTACAGACGATGCAAAATTTTTATGTGAAGGTTTAAGGATGGATGTTGGAAATGGAAACAAAACATTGTTTTGGGACCATAAATGGGTGTTGAATTAACCTCTAAGTGACTTGGTGCTGCAACCTATTCCCACTGATTTACAAGCGGCCACAGTAGCCGAAATGTGGGACCAACATGATGGCTAGAACTGGAATGTCATCTCGCCCTTCTTACACCCATACACGCTGAAATTAATCCAGGCCTACGAACTCAAAAATGACCCAGAAGCCGCTGATTTAGTGTACTGGCAGGATGCAAAGAAAGGCAAATTTACAATACGATCTGCTATTAGTATAATGCGGCATGAGAGCGAGGTATTGGATGAGGATTGTTGGGAAGCAATATGGAGTGCTCCAGTTCAGCAAAGAATTCGAGCATTTCTATGGATCTCTTGCCATGATAGAGTGCTAGGAAATTTGAATAGATATAAACGTCGTATGACGGATGACCCACATGGCTTTATTTGTGGTGGAGGGGAGGAGTCTACACTTCACATCCTCCGTGATTGTCCAGCAGCTAGGCTGGTTTGGCGAAAGGTTGGTGGCCCTGCAAGCTCAACGCACTTCTATCAATCCACTCTCAAAGAATGGATAGAGGAGAATGTAAGCAAAATTTCTGAGAATATGGATGAGAAATTGCATACTCTTTTTGGTGTTACTGTGTGGTGGATTTGGAGGTGGCGGAATTATTTTGTGTTTGACAGAAGAAATGAAGTTCTATTAGATTACGGAGCGTTCATCCAAATACGATTCAATGAGGCTCGAAGAGGGTGGGAGGAAGCTGGGGTTGATCATCTTAGAGCTGAACCACGAGTGCAAAAGTTCATCAGTTGGCAATGCCCACCCATGTACTAGTATATGTTGAATAGTGATGGTGTTGCGAAGGGTGCGCCTGGTCCTGCAGGTGGAGGTGTGATTATAAGGGATTATTTGGGGAATTTTATCTCGGCTGTTTCCCTGAATTTTGGTCATTGCATTGCTCTTAAAGCTGAAATCATGGCCCTTGCAAAGGGGTTAGACATAGCCCGCGAGCTGCAGATTAAGAAGCTAGAGGTCCAACTCGATAGCTCGACTTGTGTGCAAATGCTGAACAATAACTCGATGGTGTCTGGGGACTACATACATGATATTTTACATACATTGTCGAGCCTTATTGCTGAAGTCATATTAGGAAGTGAAGGTAATTCATGTTTATCGAGAGGGTAATCGCGCGGCGGATTGGCTTGCCAACAAGGGGGTCACTCAAACTAATAGAGTCCTGTTTTTAGGTTTTGTTCCTACTCATTTGTCTAGAATTCTTGAGGAGGATGTAGGGGGGGCTTTGCCACGCCAAGTACCTCCGTAGGTGTGTATTTTTTTTTTGTTTTCCTTTACGTTCTCTGTTTTAGTCTGGTATTCTACCTCTTATGAATCAAAACAAAAAAAAATTGCATCGCGTGTGTGTGATTTGCTTTAGTAAAATAGGGCTTGATAAATTTTGTTGAAAACCTACTCGTGAGATATAAGTGTCTAACTATATCTCTATAGATAATGAATAAGGATTAGATAGAAATTTCAATTATTACTTTGAGAGTTGTACATGTTTCTTTTGTTTTAAAAAATTTGAAAGTTACCTTAACTCAAAAAAAAATTTGGTTGTTACATTTTTTAAAATTTCCATGACTTTCTTGTCCTCATTAATTAATTATCTTGGAATAACAGATACATAAAAGATATTTAAAGAAATTCAAGTGGATGCCAAAATCCTCAAGAGTTTGTATATATAATAGAGATTGAAGTGGTTCATTTAATGTTAAAAGTTAGCCTTTGTTTAAAAGTGAACCTCTTGACTTGAAAATTGGTCCATTTTCACTTAAAAGTGACTTATTTTGGCTTAAAGTAAACTAATTGGGGGGGCCCAGCCAAGGAACCCCTTGGTAAGAAGAAAGACCCTACTGAGCCAACCCAACTACACAAGTCAACGCTTGAGAGTATGAGGGATATAAGAGAATCCCTACTCCCAAGCACAAGTAGGTAGTGGAGTTCGAATTTGTGACATCAAGGTCACAAGGTGAGTTCCTCACCACCTCCACCAAACAAGCTTGATTGGTTAGCTTAAAGTGAACTTGTCTGACAATAAATTTTTATTAACCACCTGATAACTAATGCACACAAATACTAATTATTTATTTATTCATTTATTGATTATTATTATTATTATTATTATTATTATTATTATTATTATTATTAAACAATAAAGACAGTTATGCTACTGCTTTTTCAATAAAAGTGTATGATCCAACAACTTTAGTAGAATATAAAGAAAGCATTAGTACACAAAAAGAAATGTTGTTATGTGTAAAAGGTTAATCTCCATTTATGATCCAAAACTTTTGAGTTTTTGTTATGTTAACTAATAGATCGTTAAAGATATTAATGGTTAATATTATGTATTGACATATGTAAAACTCAAAGTAGAATGATTCTTTTTTAAAACAAAAGAAGTTTTAAGAATACAATATTTGTAACAAGTTTGTGCACCACTATGATTTTTTTTCAATGATAAAAAAAAGAAAAAGAAAAGAGCAATAATTGTAAGTTACATATTGTAGTTCCCCTTAAAATGAGCAGTGTTAGAGTCCGTTTGGTTCACTATTTTTAGGGTCCAAGAAACGGAATCAATTACTGATTCCCTTTCTTCATGTTTGGTTCAACTCCTCACCAATTCATTACCATTACTTGGTGCTAATGGACTCCCCAATTTGTTACCTCCCCCTCCCCCTCAAGTAACAAAATCCATTAGTTGGTGGTAATGGTTACCATTCGATTTTCATTCCATGGCTTGAACCAAACACCCAATAAATGGAACCATTTTTATTACCATTTTCCTCCTTTATTTGTTTACATTCCCTTTCCATTCCAAATCTTGAACCAAACGACCACTTAGAGATGACTTAATCACAATTCACAATTTGACCAATCTTAATCACAACTCAAATTTATTATTGTTGCTTTATTTATGCTTTTCTTTGTTATCTGGTCCTGTACCTCTTTGGAATAAAAAAAAAAAACAAATTGACCAATCTAAATTTATAGTTGATCAACCCAAAACATTAACACAATCTTCTGTCGTTAATGAAATGACATCTCACCCTCTTTCTTTAATTTTCTTTCTTGTTGCACTAAAATTTAAATCCTATACTGTATTTAGCTAAGATGATGTGCATAAACTTGAATTTTTTTTCCTTTGAAGCTGGTGGAGGGGTCGATGGGACAGGATTTGCACATTTGCAATCAGATATGCTCTGACTCCCCTTTATGCAATCTTTGACTATATAATCCTTTTCTCTCATTCCCTTTTTCCCTCTGATTGTGAATAAGGAATTGTAATCTTGTACATGTTAATTAACTTAGTTGGCTAGAGTATTGAGGTGATTTCTAATAGGTTTTAATTTTCATATCTGATTTTATTACTATTTATAGTACCATGTACAAAAAGGTACGTGTAAAATGATATGCATCATCTCTAATACACACTTTATAAATAAGTTTAAACGTTACAAAATGCATATCTAATAATAGCATTTTCGTGTTAATATGTGATTCGATATAGGTATTAGGAAATTATGAAATAATATGAGGCAAATCATTGGGTACTATATGCCAAATAAAGTATGCATAAACTAGGATTACTTTTAACTTTCCTACAACCCTTAAAACTACACAAATACCTTGAGTATTGCCCAATTGAATACCAACTGTAGCAAAGATATATATTTTTTTTAATAAGGTAAGGAGAAACCTTGACAAGTTGGGGGGAATAAAGGGGATCCCAACTTGCCAAGAGTGAAAATCGATCCCAGGACCTCCTGGAACCGGGAGGGAAGCTCTAACCACTAGGTTATCCCTCACTCTCAACTGTAGCAAAGATATGTTAGTAGTGTATGTTAACCAAGTAGTATTTGGTCTAGTGAAAAGGTTTGTGTCTCACACCAACCTAAAAAATATGTTAATAGTACACGCTATTGAGATAATATTTTTTAGCATTTTCAAGTCGACATAAGAGAATCAAAGATGGTTCGACAAATCCATTCATCCTAAATTTGCCAAATACAATATGCAAAAACTAGGAATACACTTTTTCCCATTCACCCCTTGAAAAGCAAAAGTGGTGGTAAGTTTTCTACTTCCTCCGTAACGAAAATATTGCAACATTTGGAATGAGCACGGACTCCTAGTCAAAATTTGGTAATTGTAGTTAGATGAGTGAATTAATAAAAAGTAGGTGAGAGAAAAAAGGAGGGGACCATTTGATTAGTTGCCCATGTGGGGTATTTAGGAGCAAATTTTGGGGGGGAAATTTTTGGCTCTTGCCTTTTTGGGAGAGAGAAAAAAAGGGCCCATACATGACCCTTATTCCCCCCCTATTTCTGATCATTGTTAAGAGGAAAAAATTGGGAGTAGGCAAACATTGAGGCACCAAGTATTTTTGGCTGCTCAAAGCAAGGCGCCATTTTTGGAGCCATTTAATGCAAAAAATTTAAGCAACCCAAATTTGTAACCTTAGTCATTAAGTAAAAATTCAAAGTTTTCCCACCAATTTGCATTGTTTCAATCCTAATTACACCTCCCTCTATATAAGGAAAGGAACCCATAAGAAAATTATTGTTTGAATACACAAAATATCAACCCACAATGGCTTAAGTTAACTCTCTAATTAGTCACTACACACACTGTACATCTTCTTCATCTTCTTGCAACCCAAAAAAAAAACCAGCAACAACAGTAGCACCCTCATCCTAGCAACAAAAACCAACCAAAATGGATGAAGCAGATGCATTCTTTGGAATAGATCAGCTACTTGATGAAGAAGGGTTAGGAGCACCTACACCTACAGAAGAAGAAATGTGGGTCAATGCATTTATTAGAAAAAAATATGGAAATCTAACAAACAATCAAAGAGGTTACATCAGTTTTAACTCCTTGGCATGATGGAAAATGGGAAGTTACTATGGGGGAAAATTTCATGGGTTGCTAAACAAATTGAGGTGCATAAAAGTACAATATCCAGAATTTTCAAAGAAGCAGAAAAACAAAGAGCAAGAGGAGAAGCCATTGATGTCAGGTCCAAAAAAAAGGGGAAGTCAGGGAGGAAAGCACAAGAAGTTTATGAGGAGTGGCTACAATCAGCCCCCTTCATCTGAGGTGTACTTATAGAGCATACGCAAGCTACTTAAAGTGCTCACACATGAAGATTTTCAGACTGCTGAAGACAATAAAGCTAAGGGTGCACACAAGCAACAACCACCCAGCAGTGACATACAAGCATAAGATAGAGAGAATGCAGTGGGTACTCAAGCACATTGACTATGCAACAGAGGGTAGCAAACCATGCTTCATCCCTATGAACAACATTGTTCATATTGATGAAAAATGGTTTTACTTAAACCCTGACAAGAGAAGGTTTTATCTGCTACCATCATAAATTAATCCATACAGAGTATGCATGTCAAAAAGGTACAAGATCAAGGTAATGTTCATGGGTGTTACATCAAGGCCCTTATTTAAAGAACATGGTGTGATGATACATGATGGGAAATTTAGAATTTTCCCATTTGTGTTCAGGCAAAGAGCAAAGAAGAGAAGCAAAAACAGAGAAGTTGGGACACTTGAGACCAAGGCAATACAAAATGTTACTAAGGTTGTGTTCAGAGATATGCTGCTCAGAAATGTGCTACCAAGCATCATGAGGAAATGACCAGAAGGGATGTGCAAGGACATCTTCATTCAACAGGATAATGCAAGGCCACACCTAAGTGATGATGATGCAGAATTTAGAAATGCAGCAAGCCAAAATGGGTTTAACATTCATCTAATTTTCCAACCACCACGGTCTCCTGATTTCAACATCCTAGATTTAGCTCTTTTAAGGGCTTTTCAAAGTTCGCAATACCAATCATTTCCTAAAAATATGGATGAGTTGATTGAGCAAGTCAACCTAGCATTTGTAAACTTTAATCCCAATCTCATTAGGTACACATGGATTCATTTACAACAGGTAATGGTAGAAGCTCTCAAGGTCAAGGGAGGGAACAACTACAAGAATCCACATGTGGGGAAGGCTAGGTTGGAAAGGTTGGGGTTACTAAAGTTGAACAAGAAGTCATTGATGAGGCTGTTGCATATCTTAATGTTGTGACAACTGAATTTTCAGAAGCAATGGAAGAAGACATAGAAGTTGATGCAGATTAAATGAAGCATGAAGATGACTGCCCCTTTTAAATACTTTTGATGAAGGTTAAGCTAAATTGTGTAAGCCCCTTTTTGTTCACTTACTTAGAATTTAAGCCTTCAAGTTAAACATTCCTTTTTGTTAGGTTAACTGTAGTGGTTAGAAGGTCCTTTTTGTAGTTATGTGATGGCAGTCACTAGTTACACTTATTTTATTGATCCTAATTGTAAAAATTGAACTTTAATGGAAGGTATCTTATGTCTATGTTTGCCAATTCTTATTGGGACTCAATGGTTGGAAAATAATGTGTTGTTATAATCCTATTGAATGCAAGCTTACTGTTTTCATAAGTCTCATCATTTGACAGCCTTAGGTCCATCAGATTTAGGGTTTTTCACAAAGAAGTTTATGATGTTTGTTACCTCAACGTTCACAACAAAGACTAATGTCAATGGTGTAGCACCAGCATAGGTCCATTGTTGTAAACGGAGCAATTCAAACATCATAACCAATTGTGTTGAGTCCCTTCATCACTTAGACATTAACACATAAAGGACTCAAACCAACAAAAGGGACAGGGACACCCAAGTGTAATATGGTCATTGAGGTTGTATTCTTACATGCACACACACACACACACAACATCATCCAACAATGGCTTCTCCAACTCAAAGGGCAGAGACTCATACAACAGGAGCACATACAGGGACATATGCAAAAGTAACAGCAATAAATCAAACCCCAACAGCAACATATGACAAACATATTCAATCCACCAATACAACCCAACAGTGACAAAAAAAATCCAACAGTAACAACCAATAATAATCCAACAGCAACCCAAATGAATCCAATATCCAACAAATTTCATCCTCCAATCCTATCCAACAGCTACACAAATTTATCCAACAACATCACCACTACAAATCCAACAGGCACACAAAAAACCAACATCATCACAAATAAAAATCCAACACCAACAAATATGTATCCAATACCATCACAAATAATAATCCAACAGCCACACAAATCATTCCAACATCATAACAAATTACAATCCAACAACCACACAAATTATTCCAACATCATAACAAATAATAATCCAACAGCATCAACCAGCCATCCAACAACAACAACAAAGTAAGCCAACAACAACCCAAATGAATCGAACATTCAATACAATCCATCCTTCAATCCAATCCAACAGCCACAACAATATATATATTACCCCAGACCAACAAAATGCATAATGACAGAGCAACATAAACATAATCCCACATGCAAATCCAACAAAATGCGGCCCATCATACACACCCACATATACATAATTCCCACAACAACCCAACACATGAATACCCACATGCAAATATCAGAATCAACAATTCACAAAAAAAAGGAACAAAAACAACAAAAAACAGGATGAAAGTTAGAGATCAGCCTTAAACTTATCAGGGTTCCTCTGGCAAAGTAAATCAGATAGTCTTTGATTTGTTGGGGGACTCATCATCAGATGACAGAATAAAAACAGGATCATGACCTCCATAACCATCAGAATCAGAACCCACAGAATCAGATTTAGCCATAGATCCCAGAATTTGAATGGAGGAATCGTCACTTGATTCTAAAATTTTCACCTTTTCCTTCTCCTTAACCGGTGAAGAAGGTTCAGCAATTTTCACCCCAACCCCTCTTGTTTTGCGCAAGTACGAACACTTAGAAAACCGAGTAGGCGTCGGTTTTGGGGACTCAAGTTTCGCTTTCTTGCCTTTTCCCCCCAGATCTACGCTCCCTAAACTCAAATTTCGAGTGACCCACCGCAGGCAAACCACAAACCACACTCCACCCAAACTTCTTCGCCTCATTGATGCTGTCAATGGCAACCCCTAAAGCCGCAACCGCTTCGGGACTCAACCGCTCTGCAGCCTCGCCACTTTCGTACATGCGAGTTGTTATGACAGACGTGAGAAAGAACAAATAATTGAATGCAAATTAAAGAGAAATCACACACAGAATTAACGTGGTTCACCAGCGGATTATTGGCTACGTCCACTGGCAGAGAGAGAACTGATTTTATTGCTCTTGAGGAAAACAGAAAATACAGATGTTATGAACTAACTCCGTCGAATTAACGAAATTAGGTTAAATAGGCATTTAACTCGGCTAAACTTAATTCGAAATCGCCTACGCGTGTCGCCAGCCCCGCGCCAGGCGCGAGTCGCGGCGCTAGATGAGACTCGCGGTCAGCTCTCGGTATTTGGGCGCGAGCTGAGACGAATGGCCGCGAGTCGCTGTATTGAAGATAGCCCGATTCTAACCAACTCAAGGCATATTCTCACAAATCTCCACCTTGACTTGAATCCTCTCACAATGAACCAGATAACCAAATAACAGACGCATTGAACACAATGCCCAGATTCTCCTGCAACCAGATTTGCCCCGAAAGGCAACCAAACCAGATTTGTCCCTTAAGGACACCAGATTAGCCCCTAAGGGCCCCGGACTTGCCCCAAAGGGCAATTAACAATCACGAACATTGAGCAAGTTCAAACAATGTTGAAACTTACTCTGCGGAACCAGTTTGGTGAACATATCAGTAGGATTATCAGCGGTACCTACTTTCTTCACCTTAACCCTTGTCTCACTCCTCAGAAAATGATATCTCACATCAATATGCTTAGTCCTCTCATGATGGACTTGATCCTTGGCTAAGCATATTGCACTCAAACTGTCACAATACACAATGGCCTGATCGTGATGCAAACCAAGATGACTGACTAGCCCCTTTAACCATATTCCTTCCTTAACAGCTGCTGTCAATGCCATGTACTCTGCTTCAGTAGTAGACAAAGTAACTGTAGCCTGCAAAGTTACCTTCCAACTAACAACAGAGCCACCAAGAGTAAATACATATCCAGTCATAGACCTTCTACTGTCTACATCTCCGGCATAATCAGAACAGAATAACCAGTAACTAAACACTGAGTATCATTCCCATAAATAAGACCAACATCAGACGTACCTCTAAGGTAACAAAAAATCCTCTTGACTGTCTGCCAATGCTCCTTACCAGGATCACCCATGAACCTACTAACAACACTGACTGCATGTGCAAGATCCGATCTAGTGCACACCATAGCATACATCAAGCTCCCTACTGCACTAGCATAAGGAACCCGACTCATGTACTCGTTCTCCTCAGCAGACTTGGGTGCAAAAGCAACAGACAAATGGTTATTGGAGGCACTTGGAGTATCTATAGGCTTAGTTGTTGACATGCCAAACCTTGACAAAATCTTATGAATGTAGCCTTTCTGTGACAAGAAAAGCTTCCTCTGATCTCTTTCCCTATAAATCTCCATCCCCAAAATCTTTTTCGCAGCACCCGAATCCTTCATCTCAAACTCATCACTGAGAAGACCCTTCAACCTCTGAATATCAAACTTGGACTTTGCAGCTATGAGCATATCATCTACATACAGGACCAAATAAATCAATGATCCATCATCCAGCTTGTTGTGATACACATAACAATCATACAGACTCCTGTTGTAACCCAACTCAATCATATAGCTGTCAAACCTTTTATACCACTGCCTAGGAGACTGCTTTAGCCCATACAAGGACTTCTTTAGTCTGCAGACATAGTCTTCTTTATCAGGAACTTGGAACCCATCTGGTTGAGTCATATAAATCTCTTCTTCCAACTCCCCATGTAGGAAAGCTGTTTTCACATCTAGTTGCTCAAGTTCAAGATCCTGATGTGCAACTATTGCTAGAAGCACCCTGATGGAAGTGTGTCTGACCACTGGCGAGAAAATCTCATTATAATCAACCCCTTCCCTTTGCGTGAACCCTCTTGCAACAACCCGAGCTTTATACTTGACCCCCTCAGAAGGTGAGGTCCCTTCCTTCTTCTTGAAAATCCATTTGCATGTGATAATCTTTCTCTCCTTAGGACGTTTGACTAGCTCCCAAGTACGATTCTTATGCAGAGACTCCATTTCATCTCCCATTGCAGCGAGCCATTGAGCAGACTCACTACTTGAGATAGCTTCTTTATAGGTGGATGGCTCATGAGTATCTACCTCCACCTCCTCAGCAACCTGCAGTGCATAGGCAACCATATCCTTAAAATCATACCTCATAGGAGGTCCCACACCAACTCTTCTAGCTCTATCAAGTGCTATGCTAGTTCGATGTGCTTCAGATGAGGCTGATTGATGACTAGAAGATTCATATTCAGTAGCACCATGTTAATCTTCTCCACCTTGGTGTTGTGATTCACTCTCATCATAAGTGACTTGCAGCTCCACCTGTTTATCAACATTACTACCAACAGACACTACCATGGACTTCACAGTGGGGTTAAGCATAGAATTTTCATCAAATATTACACTTCTACTAAGTATAACTCGACTCTCAGAAGGTGACCAGATTCTATAGCCCTTAACTCCACTCCCAAACCCCACAGATACACCCTTCTTAGCTTTAGATCTAATTTACCCTCACTTACATGATAATAAACAGTAGAACCAAAAACTCTCAACAAAGAATAATCTGTAGGCTTACCAGACCACACCTCAAAAGGTGTTTTACAATCAATACCAAAGTGAGGTCCACTATTTGATCAAATAGCAAGTCAGTACTTACGGCTTCACCCAAAATCTTCTAGGTAACTCAAAGATTAGAGAGCATGCACCTCGCTCTCTCCAACAAGAAACCGATTCATGCGTTCTGCTACCCCATTCTGTTGTGGAGTATTCCTAACAGTATGATGGCGTGCAATCCCTTCATTCTTGCAGAACTCATTAAACTCTAACCAACAGAATTCCAGACCATTATCAATTTACAACCTTTTGATCTTCCTTTCAGCTTGATTTTCCACCAAAGCCTTCTACTGGTTGAAATTCATGAAAGCCTCACTTTTATGCTTCATCATAATTACCCAAGTCATCCTTGAATAATCATCGATCATCGACACAAAGTACCTGTGACCTCCAATAGATTCAACTCGGGAAGGACCCCAACAATCAGAGTGGATATAATCAAGTGTGCCCTTTGTAGTATGCACAACCTTTGGAAACTTGCTGCGATGAAGCTTCCCAAACACACAATGCTCACAGAACTCTAAATCCTGCACCTTGTGCCCACATAGAAGATCCCTTTTTGACAGAATTTGCATCCCCCTTTCACCCATATGCTTAAGCCTCATATGCCACAGCTTAGTCATATCCTCCTTGTGAACCTCAGATGATGCAACATCAGCAGAACCTGTCACAGTAGAACCTTGAATAAAATACAAGGTACTATTTTTAATACCTTTCAGAACCACCTTCGAACCCTTACAGACACTCATAACTCCACCTTCACCTTGAAAACTGAACCCCTTACTGTCAAGAAGACTCAAAGATATCAGATTCTTTGTCATCAGTGGAACATGCCTAACTTCGTTCAAGGTGCAGAATGTACCATCATGAGTCCTCAACCTGATGGAGCCTATTCCAACTACTTTGCATGCAGCACTGTTAGCCATAGAAACATGACCCCCATCTACCTGCTCATAAGTCAAAAACCACTCCCTGCATGGGCTAATATGATACGATGCCCTAGAGTCAAGAACCTACACATCCCTATAATGTGACTGGTTATTAGCAACTAGGGTCAGATCTTCCTCAGAATTACCATCAGTTTCTGCCAGAGCAGCAAAACCTTCATTCTTTTCCTGTTGCTTCTTTTTCTTAGGACATTCATTTTTCCAATGCCCTTTTTCCTTACAGTAGTTACAGACATCATTAGGTTTAGGACCCTTAGAATTCGAATTTTTATGGTTCGATTTCTTTTTACCAGATTTCCCTTGTCCTTTACCCCCAGTCACAACTAATCCAGATGTCTGATTTTCTGTACTAGAACCATATGCCTGATGACGGACTTCTCTAGTATGAAGAGCAGATCTTACTTCTTCTAATGACAGACTATCTTTCCCAACAATAAAAGAATCCACAAAATTCTCATACGATAAAGGCAAAGATACTAACAGAATTAAAGCAGCATCCTCATCATCTACTTTAACATCAATATTACGAAGATCTAGCAAGATAGTATTCAATTTATCTAGATGGTCCCTCAGAGGCATACCTTCCTGCATATGCAGGCTGAACAAATGTTGCTTCAAAAGCAGCTTGTTTGTTAGAGATTTCGTCATGTATAGACTCTCTAACTTCAACCAAAGACCGGCGGCGGTTTCCTGCTCTACAACCTCAGTAATTATGTCGTCAGAAATACACAATATAATCGTTGAATGTGCCTTCTCCTCCAGAACGGCCATCTCAGCGGTTTCTGAATCCGATGACTTCTTTGCCAACGGTGCCCACAACCCCTGTTACTTCAGTAAAGCCCGCATTTTGATTTGCCACAGACTAAAACTGTTTCTCCCAGTGAATTTATCGATTTTCACATTCATCCCAGACATCTTTCTCACCCGGATCGAACACAAAGCTCTTGATACCAATTTGTTATGACAGACGTGAGAAAGAACAAATAATTGAATGCAAATTAAATAGAAATCACACACAGAATTAACGTGGTTCACCAACGGATTGTTGGCTACGTCCACGGGCAGAGAGAGAACTGATTTTATTGCTCTTGAGGAAAACATAAAAAAACAGATGTTATGAACTAACTCCGTCGAATTAACGAAATTAGGTTAAATAGGCATTTAACTCGGCTAAACTTAATTCGGAATCACCTACGCGAGTCGCGGCGCTGGCCGCGGCTCGGGTCAGCTCTCGGCATTTGGGCGCGAGCTGAGACGAATGGCCGCGAGTCGCTGTATTGAAGATAGTCCGATTCTAACCAATTCAAGGCATATTCTCACACGAGTGAAGTACGCGAAATGCGATGCTTCAAAAAGTTGAACACATAGATTCAAGAGATTTTTCCTATCAGGATCTTATTCCATTGCAAGCACTGTTTTAAGGGGCTCAAGGTTCACCATTTTCGGCGAAGAATTATGAGAAACAACAAAAGTGTGAGATGGAGAGGAGAAGGAGATAGAGAATTCGCCGATTGAGGGAGAAGAGAAGAGGAAAATAGATATAGGGTTTGACATTTTTGGGAAATTGGGGTAATTTAAAGGGGGGAAGATTTTAAGGTTACGATCCTGGAAGTTGGGGGAATTTATCAAGATCTTAAATGGGAGATGGGGGTAGTTGAAGGTTGGGGTTTGATTTCTAATTTTGGGAGGGGTTGATAGGTTAGATGATTAATTTTGGTGGGAATCATTAAGGGGTGGGTTTATTTAGGTTAGTTATGTAATGTGGGTTAGGGAGTAGTAATGATAATTTAGGGTTTTTTAGTAATGGCATTGTTGTAAATATGTTGAATTTTTTTTACTAAAATTAGTCAATTTTAAAATGTTGCATTTTTTGTGATACGGCCCAAAACGGCAAATGTTGTATTTTTTTTTTGTTAGGGAAGAAGTATAAAATTTCACCCCCGCCAAAATCTTAGAAAAATGACCAAAACCCACAGAAAAAGAAAAGAAAGTAGTTTTTGTAACACAATGAGGAGATATGGTGATGATGATGATGATTGATGATACCCTGCAATCTCCAACAGCAACAAACAACAACAACAATCCCTTTCACTCTTTCTCTCTCTTCTCTCACTTTCTCTCTCTCTCTCTCCCATTATGATAAAAATTCACTCTTTATCAATTTCCTCTTATTTCCCTCTCATACCCAACAATTATTTTGATATATAACTGCCCAATGAAACTCAACTATCTTATTACAAAATTCAAAGGAGAAAAAACCCAAAAAGAAACAACACAAATAGTATAAAAAATACAATAAAGAAGTTAAATTTATTCCAAAAATGGAGAACAAGTGTGGTTGTTGGGCAGTCTTGCGCAGAAATGTTAGAGGTTCCTGCAAATCTTCTGCTTCCAAAAATTCTGCTAATTCTATACCTCGTTCTAGCCTTGTTTATGATGCAGGTCTCATAAATTTCCATATTTTATTTTGGTTCAACTTCAAATTGACTGTGATTGATATATTCTCTTTTTTTTTTCTGGGTTGCTGTTTGATTCTCTTTTCTGAAAGTAGATTTTGATCACATGAACTTTTTATCATCTGGGTACAAATTTTTTCTTTTTTACCCTTTCTGGGTTAGAATTTGCTGAAAGTTTTTCCAAAGTTGTTGGCTTTATTTTTTGTTTGATTTGATGTGCGAATTGCCTAATTTTAATGTATGTGGGAAGAATTTACTACCCATTTATGTAATTGTTTAAAATTTTGATTATGTAAAGAGTCTCATTTGATCAAACTGCTAAAATCCACTTTTCTTTTGTCATGATCCATAATTTATTCCTCAAAATAGGTCAGAAGCTAGTAAAAAGTGACATTTCTGAATTTAGGCAAGTCAGTTTTGTGCAATTTATGGAAATCCCAGTTTTTACTTCTTTGATTGCTGCTTTACATAGTACTTTTGAGTCTTTTAGTCTTATATCTTGTTATTTATGGAATTAGACATCTTTGCACTGAAGTAGAAATATCAATTTTTTTTTCTTCTTTTTGGTGCTTGATTTCCAGAAAATGAAGCATGTTTATAAGGTGGAAATTTAATTTGAGATTGTTTTGTGATTGTGAATGCAGCTGCTGAAACCAGGTATCTGAATGCTAGCAATAGGGAAATGTGTGTACCAAATGATGATCCTCAGCTTCCCTCTGATCCTCCTGATCCACCAGGACCACCACCTTTAGAAACCAAACCACCTCCTCAACTCCTCCAATTCACATTTCAGGAACTAAAATCGGCCACCGGAAACTTTAGGCCCGATAGCATACTCGGAGAGGGCGGTTTTGGGTATGTTTTTAAGGGATGGATTGAAGAAAATAGCACATCACCTGCAAAACCAGGCACTGGAATTACTGTTGCTGTTAAAAGTTTGAAGCCAGATGGTCTCCAAGGTCACAGAGAATGGGTGGTTAGTGAATTTTACTTGGAATTACTTGTGTTTAAGGCCGTGATCACTTCACCTCGTTTTTACTGATTAAATTGATATTTACTGATGGAAACTGATTTGGTGGTTATTGTTTTCTTATGGACTTTACTGATTTTAATTGAATAGAACTGTTTTTGACTGATTGAAATTGATTTTAATTAAGTTGAAGTGAACAGGGCAAATGAAGTTTATTTAAGTGCATTTCGGACATGAGTTGTATGCTTAATGTGTTTGATGAATGCAGGCTGAAGTTGATTTTCTTGGGGAACTTCATCATCCAAATCTTGTTAAGCTCATTGGGTATTGTAGCGAAGATGATCAGAGACTTCTCGTATACGAGTTCATGACTCGTGGAAGTCTCGAGAACCATCTCTTTCG
Organism: Beta corolliflora; assembly: GCA_947648045.1. Taxonomy (NCBI): domain Eukaryota; kingdom Viridiplantae; phylum Streptophyta; class Magnoliopsida; order Caryophyllales; family Amaranthaceae; genus Beta; species Beta corolliflora. The sequence goes on along the minus strand of CANSZD010003343.1, from coordinate 680,490 downwards.
AAGTAAGTACCTAATTAAAAAGTTGCATACTACTATATCACAACTTCCATTGAATTACTTATTAGAATTTGAGAGAATTTTAAATGTATAGAACCAGTTAGTTAATATATCCAAATCAAAAAAATTCTTCACAGATTGGAATTCCTATGAAGTAATGAATCCAATGAAAAAGTAAACATAATTTATGATATCGGAAAAAATATCTTAGTATTGTTCGGTTTCATTAGGATATGAAGAAATACCTTCATCGTTATAGTCAGTTCTAGGTAGTGCTTTGTTTGATCTTAGTTTGACTTGTTTATGAAAAATTAAGTTAAGTCAAAATCAGTTGAATAGAATACACCCTTTTAATAAAAGATTGTATCATGCCTTTTGCTACATTTTCATCAATTATTGGATGTACTGATACATTATAAACATTTTTGTTGAATGAAACAAACTACTAATAAGAAACAACTGTATGAAAGATGTCATGTGTTTGTTGAGTAAATTGACCATTGTAGCTCTGAATTATTGCTGACTTTTGGTTCTTATAACATGATTTTAACCCTTTTCCCATAAGTAAGTAACTTGTTGAACTTAGCTACTAGGTTTGACTATTCAAATACCTTATACATTGTTCACTCTTTGAAGGAACTATGCCTCTTTCATGGTCGAGCAGAATGAAGATAGCACTTGGTGCAGCTAAAGGATTAGCATTTCTTCATGGGAACCGGGAGCCTGTCATTTACCGAGATTTTAAGACCTCGAATATATTGCTTGATTTGGTAATATATCGAGAAATGAACTGAACCTTCTTTCTAATTCCTGCTTAATCTATAATTACACTCCTAATTTCTAAGTTTTGCATTTTGTAGGAGTTCAATGCAAAGCTCTCAGATTTTGGTCTTGCCAAGGCAGGGCCTCAGGGGGACAAAACCCATGTTTCTACTAGAGTGGTAGGAACATATGGTTATGCTGCACCGGAATACGTGATGACAGGTACACATCCTTTAACCCAAAGATTTCCTTCATTTAGCATTACTTTTTTCTGTGATAACTTAGGAGTTAGAATATTGAAAGATGATGTAAAAGTTTGTTGTGGTCTACTCAACCAATTTAACTTATTTAAATAAAACAAAATTAATTGAACAAAACACTTCAGTAAGCATTTGACAAGAAAATTTTGGAATAGTAGATAATAAAATGTGCAATTTGTCCCCTGAAAATATTAGACTTAAACGATTGATTATCGAGGCTACTTTCCTCTATCTCTATTACACAGTGCTGTTTCTCCATGATAGATATTTTTGTTTATTATATAAGCTTGGGTACGTATACATTTCTTGCATTAGTCATTTATGTTTTTTAACATAATTTTCCTTTCATTTTCTCTGTTTAGGGCACTTGACATCTAAGAGCGACGTTTACAGCTTTGGTGTAGTGCTACTTGAGATTCTAACCGGGAGGAGATCAATGGACAAGAAACGGCCTAGTGGTGAGCAAAACCTTGTTACTTGGGCTCGGCCATATCTAACAGACAAGCGGAAGCTATATCATATAGTTGATCCTCGTTTGGAGCTCAACTATTCCATTAAAGGTGTGCAAAAGGTCTCTCAATTGTCTTATAGCTGCCTTAACCGAGACCCCAAATCCCGTCCTTCAATGGATGAAATAGTGAAGGTCCTCATCCCGTTGCTAGACCTCAACGACATGGCAATTATATCATATCAATCGCGGTTATCTCAACCAGGGAGGCGAAGAAAAAAGTCTGATGGACATGTACTTAATATGTCTTCCCACCCCCTTCAGATTAGGAATATTAGGAACTCTCCCTTGAATTCTGGTAAGCATCATCCTTGCTAATAATTTATTGGAATTTGATCATTTTTCCCTTCTGAGTTGTGTTATTGGAAGATTCTCTCCGAAAGCTTGATGATTTCGAGAAAGGATGAATCGCAGTGAAGTTGATCAGGACTAATGATGCTTCATACATCCCCCCTTGTAGATTTTTTTTCCTTCATTTTTTAGCTTGCAAATTGTAGCACCTTTTGGATATTTCTAAGAATGATTTAGTGTGCTAATTAGCTCAGTTTCACTCAATATATGAGTATTGAATGTTGCCTGTGCTAATTTCACAGTTTCTTCCAACAGGTAAGTTGTGTTTGAAATCATTATTGTTGCTTTTAGAGTAAGCTTCTTCGTTTTCGAGGGTATATATCAAGGTCTAAGGTGCATTCTCTTCACCTTAAAATGATACGTTATAAGATTAGTCAAGTTTATTAGCAATACATATAAGGTGAAATTAGAGCTGATCAGGTTCAATTAGGTATAATAAGCTTAGTTGAGACAAATGTAGCTTTAGCGAATACGCTCTATGACCCTAAGTTTAACATGTGAACACATTCTACTAAAGATGGATAGCTTACCCAATTGGTTTTTACGAGTCAATAAACCTCTTTAGATGTTGGAGTATTTTTTTAGAATTTTATATATGTGGAGTTTATTGGAATATGACGTTCATCAATGGAGCTAAAAGAAGTCACTTTTCGTTAAAATCTGGGTTATATTGTGTCCAGCAACAGTAGTAATAATTAAGCAAGATGTATGCAATCATGTGTATTTTAAAAGCGATCATCAAATATCAAGTTAATTAAGAGTCAATTAGAAACAACCATATGATTATTATATATATATAGGGCAACTCTATATGACCCTCCTTTACCTTACTTAGGGTAGAAGCCATCTAATAAATATTGGGAATTTGGAATGATGTCAATGCTGGAAGAAAATCTATACATAATTTCAACTTTAAAGATAAAGCAGTGTGGTACACTGGATCTAAATTATAATCTAGGGTGTGTTTGGTTGAGAGGAAAGTGTTTTCGGAAAACTATTTTCCTCACTTTCCTTTGTTTGGTTTGGATCGGATCGAAGGAAGGAAAATATGGGTTGAACTTCATTTTCGCGGGGTGGAAAATTACTTTCCCTTAGGAGGAACTGGAAGCCATACTTTCTCCCACTCTATCAAACAATAACACAACACTAACAAAGGAAAATGGCATCAAAGAAAGTTACTTTCCTTGCAAACCAAACAAAGGAAAACCAATCTGGAATTGAAGTTTTCCTTCCGAAGATGGTTTCCATGGAAAACCAATTTCAGTTGGAAATGTTTTCCGTCGAACCAAACACACCAATGTTCTTCGACCATGTTCATTCCAGATTACTAGCATATATACAATATCTCGTAATTTTGAGTGTATGATATAATTTGTTTAACGTGTGTCATATACGCACTAACAATTCCTAAATAACACTGGCACACTGCAATTCTAGATGTGTGGTTTGTTTTGTTAAAACACATCACATTGAATCATTGATCCTCATAAGTCATAACTCATAAGTACATGTATAAACCTGAATAATCCTTATAAATACAACCCAAACTTACATAAGAATTGTATGGTAGACTGGTAGTTGTCTGAAGATAAATAATTACTACAAATTAAATTATAGTCTTTACTTGGTTGACGTTCCAAATTAAAGAGTGATAGACAACAAACTAACGCATGCATGATGCATGCGCTTAAGCATGTTAACCACATATACTTTACAAAGTACATATACCTTGATTATAATCAAAAGGGTACAAATAATCTTCATGCAGTGTATATGCTTTAGGAATATAACAAAAACAGTAGCCTCTAGCACCCACCTTTAACTTTTTGCGGTGCGCACTTTTTTTCATTACCCTTAATTCTCCAAGAGTATCCTTTTTGCTGTTTGGTCCAAATTGATGTCACACATTATGTATAATATATACCTCTCGAATCTAAATCTTAAGCTTGTAACATCATGTTTACCGAATATTAGTCACGGGCTGATAATTTATTTTCGGGTTGTTGACTATAAGTTTTATAACTGGTATTTTTGAATTACATAATTGATACTTCTTCCGTTCTTTTTCTATTGCAATAATTATCAATTTGAGTAGTTTCACATCTATTGCAATAATTTCACTTTTGAAAAAAAAACAACTTTTAGTTGACAATATCACCCTTAATTTATCTTACTAAAACCATCATTAATTATTCATTGGTCCAATTGGTTACTAAAACCATCATTAGTTAACAATTTTAATTTTTTTCCCAAATGGTCCAATTAAATGTAGTCATGTAGATGACTTCTTTTTTTGTAATTTGAAATGACTGATATTCCTTGTCTGAATATAGGTACGCTACTACTGAATATAAGTTACCTTTAGAAATTCGGATGTTTTTTATTATGTTGATTGAAAGAAAGAGATAGATTCAACAATCAAAAAGAAGAATAAAAAGGACGAAAAAAGGGGGGAAATTGTTTTTTTTTTTGTGCAAAAAAGGGGGGAAATTGTGATAAGGAAAAGAATTTTTTTGCCAATCAATTTGTCGTGGTAAAAGTGACAACCTTGAACATAATGCTGGTGAAGATGATTATGATGTTTGAACCTCTTTAAGCGAGGCCTTTACTTTTCTACCAAAAGTTTTGCACAACATTCTTGATTCGATTACCTTACTCTCTTTTACCCTTAAAACTATAACACCATCTCAATCTGAATTTCATTATCACATATTGATTGCTTAAATTATACTCCTTGTACTGTGTCCATAATCAGCTGCTATATTATCTCTAACTCCTTTAGAATTACCTTTAATATAAATAATTATTCTATTAAGATGTTTAATCATACGCCATTACTATATTTGAGAAGGTAGCAACTTTTTCAACAATTGAAAATAATTTATGTGATAATATGTTGATTACATCAAAGAAAATACTTTAATAGACTAATAAAAAAGGCTTTTAAATTTATACAAAGATCGTTGAAAGAAAGGAGTACGAGATAACATTGGCCCACTAAAAAAAAATTAAAGATTGGGCCTTGAGAGAGGTCGACCCAAAAAAAATTGTTTTGCCTAAGAAAAAACTTTTGCAATAAATATATAATGTTTATGCTTAGTAGAAGTTAGTGGGCCCGCTTAAAGTTAAGACCCCCTAAAGTTGGAACCTACACAGTTTAATCAATAGTTCATACCTTTTAAAAATTATCGCCCAAAGTTCGACATCTATCATGATTTTTCCCAAAATATATCAATCATCTTCTTTCTTGAAACAAAGCATTAAGGTTGCGCTAAGAATTAGTTGGATGGAAGAAGTCGGCAATTATTCATGGGTGAATGAATTATCCACCTACCCGCCCCAAATAAATGGGTGAAAACTTGCGTAAGGGCGGGTGGCGGACGGGTGGCGAGTGGAGTGGGTGGCGGGGTGGGGTGGAGATGGGTGAGATTTTTTTGATCCATCACCCGCCCATCACCCACTCCATCCATCCACCCATGTCATATATATATAACATACTAATAAATACGGGTTTTTCACCAAGTACCCCCGAGTTTTCAAAAATTTACCATGTACCCTCACACTTTTCAAAATTCATCGTGCACTTCCGTTTCATGGTAATACATCCAAATACCCTTAATTCCGTTAGTCATTAACCCTAATTAATCCCTCTAACCCTAACTTTAACCCCTAATCTAATGTCCTAATCCTAACCACCCAACCACCACCCCTCCCCCAACCCACCTCTGTATCCCCTCCCCCACCCTACCCCCGCATCCCCTCCCCCCACCCCCCTCCCTCCACCCACCCACGCGACCCTCTCTACCCCCACCCACGAGACCCCACCCCCGCATCCCGCACCCCCCTTTGATTTTCGCAGCCCCACTCCTTCGAATTTAGGGGTAAGGGGTTAGAGTTAGGGTTTAATTAGGGTTAATGACTAAACGAATTAACCGTCGTTTGTCATTAAGGGCATTTGGATGTATTATCATGAAACTGAGGGGGTGAATTTTGAAAAGTGCGAGGGTACCTGGTGAGTTTTCTGAAAACTCGAGGGTACTTGGTGAAAAAACCGTAATAAATACTAATATATATAAATATATATAATAATTTATAAAGTATACTACTATATGTATTATGATTAGTATTTAATTTTGTCATCTCGATCAACGTAGATAGGTGGTGTGGATAGGGTAGAAGAGAACCGAGCAAGACCTCATAGCTATGCCTGTAACTATGGATCGGAAGTGGGAATTTGGGGGGTCACAATGGTGAAAGATTATTCGGGAAAGGATTCCTCTGCTGAGTATTAAGAATAGACAATTGATATTTAGTCGCTTTGCTGTTAATCGATGGCTAAATTTTCATTCATTAATTTTTTTAAAGTTGCTAAGTATACAAACTAACTTTTTCTAGTATTATCCATTTCCCACCCGCTCCATCCGCGGTTGATGGATGGGGCGGATGTGGATGAAACTTTTGGCGGATGATGGATGGTGTGGTTGGGGATTTGGTTTGCGGGTGATGGGGCGGGTTGAGGTCCACCCGACCCATCTCCGACCCATTTCCAGCCCTAGTTGGAAGCCCTCCTTCAACCCTTGTGACAAGAGTTCGATTCTTGCTCATTGCAAAGTGGAATCTCCAATCCCCCAACTTGTGTAAGAGATATTCATCTTACCTTAAAAAAATCTTCTTTGCTAAAACATGAAATAATACAACTGCAAGTAATTGACCTAATAGTTCTAATACTTATAGTCACTTCCTAGCTATCTATAAAAGATTAATACTTCCTCCGTTTTACATTAAATTAGTTTACAACTTTTTTTATCAAAGTTCACAAACTTTTGACCATTTTCACCAATATATATTATTAAAAAAATATGATTATTTGGGATCTTGTTAGATTCCTCTGAGTGTATAATATTTCAAAAATCAACTTTTATTATTTTTATTATTACAAAACTAATAATAATAATAATATTCATAAGCGTCTCTTAAAACTTTTCATTATTTGTCTCAACTTTTATATAATTTTCTTAATTTTTCTGAATGAACTTTATTATTACAAAATCAACTTTAATTTTTCTAAACTAATTCTCCAAACAAAAGACCCTAAAAATGTTATCTGTAAGACCGTAGATTGGTGTTTCTTTCAAAGAATCACAAAACATGAAGCAAAAGTGAAAGGCCTAACAAACTAACAAAGTAATTAATGACAACAAATATTCGTATAACATCATAAACTTGGTGATCAACCACATAAATGTCAAAAGTCAAATGAAGTCCTACTCCATAGTAGGCTGGTCAAAGAGAAACCAGTGGGCCCACTTGCCAGCTTTCAGCCTGAGTGTGATTGTCTAGTCACTAGCCACTACGAAGTGGAACTCAAATGGGCTGGACCCAAATGAAAAGCAAAAAGCCAGATCTATAGTCACTAGTCTGGGCTTAATTTGCCCACCAAGCGTAGCCCTGCTATCAAACCTGGAACAAGTGGTCCATAGGCTAAACTGTGTAGGCCCACGAAAAGGTACAGGCATGCTAAATTTAAGGAAGAATGGGCATGACGAGTTTGTAAACCGGCTCACGACCTGGCCCATCTGACAAAGTTAGGGTGTGTTCGGTTGGACGGAAAACATTCCAAATGGAAAGTGATTTTTCCATCAAAATCATTTTTCAGATCAATTCTAGATTGATTTTCCTTTGTTTGGTTGCAAGGAAAGTAACTTTCCTTTGAACCAATTTTCCTTTCTTTGTGTTGTGGACTTGTGGTATTGTTTGATAGAATGGGGGGAAGTGTGGCTTCCTTTGCCTCCAGAGGGAAAATAATTTTCCACCATGGGAAAATGAAGTTCAACCCATATTTCCCTTCTTTGATCCGGTTCAAACCAAACAGAGGAAAGTGAGGAAAATAGATTTCCTAGAAAACACTTTCCTCCCAACCAAACACACCCTTACTAAAAGTTCAAAATCCCTCCTACTATAAGATGTTTTTTTTTCCTTTTAAATTTTCTTCGTAGAGAAATCAGATCTAAAATGAGTTAATGTCACGAAATGTTTACACATACTTTTCCTACATAAATACAAGAAAATGACATCATGATTTGTACTAGATCTAGATCATAGATACATTAATGAAACTTAAGTTTGATAAGTTTAGTAAATTCTTCTTTTTTCAATTTAGAAAAATTCTATTTTATTTATGCGAATATTTTCGAGAAAGGAGCAAAAGTAATCTTTATTTTAAATAGAAAAGAAGACTCTCGATTAATATATGAAATGAAATTTAAAAGAATCAAATTTTTTTTTTGCATTTCAAGTTAGAACATATGGATGTAGAGTGTTATTGTGTTACCCTTACTAGAGAGGGTCAATAGATTTAGGGCCAAAATTAGATTTAACTATCTAATTTTACTCATATCAAAGTATTTAACTATATGTCCAAGACTCCAAGGTATAGTCCAATGGATCAGCCAACGAGTCTTATTATTAGGGGTGTTCATGGGTGCTTAACTGTCCTGAAACAACATTTCAGTTCGGTAACCGAAAGTTTCGGTTCGCTCTTTTTTGCAAGCCGTAACCGTAACCGTTATATATCGGTTACCGCCTAGCGGTTAACCGTTTTTTCGGTACGGTTTTTCGGTTGACCATTAACCGTTATTCAAGTTATAATTATATTTTACTTAATGTAAATATATATTTTCTAATTTTTTGTGCATATACTTTAATATTATATATACTCTAATATAAAATGTATTATAAATCCATTGGAAGACGTAATAACACTAGGAATTTACTCCATTACCTAATTATAGTGTTTATATTAGTACTAAAGTTTCCAAATAATCACATACTTACTCTAATTGTTGTTACTTAGTAACAAATATTAGAATTAAGGTAATTGTTGGAAAAAATTTCAAAATAATTAAATAGAGGAAAAAAATATTTCAGTTTTTCGATTAACCGTTTATTCATAAATCATAGTCGTAACAGTGCCGTTTAACCGTTACTTTTACCGGTTCGGTAACCGTACCGTTAAAACTTTTTTTACCGGTACGATTACCACCCATTTAGACCGATTTTCGGTTTTTCCGTACAGTTTTTCGGTTTCGGTTTTTTATGAACACCCCTACTTATTATTGTGCATGAGCCTTGGTAAACCTCCAACAACATGACCCACTAGGTTTGTTTTGTGTAGTAATGTAGTTCTTAGTCAAACATGACTCTAAGTCTCTAACTTTGTGTCTTGTAATCTTTAATCAAAATTTGGCCCAAACACAACTTTACTCATATACCAGATTTTTACTTTTTGTCTTTGGGAAGTCTTTTCTTCATGTTCACATTAAAATTGTTTGACATTGGTACTTTTGACCATGATCTATGTCTTAAGATGGTTTCTTCTGACTTCTAGTACTTCCTTCTTTTTTTAAAGGATGCATCATTTACATAGTATATGCTATCTAATGTAATACTTCGATCTTTAATATATATTTTGTATAAGTAAAAATTACTAAAAGTTGTATTATGAAAGTATACATTAACACGAATCAAATAAAATTTCGCTTGACCAGATTTTTTTTTTCTTATACATTTATGAAAGAATATGAGATAAAGGTTGGTAGATAAATTAAATGTGGTTACTATACAAATATTGCATCCTTTAAATAACAGAGGATGTATAATTTATAGACAATATGAATGAGAATGACTCAAATTTATGTTTGAAATATTGTACTAATAACTTAATTCAAATATTACTATATGCTATTGGGAAAATTAGAAGTATTTGTTACAAATGATAATTCGAGTAAACAATGATAAACTGAGAAACAAAAAAATAAATTTTTCATGAAGGTCCAAGGATAATTTTCGTGACCCCCGCAACAATATTTTTAGGGGAGTACCCACCGTTTCTTGACTGTATTGTCTCATTTACATAACATCAGGTGCTTATCGGTCGAGCCGAGCCCGAACTCTTGTTAACTCAGCTCTGCTCGTTTAAGTTTATTCGAACTTGCGCTGTGCTCAAAACTTGACGAACCGAGTTGTGACCGAGCCGAGATTTGACCAAGCGTTGACCTAACCGTTATCGAGCTGTTCACGTAAGCTTGACCTATTATTATCTAGTTTACTAGTCTTCTTTATATTCATTTTTCGAATATCTTTTTTCATGAGTTTATTCTTCGACAATAATACTATTAACTTATTATTGTGTAATATATATATAATAAATATATATTTATGTATACATACATAATACATGATTTCCATATATTAAAAAGTAATCGAGCGTGTTCACGAACTTTTCGAGTCGAGCTTGTCATAACTCAGTTCGGCTCGTTAAGGTCTCGAGCCGAACTCGAACTCGAGTCGAGCCACAACGAGCCGAGTTTTGACCGAGCCGAGCTCGAACTGTTCACGAACAGGTCAAACTCATTATCACCCCTAGGCATATCCTGAGCTTTAGGAGTACACATCTTCTCTATTTCATAAAAGAAATAAATGGTTCATTTTCTAAATCAATGGTTCAAAATGCATGAAAGGTTTTCCTAATAAATGTTAAGACAGGAAATGAAAACGGTTCTAAATTTCTAATACAAGGCATTGAGCTTTGTGCCGGACTGCCGGTCCAGCCTAATTCTATCTTTGGACCAGTTGATTACCCATATATATATAACACAAGAAGATTTTACTAGATTTTACTCTCATGTACTTCCAAAGTACTACATCCATTTCACAATAAATGTTGTTAAAATCGGGATTCTAGTTTGAATCGGAAACGACCTTTAGAATCGAATCGTAAAATCGAATCGTAGAATCGTAAGATTCTACAAACACGTATAATCAAGATATTGCACTCAATCTTCATTGAATGTGCTAAAATTATAAGTTTTTTTTTGAGAGGAAATACGAAATATATTACTCCAAAATCAAATTATCCATGAGTACATAAGGAGCCACCTCCATCGGATAGTGGTTCTCCCATACTTGCTCCACACCAAAAGGTAGTAACTTGGCTAGATTGTGGGCTACATAGTTTCCCTCACGCTTAACATGAAACCACCTACACGAGTTAAAACTAGAACAAGAAAATAAGATATCATGTAACACACCATCTAAATCTGAAAGAAAAATTGCATGTTTTGAGAGGCGATTAACTACTACTTGGCAATCCAATTCTATGACAATGTCTTGTAGCCCAAATCTGCGTCCCAACTTTACATCCATGGAGATGGCTTTGGCCTCAGCAATGTCGGCCGTCCAGCAAGCACGGACACGGCGGACAACAACAAAACGAACATCACCATTCGAGTGTCTGACAATCACCCCAAGCCCGACCCAGCCATCTACAGCTAGTGAAGCATCGACATTGAGCTTTACAACACCCGTAGGAGGAGCTGTCCATTGACGAGGACTTGAAGAAGGAACTGTCGAGCGAGGCGTGTAAATTTTTTGTACATAAGATCCATGTTCATCAGCAAGTCTAGTCACCCGTTCAAGCAGGATATTATGAGGTGTGGTTTTGTTGTTGAAAACCAGTGAGTTCCGTTCTCCCCAAATAATCCAAGCCAAAAACACCCCTAAGCGGCACCTTTTATCAATCTCTCGCCACCTAACAACACGCTCACGTAAGGGAGCGAATCAGACCCATGACACATCACAGCACACCCTGCTTCTATCCATAAACTCGATATTCGAGGGCAGCCACAAATAGCATGATAGCTTGTTTCAACGTCGCCACAGCCCCACGGACATGCATCATCATCAATCAAGTGCCTTTGCTTGAGTAAACCACGTCTCGGGAAGAGAGTTTGTACACAAACGCCAAAGGAAGTGACGTACCTTTGGGCTAGCTTCCATACTCCATATGTCGACCCAAGCTTGATGAAAATTGTCCAAGTTGCCACCCTTCCCTAACATATAGGTCTGTTTTGACGGAAGCACCCGTCCTTAGTGAAAGCCCAAGTGAGTTCATCATTTTGAGCCACATTACTTAGGGGAATGCCGAGTATGCACTTAATGTCACGATCATTGAATAAAGCTTCAACAACATCCACTTTCCACTCTATAGATGCCGAGTCCACCAGATCACTTACCATAGTATAACCATCATGCCTAGCACTAGTTAAAAATCGCCCTTCTTCATCAACAATCCAAGGATCCTCCCATAATTTGATGTTTTTGCCATCCCCAACACGCCATACAATCCCTTCCTTAAGAAGACTTTTTGAACTCCAAATGCTTCGCCAAGAATAACTGTTTGAATAGCCAAGAGATGCATCCAAAAAATCACAATTAGGGAAGTATTTAGCCTTCATCACACGACTAAAGAGGGTATGAGGGTGGCGGGTAAGGCGCCAAGCTTGCCTGCAAAGAAGAGAGTCATTAAAGACCGAAAGGTCTTTAAAACCCAAACCACCAAGACATTTCAGCGTGCTCATAGACTCCCAATTCTTCCAGTGAATTTTCCGTTGAGAATTCGAGCCACCCACCAAAATCGCGCCATAGCAGAGTGAATTTGTTGAATGACTCCACAGGGTAACTTGTAAACACCCATCAAATATGTAGGTATCGCTTGAATAACCGATTTCAGCAAAATTTCTTTCCCTGCTCTAGAAAGGAATTTTTCCTTCCAACCTTAGAGTTTCTTCCAAATTCTATCCAGAAGAGATGCAAAGATAATTTTCTTTGATCTACCAGAGACAGAAGGGATACTAAGGTACTTCTCATGCTTTTCAACCTGTCGCATATTCAGAATATTCACCAATTCTGCCTTTTGATCAATGCTGACACCCTTGCTGAACGAGACTTCCGACTTTTCATAATTAATTTTCTGCCCGGATGCTGCTTCATAACTGTTGAGAATACCAACTATAGTGGTGCTTCCCATCGGGTTGCTCTGGCAAAAAGTAGACTGTCATCGGTAAAAAGAAGATGAGATATTTCTGGGCCACTGCGACTGGCTCTAGCTCCCTGAATCTGCTTCTCCTGAACTTTCCTTTGAATCATTTTAGAGAAAGCATCAGCAATTAAAATAAAAAGATAAGGAGAAAGAGGGTCTCCCTGACGAAGACCCTGTTCTGGAGTAACAGAACCACAGACACCTCCATTGATAATGAAGGAGTAAGTAACAGAAGAAACACACTGCATAATCAAATTCACCCAGCGCCCATCAAAACCCATAGTGAGGAGAAGCTTCCGTAAAAAATCCCATTCCACTCTGTCATATGCTTTACTCATGTCCAACTTCATAGCAATTACTCCTTTCTTGCTTTGATTTCTGTTCTTCATAGAATGAAATATCTCCATAGCTATCAGAGCATTATCAGTAATCAGACGGCCCGGAACAAAAGCACTCTGATTTTCAGTAACAATAGCAGGAAGAATTTCTTTCAGTCTGATAACAATAGCTTTAGACACTAATTTGTAAAGAACATTACAGAGAGCAATGGGGCGGAATTCAACAGCTTTGGTAGGGTTTTTAACTTTTGGAATTAATGCTATATTAGTCATATTAACACAACTTGGAGAATTCAAGCCATGTAAAATATTACTAACAAAAAGAATTACGTCATCACCAACAATGTGCCAAAACCGCTGATAGAAAATAGCATGCATACCATCAGGCCCAGGGGCTTTACAAGGATGCATCTGAAGATGAGCAGCATAAATTTCTTCCTTTGTGAAAGGTTTGAGCCCACTCATTCGAAATAACAGGATCAATAAACCGCAGCACCTCATTGAAAGCCGAGTCAGATGACCTAGTAGAAGTGAAGATTGCGCTGAAATAAGTCGAAAAAATCTCCTCAATTTCGTCACCCTCCTCACGCCAATCACCATTATCGTCCACTAACCCCTTCACATAATTTCTTCTCTTCCTTTGGAAAGCCTTATGATGAAAATATTTTGTATTTTTATCTCCATCACGCACTTCCGCAACTCTAGAGCGAAGATACCAGTAAGCTTCGTGCTTAGCATTGAGATTGTCCAGCTGTTTTTCCAAATCCGAACAAACACGACAACTATCCTCAGAAACGGCCTGCTGTTGGGCTTCAAGAAGCGCCTTCTCCACTGCCGCAATTTGCTTCCCTAATTTTGAAAATTTACCGGCACTCCATTGGGCTAAACTTTGGGCCATGCCCTCAATGCGCCCTGTAAGTCTGTCACCCACTGAATTGTCCCAGGCCCTTCGGACCTCCACTTCACAACTTTCATCGAGCAACCAACTCGTTTCAAAATGAAAACGTTTTTGTCTACCTCTTCGCCTACTCGGGTTTTGAAAACGGGTGATAATTGCACTATGATCCGACTTGTATCTGACAGTGTGCTCCACCATAACATTAGGAAATAAATCCATCCACGAAGAGGAGCTAACATATCTATCAAGTCTTTCCCGAATACACGTTGAGGGGTTTTTCCCTCTCTCCCAAGTATACCAAGAGCCCACATAGCCAAGATCACGAAGAGCAAAGTCATCCATAAAATGTCTAAAGTTGTGCATCTCACGCCTCACTCTCTCAGCACCTCCCTCTATTTCTGAGTAACATAAGATTTCATTGAAATCCCCACCAATCAAAAGAGGAAGAGTGGTTTCTTCATAGAGAAACTTAAGAAGAGCCCAAGTGTGGTGTTTTTCCTCTTCCTTCGCCCAACCGTACACACCTATAAACCGCCACTTTTTGGCACCATCATCCACGTCTCCACAAATATGATGTTGGGAAAAGGAAACAAGAGAGAATAAAGTTTCCTCTTTCCAATACAAACAAAGACCACCTGCTCGCCCTCTATTACTCACCCCAAAAGCATTGTGAAAACCAAGACGAGCTTTCAAAGATTCCGCTTCCATTTTGTTTATCATGGTTTCGGACACAAACATGATGTCGGGGGCATAAAAATTACTCCACTTGCGGAGTTGACGAACTGACCAAGGGTTGTCCAGCCCTTGGCAGTTCCAACACAAGGTACTCATAATGCTAGGCGGGGTTGGGTAGGACCAACCTCCGCCAAAACAGTGGACATGATATCATGAGTTGAGCTCGGCTTCAGGCGCTTCGTAGCATCATCCTCACTTTCACACACCATCTCACTTACTTCCCTGGAACGTTTATGATCCTTATTAGATGAGTCCAGGTCCATTTGTTGGACCTGACCTGTATCAATACATTCACCTCTAGCCAACCTTTTCCAAGACCTGGGGGCCCCAACAGAAATTTTGGATGAAGCTTCAAAAACAAAAGGGCCCTGCTGTTGTGATAAATCTACTTGTTCCCCAGAAGAAGACAAAGGAACAGGTGGGTCCTTTATGATGTCAGAAGCATTTATACTTTTGCACGGAGACTGAGGAGCATTCTCCTCCTGAGCAGTAGTAACAACTATAGGTTGTTGCTTTATTAATAGCGTCTTGGGATCAGCAGGAGGACCCATGATTTCAAAATTCTGACTTCTCTCTTCCATCTTTTTGTGAGTATTAATAGGTTTAAAGAGAGTTTTCTTGCATGACTGAAATTTAACTTCCTCTTCCACCTCTTTCATTCGACCTCTTCGTGGGGTGGCTTTCAGAGCTAAAGACCACCCAAGTTTCTCCATCTTCTCCTCCTCAAACACCACATGACAATCTTTCTCTGAGTGCCCCATTATACCACAAGCAAAACAGAAAAAAGGAAGACGCTCGTACGCAAAATCTACCTGAAACTCCCTGCCCCTTTTATCTTTCATCTTCCTAAAACGACGCAACGGTCTGGTAACATCTAGCATTACCTTGACTCTCCTATACTTCCCAAAACCCAGAACATCTTTTTCCATCTCAAGAACTTCCCCCATATTCCCAACAAGAGCCTTAACAACCTCATCTGAACGATAATTAAGCGGTAAATTTTTAATTCTAACCCAGAAAGGTGAATGATTTAGAATTACCTTGTCGGGTTGCTCATCGCCATCTGCCTCTTTCAAGAGGATGAGAGTGTTGTCGAAACACCATGGCCGGCCCTCGAGAACTTTCGTCATGTCTCGCCAATGGTAAAATTGGAAAGCGTAGAGGTTTGGGCTAAGAACCCTAATTACCAAGCCATGGATCGGTGCCCAAACACTTGTGATTGTATGTTTGAAGGCATCCACATTGTAGTTGCGTTCTGTCAATAATCGCCCAAGCAACAATAACGAAACCGAATTTCCATCGCTAGGGTTTAGAGAGTTTAGATCAAGAACAGCTTCCTCCTCATCATCAATACGTAAATTAGAAACAAAATCCGAGATCTCCTCAGCCATAGGCGGAGGAGGACGGCCGCCGCAGCGGAGATCAACCAGCAAGGGTAGGGCTCTCTAGCGGGTGTAGAGAGAAAATTCTGTCTTTCAAGGGAGTCTTTTTTTAGGCTCTACTGCTAAAATTATAAGTTAAAAGACCTAAAAATTGGAAAAAATAGTTGTTTACCCACTATATTGGCAATAACTAACAATATATATCTATTATTTTCTTTGTTAGCATGATTTAAATTTGCGAGGTTTTCGCTAGTCAACAGAAATGTATAGAATCGTCTAGAATCGTGAATCGAAGTCTACCATATTTTGAATCGTAAAATCGTAAGATTTTAAGATTTGAATCGTGATTTTAATAACTTTGTATGCACCATTTGTTTTTCACGTATTCCAAAACACTACTTTGTACATCAATGTCTCTAATTGCGTATAAGTAAAAATTATAAAAAGTTGACATTTGGTATCCTCGCATTAAGATGAATATAACAAGATCCCACTTGACTATGTTTTTTCTTGCACAATGGTGAGAGAAAGATTGTTAAAGTTGGTTGCAGGGCCGTCTCATGAAATATGGAGGCCCTGTGCTATCCATTAAAATGAGGTCCTTCAAAAAAAATTATAAAGAAGAAAATATAATTTTTTTAATATTATTATTATTTGTTATGAAGCATTCCTTATAGTTTGATAAATAAACCAAAAACTAAAAAATTCAAACTAGTAAGATCTTTTATTTAAACAAAACCATCCTTCTAGCATTCTCTGAAGTGAAATTGTCCACCAAAACTCTATTAGTGAAATAAATAAACCAAAAACTAAAAAATTCAAACTAGTAAGATCTTTTATTTAAACAAAACCATCCTTCTAGCATTCTCTGAAGTGAAATTGTCCACCAAAACTCTATTAGTGAAATAAATAAACCAAAAACAAAAAAAATCAAACTAGTAAGATCTTTTATTTAAACAAAACCATCCTTCTAGCATTCTCTAAAGTGAAATTGTCCACCAAAACTCTATTAGTTTTTTCACTAGTGTCATGGCACCTACGAAACTCATCAGACATAAGCTACAAACAAAGAGCTCATTCCCAAAAAGTCTTCTATTTTATGTTCTGAATTAACACTCAAACAAGAAACACAGGATTGAAGCCTGCTATCTGTGCAACTACTTAAGATACTGCAAACTTGATAGCACTGCTTTGTCATCAGTAATTCACTGGAGAACGGTCATTGGTGATGAAATATGAAAAATCCACCTTAGTTTAAACATGATTATCTAACTGAAAGCAACATTAAAAAATTTCTTTTTAATTTGCATCCGAACAACTGTACATATGCAGATTTGCTGACAAGAATACCAATTGTGGTAGACAACACTCAATAGAGAGAAACCAAGATATCCAAAACTAGTAGTGAGAAATACGCAGAAGATCAAAATTATAAGAATTACATATTATAAATTTTAATTTCACATTATAAAGTTTCAGAATTGCTTTAAACCTCTACTAGAAAAATGGTATATAAGAAAGTGAAATTACCTTAAAATTGAAGACTTTGATAACTAATTAGCACAACAATTCTTGATTTTTCACCTCCGGACCTCCCACAATCAAAATTAAAGATTTTGTTCTTCCCATATAGTAATTTGTAAACCACCATTTGAGTATTTTTTTTTATGATAAAAAAAACCGATTACTTAGATATTAGTTGAGAGGAGTTGAATCTGAATCGCAAATAAAAATCAAAAGTTTTTCCTCGCATTAGAAATCATCTTTGTTGTTCTTGAGGAGAATTGGAAATATACAAGGAGTAATGGAAATTGAGCTTTTTTTTGGCTACAATTAAGATTGAAAATGAGATAATTTCCTTGAATAAAGAAAGTGATTATTAAATTTAATATGGAAAGTTGAATAATGTCATGATTTTTTGGGGATTTTTAGGTAAGAAGAGGAGAGAGAATTGTGGAAGGATGAAGATGGAAAGTCTCATTCTTGCCGTCTTGCGAGTTGCAGTGAGTCTGCGCGGGATTTCTTTTTATATTTTTTCCTTCCATTTGCGAACCAAATTTGGGCCCCAAATTTTTGGAGCCCTGTTCCACTGAGGGTCTGTTCTCTTCGACATAAAACAACTGAACTAAATTGAACTGAACTGAATTGAACTGAACTGAACTGAAATAAATTATAACTAATTAATAGTAATGATTATCATTTAGGAATTGAACTGAACTGAATTGAACTGAACTGAACTAAATTGAACTGAACTGAAAATAAGTTGGGGAGAACAGGCCCTGAACCGGTTGGACCGATATTGAGCCGGACCTGGTTGGTTGATAAATAGTGCCCAGATGAGAAATGGTGCATGTATAGTGAAATAGAGGTAGTATTTGTATGAATATCTCTTAGGCATGACCATATAGAATATAAAAATCAATCTTGGAGCTCCAACTAAATTAAAACTTACTACCAAAATTGAAAATATTCCTCCTCCATGCTATTTGACGAGTATCACGTCACCAACGCACCCTTGAAACCTTGAATTACAGAGGCTCTTTATCTCTATTATATAAGTGAAGGGGGAGGAAGATGATGTCCCCTTATAAAAAGTCTTATATACCCTTAATGAATTTAAATTGTCATATATATTAAATAATATTTGCTTCTTTCTACTTGCCATATATATTGAAAAAGTTAACAATCGAAATGAATATAAAATTTCAATTAAATATTAAATTAAGGATAATTATTTCCTCTTCTTGCATATGTGTGAAAAACTCAGATAAAAAATTAAATATACAATATAACTTAATTGACACAATCAGAAGAAAAAAACAAAAAAACTTGAATTTCATATTAATAATTATACTAATAATATTCTACAACCTAAATGTTGATTATTATTCGGTAAACTCTATTATATAAATCAAACTCTTCCACTTTATTAATATTAAACGATTAAACCTGATACACAAATTCTTCCACTTTATTTGAGCACAAGCTTTATTCTACTTTATATTTCCTTCTCTCAATACTATATTTGAATAATGATAAACAAATAAATAAATAAAAAACTAAC
This sequence comes from Beta corolliflora, assembly GCA_947648045.1. Lineage (NCBI taxonomy): Eukaryota > Viridiplantae > Streptophyta > Magnoliopsida > Caryophyllales > Amaranthaceae > Beta > Beta corolliflora. The sequence goes on along the minus strand of CANSZD010003343.1, from coordinate 661,316 downwards.
GAAACATTGGTTTAAGAAAAACATAAAAAAATTACAAATGTCTGTTTGAATCAAAATTTGTGTAACACTAATGAATAACTAATCGAGAAAAAAAAACGCTAATATGACAAGCACGCATAGCGTGCAAAAAATGCTAGTGTAATATATGCAAGCCCACTTCTCAATAATTTATCTTCAAAACAGTTAATATTTCCTATAGGAAAAAACAAATCAGACAATTAGTGACAGTTCTTCACCCTTATTCCTGATAGGCATCATATTTGTAACGTGTAACCGATTTGTCCATTAATGTCATGATTTTATATAAGAAACGTTCCAAAGTAGAAGAATAGGCGGCGTTGTTTATTAAGTAAGTTAAAACGTGAACTTTCTCATAAAAAGTGAAAGACAGTATTGGAATTATGGAGTTAAAAACAATAAGTGAAAGATGATTGTGTTTTTCAATCCAATCTTTCTAATGTGAAAGATAATTCATGTGCTATTGATTCTGTTGTAACTTGTAAAGTAAGCCCAGTATAATGCATGCATTGGTAGACTTCGGAAGAATTGGAAAATTACAGATTTAGATGCAAGCTAACGAGCTCGGAGCTCCGGAGAGCTCGTCGCGGCGGGCGGCTAGCTAAGCAGCTTGAGTGCCTGCTTCGGCAAGTTAAGCAGTATGCAGCTTGCATTACTAGTTGCTTGCTTCCATCAAAGCTGCTAAACGAACGACCAAACTATGTATATATCTCTATTTTTACTCCCTACGTAAGGATGGATATATCAATATATGTGCGCCAGTTTGAGTAAGTTCCAACAACACGTTGTCAACCTGTGGAATTTTGGCTATCGTTGTTGGGTGGATTCCATTCCGGACTTTGTAGTTGGCCTTGCGGCTCTTGATTTATCAATCTAGTTCCCTTTAGGGGTTCCTTTAAAAAAAAAACACGCTGTCAAAAAAAAATTCCAACAAACACTCCATGTTGGCTGCCGGAAGAAACTAGAAAGGATTAATGCATGACACTTTGTGACCTTTGAGTTGAATGTCTGCACTAACCACTAGGCCACTTTTGGTCAATATAGTATAGTATAATAAGCATCAGTGAGTTATTTTACGTTTTATACTCCTTCCGTTTCAAAATATTTGACACATTTTGACTTTTTTGTACTATTCACACACTCTCTTTTGACCATGTTTCATGATATTTACATGAGGATGAATATAATTATATGTGATCTTGTTAAAGTGATTTCGATATACACTTTTTTCTTTAATGCAAGCAATATACACATTTGAGAATATCAAATTTTTAGAATTTCAACTTAAAGGGAATTAGAGATATATTACTTAATAAGTAGGTGCATGTGCACATACATCTGGACACCTAAGTGTACGTTGATCTGCCACATCATGGCACAAAAAGAAAGAAGTGAAACTAATCATGCTTGCGACAAGTTTGGTATTAAATTACTATATTGCTACACAATGAAGAAAATAACTAACTAATACAACATCAACATTACCTCAATGTCTCTAAATCGACTCTCGTCCTAGGGGGAGTAGGGAGTTGAATATGTTACACGTTTAGTCTTACATATGACGGGCAATAATATTTAGTTCGTTTTCGGTTGACTATAATAATCATCTATTAATCCACAACAAATTAAATAGATTGCTAAATATTTTAAGCCTATCCAAGTGTATGGTTCACAATCATGGGTGGAAATACGTACCTTGGTGATCGTTTCTAGATCATACTATAAGGGTCTGTTCTGTTCAACTTATTTTAACTTATATAAGATTTTATAAGATCAGATAAGAGATAAGATAAGATAAGATAAGATAAGATCAGATTAGATAAGATAAAATAAGATCAGATCAGATAAGATAAAATAAGATGTTAAACACACTCAATAAACAATCTTATAAGATAAGATAATATAAGATAAGATAAGATAAGATAAGATCAGATAAGATCAGATCAGATAAGATTTTATAAGATCTTATAAGATAAGATAAGATAAGACAAAATAAGTTGAACAAAACAGACCCTAAGTCCAGTAGTTTTGCTTACATATCAAGTTAACAATATATGTTTATGGGAAGCGTATGCTTAGCTTTCTAGAAGATACTGAAAGAGCCAAAGATTTTTAGGTAGTCTTTTAACATCCTTGCATTAAAGAGATTATACTTACATTTCTCCATATACTATAAATTAACTATTTGAACCATAATTACATATGATCCACAATCCGATCGTATGTCATCATTTATTTCGATTGTTTCATGTTAATAATAACAACTTAGCTACAAATTCAACAGAAAAATGGTGGGCCATAATATGTTTTAATAGAGATGACTTAACACATCTTGTGATACGTAAAAATAACAAAGAACCCTGAATAACGAAAATTATTGCATATTCTTGTAATATGTAAAAATGACAAAACAGAAAAGTTTTCTCGTGAAAAAAAAAAAAATAAATGAGACAAATGCAACTACATCAACATTTATCGTGTGAATATTTTGTTTATGCATATATGAATAAACTATTACCCATCGAGTCCATGTATGATGGATCCAACATTTAACCAGCCAATCAAAATCCATGTACAAGTAATAATTATTGCATATTCTTGAACCAATAATTCCTCCCCGGCCGCAGAATGCAATTAGGTGATTAGTTATTTATCTAGAGATGTAATCGTTAAATATTGTGAGTGGAAAGCGATGTTCTGTAACCATGCAGTAATTTCTCATGCTGAAGAACAATCAGAAATATGCATGTACAAAAGAAATAGGCTAAATAGTACCAAACTCTTCGGTGGTGAACATAATGAACGAAAAGACCATTGTGCCCTTAGGTCTGAGCAGACTAAGAAAAAAACAACAACCATTTCTCCTATTTTGAACAACTGCACACATGTGATGCACATCCAATGCCTTAGCTATGTACATCCACCCCATAGTGTTTGCACATCCAAGAATTCATTACTTCACAAATCATATAGTTTTTAGATGTGCAAATATAGTCTTTGGATATGCAACCACACGTTTTGGATGTGCAAACACACCTTTTGGATGTGAAAGCATAATTTTTGGATGTGCAAATATGCAGTTTGGATGTGCAAACCTACCTCTTGGATGTGCAACCATATTTCTCGAATATGCAAGAATACTTTCTGGATGTGCAAACATTATTTTTTGGATGTGTAAGTATAATCTTTGGATGTGCAAATATAGACTTTGGATGTGGAGACATAATTTTTTGATGTGCAAACACTGTGGGGTGGATGTGCAAATATATGTATTGGATGTGCAAAAATTGCTATGTACACTTAGGTGAAATTAAAAAAGTTCTAAAAAAAAGGGAGGAGTGTTCACCACCGAATCGTTTGCCAAATAGCCAGACTCTGTACAAATTGGGGTAAGCTACTTTTGTTATAAGTATTGTGAAATTTTTCGAAAAGTAGGTAAAATTGGCCACAATACCACAAACTATGAATTGGATACACGAGCACCACGAACATTGAGTAGCAGCTAGAATATCACAAACTATTAGCCTGAGTGCAAAGCGTATTATTAACGATGCCGGAGGTCAATTTTTGACCAGGGATTCCACCTCCGGCATCATTAATGATACTTTTTGCACTAAGGCTAATAGTTTGTGATATTCTATCTACTAGTCAATGTTTGTGGTGCTCCTCGTACCTAAGTCATAGTTTGTGGTATTGCGGCCAATTTTGCCTATAAATTTTCATTATACAATCTCTAAAGTGGTAATAGATATTTTTGAGAAATAAGAGGTCTATTTGAAATGAATAAGGATTATCATAAACATGATATAAGACATTCTTCATAGAATCACCTATAAATTTATTACCAACATTTATTATCGCTTATCAAACAAACAGTTAGTGCATTTTTTGCTCATGTAATATAATTAATCAGATAACAGCAATAACAACAAAATCAATACGATCGAGAAGGGGAGATATAAGTTACCTCAGTATGCTTGTATGATCAGTATGAGTAGGCCGCGCCAGGTTTCCCAAGAACTAAGATAGAGTAAAGGCACCATAGCAAAAAACCTTCTAGACAAAATTTCATGAAGAAGCAAAGATGTTTCACTTTCACGTTTCAAACAGACAAAAATTACAGATAAGATTTCCATCTTTGGAAAGTGAAAAAAGTTACTATTTCAGAAAGTGAAGAATGTGTATGCAATACTTTTAACAGATCAGATCATGCAGGAAAGTTATTATAAGTTTAACAAAAAGGGTATGCATAAAAGATACCTATGTTACTTCAAGACGGGTACTTGTGTTGAATATGGGTATGTGTCCAAGTGTTCAACTCAATGAATTATGAAATTTTTTCATGATATTGGCCCATCTGAAATGTCAAAGTGTCGAAAATCCGAAACAGGTATTTGTAGTAAAATGAAGAGTTCAAGGGAGAGCAAACTAAAGCTGAAATAAGTTGGAAAAAGAAAGTGATATTGGCGCGGCTCAATCTGAGATCGTATCTTAAAACTCTACTTCAGTAAGATCCGTCTTCGGATTGAACCTCACCAATATCGCTCTGCCTTTGCCTCCCCAACCCATCAACCAGTCAAACATATTCTCCCCAAACTCCAGTTCAAATAATCATGATATTCCATTCAAACATATACATTCTGTAATAATGAGTTCAAACTACTACAAGCTGACTTAATAAATGAGAAAAATAAAGGTTAGGGGGTTTGCAAAGGGAAGTTAAAAGAAGCCAAATGGTCCCACACACCACTTTTAAAGAAGATAACTAGCAATTGGGCATAGCCTTGTTGCGTGTTTTGCATTTGGATATTGCTAGACGACTCTTGTGAACTATCGCCAAATTTGTTTCCTCTTAATGGTGCGTGCTTTTCACCTGAACTCATATGAATTGAACCTAATATTAGGCCTAATTGGACCTGATCAACCCTAATTTCACTTTATTATGACTGGACCTGATAATCAACCCTGATTAGACTTCGTATTACATCATTTTGATGATCAGCCGTGAATTAAACTTATTTTTGTAAGGTGAAAAGAGCATTAAATTTGGATCGTGTGGTGATTTGGTTGGAAGGATGTGGCTTGCTTGGCGTGACCCTTAAGGGAATGACTAATGGAAAAACGTGATGGCATCAAAATATGGAGCTTCTGTACTATAGAAGTTTGGTGGAGTAGGAGAAAAAAGTAGGTAAGCAGATCAAATCAACAAAAAGGAACACCAACATGCGCGCCAAATCAACAGAATATTCAACTATCAATATATCATCATTGAAAGGTGATGAAATCAAACACGCTAATATTCTTAAAGGAAATTCTACATGTTATTAGCTAAATATTCCCAATCATACCAGGAAAAAAACAGACAAAATTACCTAGAGTACAAGTTACCAAATTTATACAGTAGATTTTGCTTGATCAAATTTGGTATGATATAAAATGTGATAAAACTTAATATATGCTACTATGCTAGTAGAATACAAAAAAGACCATTTATGTGTGTGTGTGTATATATATATATATATATATATATATATATATATATATATATATATATATATATATATATATATATATATATATATATATATATATATATATATATATATATATATATATATATATATATATATATATATCTTGCTGCACTTTTTACAGAAAATATAGACTATGGTATTTAATATAATATGAGGATGAAAAAGAATAAGCAAGTTCATGTAAGAAACATATATTAGCTAGGTATAAACAAGATAAAGACTAGAAAAGAAAGTAAATGATATATATTATGGTAGTTGAAATGAGAGATAAGAGGTGAGAAGCAAGAGCAAGAAGAGAAGATGATATATAAGAGTGTAGGGTTTTACCTCGGGATGAGAAGGGGAGAAGACTGAAGAAGGTGAGTGGAATGATGTCAAGAGGGAGCAAAGCTTACTTTAGGGTTTATCATGCTTAATTTGCACTCAAATAAAAATCACAAAAAAAATTCCAATTCTTTTTTTTGCGCATGCCTTCTGAAAATATTCTCTACCCATCTTTCATTATTTAACTTGCTTTTATTTCATGCTTTGTTCTTGAGCAATCAAACAGACAAAAAAGGGTTAATACAATAGTTATGTATGGTTATGTAGGGAACTACATCATGTTAATGTTGTAGTTCATACTTAATTGGTCAATTGATGAGTGAAAAATAGAAACTTTATCTCATCAATTTATCAACATATATTCATTGTACCGGATTATAACTTGTGCATGGTACACCTAAAGTTATGTTTGGCTAATTAGTAGGAGTTCTCTCGTTTCACTTATTTGCCCATACATATGCAGGTCTCAAAATCAGCAAAACACAACCTTTGGTGAAACATACACATGATACACCCGAGTGATATCAATTTATAAGCATAAGGATCATGCTTACAAATGCACGTTCTTCTTGTTCTATAAGCATGAAGATCATTTGTTAAAGTACTTATAAGTTAGCAAAGAAGTTTTCTGTTAGTTTCATCTTGTTTCTTTTCAGAAGAGTAATATACTATCGACAAGCTACTTGTTCTTCTTCTTGTTTTTGGCTTCTCTCGTTCCGCTTATTTGCTCATATATAGGTCTCAAAATGAGCAAAACAGTGAAACACAACCTTTGGTGGAACATGCGCATGATACACAATATACCTAAGTGTGTAATAGAATTATATCAATTTATAAGCATAAAGATCATGCTTATAAATTCACATTCTTCTTGTTTAATATCCAGATTAATAAATACATCTTCCTTCTATGACAATGTGAAAAAAAAAAAAAATTTACAAATGTCTTAAACATATCTTGCTAATTTTAATACAAGCTATATTCGGATATAATACCCATCATCTATTGAATTACAAACCTTTTTCTTGTAAAAGTTGATGAAAATTCTCTTAAATCTATTCAGATTTATTTGTCTCATCACATAACCATTATTTTGAAGATGAGTACTCAATTGTAAACAGCAAGAAACATGTAATACAGGTGAGCTCTCTATCCTATCATTGGTGGTTTGGTATAGTGAAATAGACAGAATTATATAGTATGTCGATTTGATGGGTATGTAATATGTTACAATATATGGATATGGTATGTGGACCAACAATCACTTTTCATTGGTTCTTTGTTCTTTTCTCTTTCTTTTCTCCATGAAAGTTCAACTTTTTTAATGGTAAGATGAAGTCTCTTGCAAGGAGGGGGGAAAATTAGGGATCCCTCCTTACAAGGGGTGAGACTCGATCCCAAGATCTCTGGGATGGGAGGTGATGCCATTACCATTAGGCTATCACCTGCTGCTCATGAAAGTTCAACTTAAATCCAAGTACATAATAGCTACACTAATATACTACTCCCTCTGTTTTTTTAGATGTAACATTGGACTTTTCACATTTGCCGAGGCACAACTTTAACTGATAATATCTCTAATTGTATAAAGGTAAAAATTATAAAAAAATATATATTTGAAAAGTGTATACCGTGACAAAAATAGTCAAAATATATTGGATAAATAGTGCCTAAAGTCAAACATGTTACATCTAAAAAAACGGAGAGAGTATTACTAAACAGAAACCTTTAAAAACTTACACTATTCTAATATTCTTAACTCATGTTGAAGAGTCAAAGTATATGCAAAACTGAAAATAACTGAAAGTAGTGACCTAAAACAATTACCTTGAAGGAGAAGGTTTTGTGGGGTCAGGTGAAAATGGAGGAGAGAGAAAAGGGTAATCTTGGGAACATAAATCCAGAATGTCAGTGAAAGGAGAAGGTTGAAAGAAAGAAGTTTCGGAATGAAGAGTACTGTAGAAAGTCATACTTTCTTGGGACAAATTTATTTTCTCTCACGCATTTACACAAACAGTTGGCCGGCATCAGGAATATAATCAGCTGAAATAGAAACCCTTCTTCACTCACACCAAGTAGCGCATAGCGGGAACACCGGCGCCAAAGAGGGCCCTGCCGTGGTGCGGCAATAGGAGACACTCTTCTTGGGCATTGCTCTTTTGCCCCCAATAACTGTTTTTCTCTCTCCTCTATGCCCTCTAATTTGTGAATGAATTTTGGGATCTCCAAGAAAAAAGGAACCTTTTTGTATTTTTGAGATGTGGGAAGGGTAAATTTGAGTCGTAGGGTTGTAAATGAGTCGAGTCTAGTTGGATATTAGCATCTCTTTTATGAAGTTTGCCATTTTGGTAGCGATCAGCGAATAGTGATTCCGCGGAAGATAACTATTACTTCGTACTAGTAATTGTCGATTATGCTAATATGCTATATCATCAATTGCTTTTAATAATGCGTATATTAGTCAAGTTACGCTTAGACTCTGTTCTTTTCACCTAAATTTTGATGACGTGAAATTATTATTATTGATATATTGTACTTATTAAAACTTATGATAATTGATATTTTGTGATCTATATATGTTGTATTTTTATAATATGAATACTGGTTAATATTGCTACAACTTTTTTTTATTGAATAAAATGATTTTATAGATTGAAATCGCTTTTTACTTCAAAATTGATTTTTATTGATTACTTAATAATTTTTTTTAAAAGTTATAGAGAATAAGGCCTTACTTACCGACTCATAGATGAGAAGATGCATATGATAGTATTATATAATCAACCTTTCGTATCTTGGTTACGAGTTTAAGGATGGTTACCGTTTCTACCCTACATCTACTCTAATGAGAATAGAGCTCTCTAAATCTACAGAAGGGAAAGAAAAAGTTACTCTTACTAAATATTCTCATGCATCTTAAGCATGATAGTGCCTATAACTACGTATTGGACGGTCACACTCAAAGTAACCATACTTATTAGTTAAACCACATCAACGTTGAACAAATAGGTTTAAAGAGTTGATTTCAAAAAGGGTATTTAGGCAAAGCATGCATGCTTTAATTTATAGTACATGATAGATATTCCATTAGTAAGTTCTAAAGCAGTCAATGCCACTTTTATATAGCTGATTATGTTAGAAACTAATGATGGATCCTAATAGTCTCTTGGTCTGTATAGTTTAGTTATAAAGAAATAGTTAGCAATATCTGAGAGTAATTTAGAAGTAGATCAGTATTAGAGTATATGTAATGCATGATTGATACTTGTAATTTTTTCAACTTTAGGTGAAAATTGAGAATCAAGAGATATATTGTGATCGTATACCGCAGTTGAGAGGTTGAAGACTGGATTTCTATCCCTATGCTTCCCATTAGACTTATAATAAAAAGGATTTTTCTAACCTATGCCACAAGGCATAGGTTAATAGTATAAAAAATCCTACTTCATCCGTTCCAAAATAAGTGAAACACTTCTCTCATTTATGTGAGAGCTTTTTGACACAAGTGTTTCACTTATTTTGGAACGGAGAAAGTATATAATAGAGTATATCATTATACAAAAAATTTCCATTTCAAAATCCAACCAAACTAAAAAAAATCTTACAATATTATCTCTATCTCAAGTGTCTATCCTTATTTATTATCCTCAAATAGAACCTTGTTGTATTATATATTTTCTTAATGAAATCTTGAAATTCTTAACCTATGCTTTGTAGCATAGGTTAGAAAAATCCTAATAAAAAATCTACTTAGAAATAAAGATATGTAACTACACAATAGGATATAAACCTTCAAAAGATTTTATTGTGTGTAGATCCTTTTTTTTATTTCTTTTAATCCCTAAGAGATTCTTTTGGATATACAAAATTTATATGCTTATCCTTGCTCAGGACTTCCATGCCCGAAAAAAATTTCATTACGTAACACCACTTTCCCCCTTCCTTTTGCCACTGGTAATGAGGTTCGAACCCAAGGCATTGCTCCAAAAAAAGGAAGTAGATTCTATCAGGCTATCCCATTAATCTATTTATACATGAAAGATATGAATGCTATTTAATGTAATATATTTTTACAATAAAGAAGGGATTCGGGCGTTGAGTGTTGACAACTTAAGGTTGATATTAAGTTGCCCTCTTCTCTCTTAACCAAAGCCACAACTTATTAAAAATGAACCAAGTATAAGATAGATAATTAGAACTACAACTAGTTGTTGGCTCGGGCGATGCCCCTAATCATTTATCAATGTGAATTTGAAGTCTTAAATCAAACACTTGAGAAAAGTGAAAAAAAAAAGAGTTATAGGCATTGGATTGTGCTTAGGAAATTAAATGATCTTCGAGTTCTATTTAAATTTTCTACATAGTTAATTATAACATGAATTATTCATCAAGAGAGTATATATATATATATATATATATATATATATATATATATATATATATATATATATATATATATATATATATATATATATATATATATATATATATATATATATATACTTATAAAAATATAATACAATCTTTTTTTTAACGTAGGTTGATGTGTAAGAATACAACTGATGCAATAAAATGGTGTAGTATTGTTAATTACAGAGGTTATTAATATTTGAAGAGCTTTTGTTTTTTTTTATTATAAGATTACTAAAAGGGTAGGACATGCTATTATTAACATTAGCTTAATGAGTATTAATATATACATTTGTATTTAATTGTCTTAAAAATAGGAAATTATCTTATGTTTAAATATATTTTTTCCCCATTAATACCAACATGAGATTGTAGAGTAGTTGGTTAGTGCACTTATATCTTAAATGAGAGGTCATGGGTTCGAGGCACATAACACACATTTTTATTGTTTAATATGTTATTTCATTGCGTGGGGGAGGGGGGGTACATGTGGCAGCATGTCATGTTTTTGCTTTGGGTTTTAGATATATATATAGATAACCAGTTAACCACTAAAAACTAAAGTTCAACGTTAATAAGTTAAAAATGAGGTGAAGAAAACACATTTTTAATTAGTATAAGGGCCTGTTCGTCATCGTTTTTTGTTTTCTGTTTTTTTGAAAACTAAAAGCAAAAAATAGAAAACTAGAAAAAGTGGTTTTCACATTTTAGTTGTCAGTTTTCAAAATCATCATGTTTCCAATAAGTTTCACTAATTTTTGGTTCATTATATGACATATATTATATGACTTCCAAAAACTAAAAAACTGAAAACCACAGTGATACCGAACGGGCCCTAAATTTCTTAAAAGTAATACCTAAATTTGAAATCAATGTTTATTGTTGGAGTTTATAGGAGTTTCTAGTAGAAACTCAAAGTTTGCTTCAAAAGAATATGAAGAGTCTATTTTATCTTTTGTCCCACATTGAAAGAATAGAAGGGAAGAGTAAGGTTTATAACCATTGCTCTTCCTCTACCCTTTGAGTTGAGTAGCAATGAGGCTTTTAGTGGGTTTGTGGTGATGTGTGGTTACCACACGCGCGCCGCCCGGTCCGGGCCTTGGGCCAGCATTTAATGACCATTTTTATCTGTCTTAAGTTACCGTTTTTCCCCTAATCTCTCTTAATATTACGGTTTTTCCCTAATTTCTCTCCTGATCTGCTGCCATTATCTTCCCCATTTATTGACCGTTTTTCCCACAATTTCAGCCATGTTCTGATCTCGTTTGGTTTTCCTCTCCCTATAAATACTAGTGTTCTGGTATTCATTGGGGACACAGAAACACACAATCACATCTTCTCTTCTCTTTCTTTCTCCTCTATTATTCTGGGCAATATTCAAGATCGTTCCCAATCTGCTTTTCAGTCAACACCGGAGACGCAGAAACCGTGTATCCCTGGAGGTTGATTGATGTGAGTCCGTGTATTGTTGCGGGGCAAATTCAACTTTAGGACAATGATCTTCTCACGCCACGGTTGTCAGATAAGTTTGTTTTAGTTATTACCAATTTACGTTCCTACATTTATTACTTTCATGTCACTACCATTTGAAACTCTCTCTACACCTAAAGTAATATCCTTATTATAAAGTCAACTATATTATAAATTGGACAACTAATATTAGTCATTTTGTTTGTCCATATGGGTAAGTCATTAAACAAAGCTCTTAAAATATGGTTTTCCCACTATGTTATTTATCAGGTTCTTATTTTTAGTAATGGGAAAAAAGTTCATGGGTCCTTTTTTAAGGGGTAATTGGCTTTTATAAATAATGTAAGGACCAATTTAATAAACAAAGCAAACATACTTTTATCTTTTCCTTCTTTTCTTAAAATCGTGATGTGTGCTTCCGCCTTTTCAAGGGAATATTTTGAATAGCTTTCTAAGCTTTTGTTTCCTTCCTTTCCTCCACTTTTCGTGTCTTACACTGCATGTACGCATAATCAAGGGTGATTATATAATTCCTAAGATAATCCACGTATCATTGCGTTATGTGAGCAACCAACTTGGATTATTAACATAAATATTGGAAACACGTTTTTTGGTTTCCTAGCCGGAAAGGTCAAATGAGCAAGCAACAAGTTTAACCTACTAAAGAATTTATGGGAAGCTTGAATTTCTTTTAATTTAAGGAAAACAATAGTACTACCTTGTAGAATATGCAGTTTAAGAAGACTTGATTTATATTTGATCTAATGTATGAGAATAAACTATTCCCTGAGGTGGGAGACTGAGAGTCTTTTTTATATATTTTCATCTTACCTTCAAATAAATGTATGATAACAAAGTGCAAGAAAAACTTAGTATTAGACTTTCTAGTAGTGGCAAATAAATCAATTTAGGTTATCGGTTTGAATCATACAATGTGTTCGTTCAATTTATTCGATTTTGGATCTATTTTTTTTAAGTTGTACTCAAAGCAAGTCATGTTTTACATTTTATATTGTAGACAATTTAATATGATGAGTTGAGCAATAATAGTAATGTGACCCAATTTAGTGTATTTATATATTCTAGAGTAATTCATATATCTTAACTAATTTATAAGTTGGGTTATATTATGAGTTTTTTTTTTGATAATTTGTTTGGTTGTTTGTATTATTGATGGATAAAAAATGAGAGCAATTACAACCAAAAGATCATAGGCAGTAGCCACAGATCAAAAGCAAAGAGACATAATCCTGCTGAGTAAGACAAAGAAAACTACAACCATGCTAAAAATTACTCAGATCTTATGAGACCTTGTTTGGCGAAAGAGTCTAACAAAGTTTGATTCACGGCTTTTGTAGATGATCTCAATTCCAAGCCCCCTGTCTATTGTATGCCGAATGAAATTGATCGATAGAGAAGTTTAAATTCCATGGCCCCGAATTGACACCATTGCACCATTGAACCTCGTTCACATAATCAGACTCCACAATAATATGATGTTTACTAATGAGATCAGCAGCTACTGCAATTTTAATAGCCCTAAGGATGGCTAATACTTCAGCATGATTTATTTCCAAGAATGGAATCAAGGCTGGAAAGAAGGCATAGGAATTTCCCCACGTGATCACGGAGGACACCACCGATAGCTGACTTGGATTTATGGAGCATTAGAGAGGCATCAACATTCCACTTAAGAGTGGAAAATGGAGGAGGTGACCAGTGATTTTGTGATAGAGACGAAACAGCAGACTTTGAAGCAGATGAGAGAAGATTCCAATCAAGGCAAGATGTATCTATGAGGATTTCACTTGAGTTGTATGAAAAAGGGTCACCCCATCCCTTAATCCACCAACTTAGCCTCAAAAGCACAAGATCTTGAAGGTCGGCTAATGAGCTTGAGATACTCTCAAAACATCTGTCGTTCCTTTCTTTCCACAGGGTCCATATTATTATGAAAAAACTCGCCGCCCATATTTTCTTAAAAAAGACGCATCTCTTAGGATGTTTCCATTGCTCGAAGGCATCACGAGCCGAGGAGGGAGAAGGCCACTGGAGATTCCAAGTGTTAAGCCACCAAGCCCACAGATGATTCTGGAGCAGCGTTGCAAAGTACGCACAGATCAAGGGAAGGATTCATGATTCCCAAGCGCACCAATTTTTCGTTTGTATTAACCTTTCCAAGCATAACCATCCACGTGAAAATTTCGATTCTATGTGGTACTAGACCACGCCAAGTACCCTTCACCACATCATGGATACAATATGGGCTAGTCTTCATAAGTTCATAGGTGAACGATTTGACAGAGAAAATACCTTTTTTGTTCGGCGTCCAAATCGTTGAATCAACCTCATTTGGATACAGATTGACCTGGGAAAGAATCTGCTGAAGGTGGTGGTACTCAATGATATCATGGGGGCGGAGAGCACGAGTCCAAGCAAGACTCCAATTCCAGCTCATGCCAACCCATATGCTGCATGAAGCCACCGATGCATCCTTGTTAAGGCTAATGAGGAATAATCTAGGGCAGAGAGATTTGAGAGATGAGTCCCCCACCCAAAAATCGTGCCAAAAAAGAGTTGAGGAACTGTTGCCGATTTTTTTCCGGATTTTTGACATGAGAAGGGCCTTGGAGAGTGGATTGCGGAGGATTGAGGAACATATATTTTTCCAAGGCCCGCCTTGAGATGGGATGCGAAAATCTTGGGGCGAGAAGGAGGCCCCATAGTTATATTTGACGCTAATCAACCTGCGCCAATAAGCATTGGGCTCAGTAATGAACCTCCACAACCATTTGAAAAGGAGGCCCAAGTTCTTATAAAGTATGTTTCGAACATTCAGCCCGCCCAATTCAGATGGTAGTTCGATGATATTCCAAGAAACAGCAGGCAGACGGTTTTTCTCACGGTCCATATTCCATAGAAAATTCCTCTGCAATTTTTTTTATTTTTTCAGCAACTCGAGATGGAATAGGGAAGATGGATAGGTAATAGAGAGGAAGACTAGACAGAGAGGCTTTGAGAAGAATTGCTCTTCCTCCAAGGGAAAGGAGGTTGCACTTCCAAGATGCTAACTTTTTTTCCATTCTAGTCAATATAGGATCCCATACTCTTAGCCTATGAGGGCTTCCACCAATCAGAAGTCCTAAATAGGTGAAAGGGAGATCACATGTTTTGCAATGCAATGAATTCGCAGTTTCACACAACCATGAAGGTTCAACATTGATACCTATGAGGGAGGATTTGTGAAAATTGATTTGGAGCCCTGACGCAAGCTGAAATAATATGAGGGTCTTCTTTATATTCAGGAGAGAGTGCAAGTTAGGGGGGCTAAAAATAATCGTGTCGTCCGCATATTGTAAATGCATGATCTTGGGCCCATTACGAGATATTTCAACCCCCTCCCAAAATTGCATTGAAACTGCCTTTCAGATTAATAGGTTTAAAGGCTCCGCATCTATATTGAATAGGAATGGCGAGAGTGGGTCTCCTTGCCGGAGACCCCTTGGAAGCTTGAATGTTGATGTTGGTGAACCATTAATAAGTATTGAAGCTGAGGCATATATTACACATGATCGGATCCATTTCCTCCATTGAAGGGGAAACTTCATTTGCTCCAAAACCCAATCTAGGTATCTCCAAGATACGCTATCGAATGCCTTGTGAAAATCAAGCTTCATGATCGTTGCTTGCATATTGTTTCTTTTACACGAGTCAATTATTTCGCCGGCAATAAGCGCACCATCAAGTATATGTCTTCCTATTATGATTGATGATTGTTGTGAATTCACATGGAATATCATTTTTCGGGATGAGTGTGATAAAAGCCGTGTTGCATCCACGTGGGAGGCGAGAGGAGACCCATAATTCTTGAACCATTGCATACACATCTGATTTGATAATCTCCCACGAGTTCTTGATGAATTTAAAATTGAACCTGTCAGGGCCCGGGGCCTTGGAGCCATCGCATGAGTTCATGGCCTCATCGATTTTGGCATGAGAAAACTGATCAGTGAGGGCTGCCATCTGATTTGCATTCAAAGTTTGGAAGCCAAGGTTATTGAAAATAGGACATTGCTGATGATCTTCTTTAAAGATTCCTTTAAATTATTTTTAATCAATTTAAGCCATGCTTTCCTTATAAAGAAGCATCTGAGCATTAAAATTTATGTTTGTCGTCTTCAAAGAGGAGATGCTAGGGCTAAAAGAAAGGGTTTCAAATCACATTGAAAGATGAAGAATGGGGTTCTAAAATATTAGTGGGGGATCACAAGTAGCTTTTGTTTTTATAATAAAGGTAAGAAATTTCATCAAAGAGCAAAACAACTATATATGAGGCCTCGGCACAAATAGACACCCGTAGATCATATATATTGCCGAGGTGGGAGAAGACAATGATTCGAGGTTTCACTGTTTGAGTAGATTTACATTATGTAATATTTTATTTTTATTTTAATTTTTTTCTTAGAGATCTTCTACATAATCCTATATCTAATAGAAATATTATATTTAATATTAGACAATCATATTTGAGTTACTGATTTTTCTTCTCTGAAATTTATTTGAGTTACTGAATTTAAGCCCATAAATTTTGTATGCGCACATTTTTTTACTAGAGAAATCTAACATGTGATTTGTCTTTAAAGTGAATTTTGAATTTCCAAATGAAAGGGTAATTAATTTTTTTCTTTTTATTGTAACCCCCTTCTAAATAAGTTTTTTTTATTGTCAAAGAAAATATTATCATTACTACAACTACTATTAGTATATATGATTATTGTTGTTGTCACTAGTGGAAAAAACCTTATTTGTCACTTAGTAACATATTCAGTTTTCACAAAACCGCATCCGAAAATCATTAAAAAAATGGGAGGGAAAGTTGGGCGGAAAATCTGATCCGGTCCTTTAGTGAACCGGATCAGATTTTAGAAACTGCTCCGGTTTTCTAAAATCTGATCCGGTTCACAAGACCGGATCAGATTTTTTGTTATTTTTTCTAAAGGAAAAACCCGCGTTTTCCCTCCACCCAATTTCATTTCTCGCTCCTCTTGCTCCCTTAGCTTAGACCCTTCAATTCTCCCTCCCACACCTCTCTTATCCCCCATTCTAAACCCTAGCTCTCTCATCTCCCCCTTCTCTCTCTCACTCATCCTCTTCCCTCCTCGTCTCTCCTCAGAGACGAAGCAACCTCCTCTGCAACCTCCTCAGGTTTCATATTTTAATCTCGTTGTAATTCCAGATTTAAGTTAATATTTTTCGTTATTTTATTTTCGTTTGTAATTCGCAAATCTAGGTCAAATTTATTTCTTTGTAATTAGATTGAAAGGATTGATTTTCGCTTAATTTCTCTATTTTTTTTGTTTGATTTCTTTTTTATTTTCATTTATATCTTCGTTTTTTGTATTTTCGTTCAATTTAATTTTTGGTTGATTTTCTTTAAAATCTGGGCTTTGTAATTTATTTCGATTTTAGGGTTTATGTTTCCTTTTTGTGTAATTTTGTCTGTTTATTGTAATTTATTTTCGTAATTTATGTAATTTGTGTTTACTTTTCGTTTTTTTGTTCGTATGTTTTGCATACATATTCTGTTCTTTTTAACATACTGTTTTGTGTAATTTTGTCTTGTTTCAAGTTTTTGTTTTTAGACAGTTTTTGTTTTGAAGTTTATAATGTTCCTCAACCTTTTTTGCACTATGCTTGTTGATTATGGGTTGTTGTTTGTTTGATCTTCTGTTATATTTTTTAGAATTTTATTTTGTTAAGATCTTGTCTTTTACTTTACTTATTGGTTGTAATTTTAGATCTTTGTTTGATGTACTTGAAATTAGTGAGATAAGAGCAAACAATTTATTCTGTTAAGAGTACAGAAAAAACTTGAGACAATGGCTGAAATTGTGTATTTTGCCACCATTTTATGTGCAAGTAGATTGATTGTTGTTTCATCAATAAAAAAATATGGTGTTTTTTCTGACTGCTCCATAAATGAATAATGAAACATACTACTACACATTTAATGAGCCACGAAATACACACATAAAGCTTTTCATATGACCTTCATGTTCTATTTTATCCACATAATTCTTATCTGATACTATATCTAATTTCTAGCTCTTGTAGATGGAGTTATGGCAAATACCCAGTAACCCACACTGAAGGACTTCACTTAATTTGATGATATTGACTATCAATTCGGATTATATAAAATGTGTGTGGATCGAGTTGGGGAGTAGGAACTGCCTGTTTTTGGAGTAATTGTAAATTGTATGATCTTATTTGAGGTGTATTTAGTACAGAATGACTTTTGGGTCGTTTATGGGTCTCAATGAAGTCACATAAATTGATGGATGTTAACAGGGTTTTAGTTAAGCTAAGAGCAATATCAACTTGTTAGTGTTGACTAATGGGGTGGTAATGGTTGAATAATATGACCAATCATGTTTTTAATGTAATTTACATTAGTTATTTTCTACCTTAATCACCTATAAAGTCCACTAAGAAAGCTCCTTGTCAACCATTTATGTTTGATATTGGCTACCTAATGTCACAACAGTGGCAAATTATCCATAATTAATTTTGTTATTGCATCATTGTCCTTCTTTTTCGTATGACTTTATTATGATGAGTTCATTGGACTCAGTCTTCTTTTACCACGACTTTCCCATCTCAGTCGCCATTCATCAGGGGATGACAGATTTATCTGATTTTTGTTCACATCACACTCTAATTTCCATATTGATATATTTGTTTTTGCAGTTTGCTTAGACGGATCATTGCCTGCTTATCATTGGGATCGTGCATTTGGGTCAGGGGCTAACAACTGGCTTATTCAACTAGAGGTGTGTAGTAATTAGATGGATAAGTTGCATCTAGCGTAAATGTTCAAGGTCTATATAGCTCTATAACTAATTGGTGTGGTTCTATGTGTATTCGAGTACATCGTGAGGAAGAGTAGCATGCATAAGCTATTAGTCTCTTGCTAGTAGATTATGAGATCAAAATAGTGACAGGTATAGGTAATTATGGGCGTTAGACTTATGGTATTTCTCTCCTGCATACTGTTCTTTAACTATATAGTTGTCTGAAATAAGTGAATATTGCTTGCAATGGAAAAATTAATATGATGCTTTCCTCTCAATTTTATTTGGAAATTGGTCTACAACTCCTGAATGCAGTTGATTTGTTTATTCTGCATCTTGCACTATAATTTGGGGTGTCCTTTGAACTGGGAAGCTCTCAGTCCTGACGTGTACTTCAGTCTTTTAAGCTATTCTCTTAATGGTTTCATCTCTTTCCATCTTATGCAGGGAGGAGGTTGGTGCAATAACATTAGAACATGTGTCTATAGGAAAACAACTCGACGTGGCTCGTCCAAATATATGGAAAAAATGTTAGCATTTACTAGAATATTAAGCAATAACCCTGAGGAAAATCTAGGTTTGTATCATTTCAACAGTCATGCTAACCTTACTCTTTGATGTCTAGAATTTGTGATATTTGGCGTCAGTGAGTTACTTCACAATCTTACTAGACGTTATTGGATCAATGTATAGATTTTTTCAATTGGAATAGAGTAAAGCTTAGATATTGTGATGGTGCCTCTTTTGTTGGAGAAGGCCAAGATGAGGTTAGTTAATTTCATTGCAAGCCAATTTAGAATCAACTTCAATGACAGTCCTTAATGGAAATAAAGATGTTGAGTTAACGGGATCACTTTGTATAAAAAAGAAAGCAAAGTACACTTGGGATCACCTAGATGTGGGGGACAGGGGGATGGGGAAGTGAAGGTGTTGTACCTTCCCAAGTTCCCATTATTGTACATGGTTCGTCAAGCTTGTAAATCATGGTTTGTTGTAAATATGTGTAGGTCAACCAAATGTTTTTCAGAGGTCAACGCATATGGGCAGTTTTAGCATGACTGCAACTACAAGAGAGTTTAAATTCCTATGTGTGTTTTTGACATTTTTGCATTTCAGGATGGACGTCTCAGGTGGACATACTTTAAGGGATTTCTACCATGGTGTGGTGACTTACTTGGTAAAAAAACCATGGTGTGGTGACTTACTTGGTAAGTTTAAACTAGTCAAATATTAATTGCTGGACCTGAACGTGAGCTGCTCTTCGAGATAGGATGTTCTGGTTTACAATAAATGACCACTATTTCTGGTTTACAGATGTTGATATTTGCCATTTTCCAATCTCATATTTGAGTTCTTCTGAGTTATTACTTATGGGGTTATCTTTCTTTGCTAGTTTGATTACTCTACCTTAATGTCTTTTCCTTTCTCTTACTTGGTCTATCTTCGTCCAACCGATAAATATTTGACTAGTCTTTTACATTAGTCCGGTCCGGTCCTGGACCTTTTGGACCGGAATTTTTTTTTTTCAAAAAAAAAAATACTTTTTATTTTATTTAAATATATTTATAAATTATATACATTAAAAATTAATAATTTTAATGTCAATAATCCTAAAAGAATAAATAGTAGGTTTTTAAGTTTCTAACTTTCTACCTTTTAATTTTTTTTAAAATATAAACTTTTTTTTTTACTAAAATAATAGAAATTCCGGTCCAACCGGTCCGGACCGGAATTTTTCGGGTTTGAACCGGACCGGATCGGTGGATCGGAATCCTGATTTTCGGCGGACCGGGGACTTCCGGTCCGGTCTGGTCCAAATTCCGGTCCAGGCTGGTTTGTGCACACCGCTACTAGCGGGATTACCATTCAAAGGTTAGTTGCATCTTTCTCTTCTTTAACAATGATTATCTTCCCTTGTATTGAAATTGGCTGTCTATTATTACTTCTCCCATTTCCAATCTTATTCCGTTTCGGGATGAGCTTTAAGCTAGGAAATTAAAGAGTGTAGTGCAAGATCCAATGCCACCCCCTCCCCGCGCCGCCACCCCCCGTAAACCCCCCACTCTGCTGCCCCCTGTAGACTCCCCACCATGCGGCCCCCGGACCCCCTCCCCCTGTTGTGCCCCACCCCCTTACGCCCCCTGCGGACCCCCTCCCCTTGCTGCCCCCCCCCCGCAGACCCCCTCCCCTTGCTACCCACCCCCTTGCACAGTCCCCCCCGCACAAGCCATCCTCCCTCTTCACTCTACCTATCTTTGCTTTGTTGGTTGAGAGAAATTCTACCTTCTTGCAGCTCAAGAAGCTGAAGCTTGAGGTAAATGAAGCTTCCAACAACCCTATGGCATTGCTTGTGGAGGCAATCCATTCTGCTGGCTACTCAGGTGCCCTAGCAAACGCTCTTATGGCTCAAGAATCTATTGTATAGCTCTGTTTTGGAGCAATTTGTTGCTGTAAGTAGGGGTGTGCAAAAAGATCCGACCCGATTATCCGCCGACCCGATCCGAAATTTCGGATATCCAATCCGATTTTTGAATTTCGGATATTTCGGATCTGATATCCGGGAAAAAAAATCAGATTTCCGGATCGGATACGGATCGGATTTTTATAAGTTTTAGATACCCGAAAATCCGGTTTTTAAATTTTTTATTTTAATGAAATCCAAATGGGCCTTAGAGTTTTCAGTTTACACACTGCTTGCAAAACATAAACCCTAAACTCACTTCACACTCGACCCAGTTGGTCAGTCCCCAGTCACGCCTCCTCTCTCTCCTTCAATCTTCACTTCACTGTGTTCACTGTTCGTGGTCTGCTCTTCTCTTCAAGTCGGAGCTCAAGCCTTCATGGCTCTTCTCCTCTTTTTAGGCTAGAGTTCACAGCTTTTTCTTCACGTCGGGGTTCGCGGCTCTTCTTTTCACTTCAAAGCGTTCGTGCCTTCATGGTTCCTCTCTCTCTTCACTTCATGCCGGAGTTCGCGCCTCAAAATGGACGGACGCCGAGTTCTAAATCTGATAATTATAGTTCTAGAGTTCGTGGCTTTTTTACTACTCTGTATCATTTCACCTTTGCCCAAAAAGCATACCTTCTAGATAAATTTTTTAATTACTGAAAATTAGTATAGATTTGTATGGAAAATGATCTTGAGGAAAATTAATTCAGTTTTCTTTAGTCAAAAGTTGCAATCTTTAGTAAGTGTAAGTTAGTTATCATTTGCTTGCTTTACATATGAATCTTCAACTAAAGAATTAAAAAATAAAAAGAATGAGTCAAGGCAACCAATAATAGCAGTATATGGCAATTGGCAGGTCTTAGTGCACTTTGGCTGAGCAGCAAAACTTACGAGGCAACTTTAGTGATTTCGGATATTCGGATCAAATATCAGATTCGATCCGATCGAAAGCCTCGAATATCCGAAATTTTCGGATCAGATTCGGATCAATTTTCGGGCGATCCGAAATTTCGGGTATCCGAAAAGTTCAGATCGGATCCGATATCCGATAATGCACACCCCTAGCTGTAAGTATAGGATGCTGCTTGTATACTTTCTACTAGAGAGGAGGAGATTGAGGATGCTTGCCGTAAAATTAATAAAGAAATGGGAAATTAATAAAGAAGTGGGAAATTTATGTATCTAATTATTTATGCTTCAATTGAGCATAATATGCTTAATAAAATGAGTATTTATATATATTATTGATTTTGTATTGATTAATAATGAAAAAATGCAAAAAAAAATAATTTTTTTTTGGTTTTTGGGGGGGGGGGGTTATCTGATCTGGTTTTGGGTGAAAATCGGATCAATTAGTGACAAACTGATCCGGTTTTTGACCGGATCAGTTTGTCCCTCATAGCTGCTGCGAGCCCATCCGACCCGGACCAAAACCGGATCAGTAAGCCCGATTTTGACTGGATCAGATGGGCTTTTTTCCACTAGTGTGTTGTTGTCGTCATTGTTTTTGTTGTTGTTGTTGAGAGAATCCTAAAACATGCTTTTAGTTAAGGGCATGAAAAACCTAAATATGGAACATTATGATTTTCGAATTTTATACATTAGTTAAGTATTGGAAGATTTTATTATTGATTCTTCTAAAAATGTCATTAATTGGTAATCTATTAGTTATTGTTATTGTATACCCATGGGGACACATTAGAAAATCCCATCAAACTATCCAAAGTAGGAAAAATATCGATTTTTATAATTTATTTTACTACCTTATCAGTTCCTATCATATTAATCATCACGATTCACGGTGAGAGATATTCATTTATAACACCATTAGGGCTTGTTCTCCCCACCTTATTTTCAGTTCAGTTCAGTTTAGTTCAATTCAGTTCAATTCAGTTGCAATAAGTTCAGTTCAGTTCAATTCAGTTCAGTTCAGTTCAGTTCAGTTCAATTCAGTTCAGTTGCAATTAGTTCGGTTCAGATCTGTTTAGTTCCAATCAGTTCAGTTCAGTTCCTAATTTATTTCTCTGATAATAAAACAATGATAATTATTATTATTACAATTACGATTATTTTATCATTATCATCATTCTTATTATTATTATTATTATTATTATTATTATTATTATTATTATTATTATTATTATTATTATTATTATTATTATTATTATTATTATTATTATTATTATTATTATTATTATTATTATTATTATTATTATTATTATTATTATTATTATTATTATAACCCCGACCCATCCGGAGTCGAGTCTATCGTCACCAATGCACATCCAGTGACCAGGATCCAGATGCATCTTTCTTTTAGGGAGCTCATTTTCTTAGTTCCTTCGCAGTTAAGCGTGTTTGGTTGGGAGTAGTCCAGATATGGGTGACCTCATGGGGAGTTTCTCGGGGTGCGCATGAGTGAGGACAAAATGCGCCGGAAGAACTTGTGTTGGTTATTGAGGACAATTGTTGGCCCTGGATGTGCATTGGTGACGATAGACTCGACTCCGGATGGGTCGGGTGTTACAAATGGTATCAGAGCTTTGTAACCCCCTTTTTAACTTCATTTGTACTGCTGAAATTTTGCCAGAAAATTTCAGTTTGTAATCCCTTGTTCACGCCATTTAAAGAGAGAAAGAGAGAGGAAAAGTTCATTCCGTTTTTTCCTGTCACACCTTCACAAATACGACCATCGCCAGAGATCTAACCGTTGGATCGTCCTGAAATTTGGACAACACGTTGAAGACAATTGGAACTTCACGTTGACCGGAGCGATTGTGAGTCAGAGGTTTCACTCGCCGGGAATCTTAATCGGAACAGAACAATATGTAGTTTAATTTTACAATGTTCAAGAAGAAGAATGCAAGCAATTGGAGGTCTTCAAAGGTAACTAACGACGACCTTAGAACAATTAGTATTCGTATGGGGATTATATTAGTTTTAAAACTTAAGTTGGGTTGGTATAATTGTTTTAGGAGTTGGGGTGGGAATGATTACATGTTGTATGTTTGTTTATGTGAATTTTCATGAGTTATTTTAACACTTGATAACTTGTAAATTTTGTTATCTAGTTGGAATATTTTTGTGAATGTCGTTTATAAATTTTAGTATTATGGTGTTGATAAGTTTATGTAGAATTCATGTATTACTTGAACTTTTATCTGGTGATAATGTTTACTTTTATGTACTATTGTTGTTTTCTTGAAAACTAGAGGTGCAAATTCAAGTGTTTCTCATTTGTTAATCACTTTCTAATGCTTCTTATGTGGTTACGTGTCTACTGTTGGTTCCTATGAAGTTAAAGTATGATATTTTATTAGTGGTGCCGTTGAAAAGTATATGTTATGAACATCAGGTAGTGTCTTTAAGTCATAGTATCATGTTTTATCTAAGTTATAACTTAGATTTATATATATGCTTATTTGATGTATGTTGCACGTTAGCTGCATTAATTATGAAGGTTATGTTATTATAAGTTTTAAGACTAGTTATTTGGTATGGTAAGATAATAGTATGACGGTATTGTGTATGAACTTAGCTTGGTTGGTTGTTTGGATGAAAATAATATTGTTTTGAACTCTTACAATTGGTTGTAAGCTATTATACGTATTTCTATGATTTTCTATTTTCTTGACGAGTTAAAGTATATTTTTTGAAGATGATATTGTTAACATTATGATTATTATTATTGAGAAATTGTGAAGTTATTTTGAATTGGAATTGATGGGTTGAGTCCCTAAAATTCCTGCAATTTGATGTAAATGAAATTGATGGGTCAAAGCCCTAGATTCTTGCAGTTTGATGTAAGATCTTAAGTGGCATTCTGCAGATGATGAAATTTTAATATTGATTATTTGTTTTTGTTTGAGGATGATGACTAGTGAGACGGCATGTTCTCCTAGAAATGAACAGTCACTGTGTACTGAGCAGGGTACACAGTTTATACTTACATACTGAGTAGGGTGTGTAGGTCCGTCTTGGTTATTAGTTGTCGTCTGAGAGGTCGAGAAGTACTGAGCAGGGTACTATCTCGCATCAGTGTGTGGCCATACTAGACATAGGCGAGCAGGGTCCTAATACTATAACCAAATAGGAACAGTGGGTTGTTATCCACTTACGTTTAGTTCCTCCTCAAACGTGTATTCTGAAAATGTTATCATTATCGTCTATATTGTTCATATGATTATTTATTTTTATTTTGTTGGTCCTTGAGTTCATATGTATATTTATTTATTTATCTGTTTATTCTATTATCTTCACCTTATTTTGTATTTAGCATGTTGTATTGTTTTTGTTATATTTATTTATCTATTTGATTATTTGAAGTGTATTTCTGAGGTGTTCTTCTATGATTTGATTGTTAAAACTTTTATAACTCTTATATGGATCCTAATTGGGATGGGAGAGCTGTTAGCTACTCCCCACTGATTGTGGATATTTGTTGATATATTTTGCAGGTGATTATTTCGTATTATGGGCATTGAGAGAAAGGCTATCTAGCTAGGATTTTTTGAGACGTCGTATTTTAGTTTATATTTACTACATTGGGTTTATGAGGTTGTTTTGCTTCTTTATGGATATCTTAGGTTATTTTAACTGGTTTTATTTTTATTTAGTTTGATTTAACCTCCGTTTAGAGTAACATTTCCGTCAGGCGATATTTCTGCTATCGCTTTTGCTTTAGTAAAATGTTCTATATTCATTATATTGTGTTTATAAAAGGACGGAGTGTTACAATTATTATTATTATTATTATTATTATTATTATTATTATTATTATTATTATTATTATTATTATTATTATTATTATTATTATTTTAATATTGCTAATTATTTGTTTGCTAATTCTTTTTT
The DNA here is from genome assembly GCA_947648045.1 of Beta corolliflora. Taxonomy (NCBI): domain Eukaryota; kingdom Viridiplantae; phylum Streptophyta; class Magnoliopsida; order Caryophyllales; family Amaranthaceae; genus Beta; species Beta corolliflora. Next base: position 635,406 of record CANSZD010003343.1, on the reverse strand, counting down.
TTCAATATGATTTTGCTTATTATATGAAAATGATAATTCAAGCCTAAGAAGTACACATATCAATAATATTTGTCATTGCTAATTCTTTTTTTTTTATTCTTATTTATTATTATTATTCAATAGTTTATTATTATTACTAGTTAATATTTTATCATTATTATTAGATAATTTATTATTATTATTTAATAACTTATTATTATTTTCATTATTAATTAAATAATATTTTTATTATTATAATTATTATTAAATATTAACATATTATATTATTAAAAACTATTATTATCATCAATTAATGTTTATTATATTATATTAATATTATATTATATTATATATTATATTATATTATATTATATTATATTATATTATATTATATTATATTATATTATATTATATTATATTATATTATATTATATTATATTATATTATATTATATTATATTATATTATATTACTATTATTATTTATTAATTTATATTTATTAATTAATGATAGCTAAATTATTATCATTACTATTAGTTATAATTTAATGCAGTTCAGTTCAGTTCAGTTAAGTTTAATTCAGTTCAGTTCAATTCAGTTGCAACCAGTTCAGTTCAGTTCAATTCAGTTGTTTTATCCCAAAGAGAACAGACCCCTAGTATCTTAATTATCATATTAGTCATCTCGGTGAGAGATATTCATTCACTCCCTTATCAGTACTTACCTTTGTTATTTCAAATGAATACAAGAGTAGTGATTTCATTGAATTAATATAATAAAAGACATTCCGTAATTACAATCATCCCTTAAAGGATCTAAAACCTTAATATAAGTATTACACACCCCTACAGTAATAACATCGTATCTAACATGCTTCTGCGTAATTTTAGATGTCATTGCATCGTTTTTAACGGAGCGCCATTGATATATAGTTGCTAAGTGAGTACAAGACTTGACCGGTACTCTAATTTAGCATATTTTCAAGATGTATTTTTCAAATCTACAACTCCGAGGGAAACAAATAATCCCTAATAAGGGAACCGACTAACCCCTATATGGTGATCATGAGAGGGCTAATTGTCATTACCATACTATAGTGATCTTTATTAACTAGAAAATCAGAAAAAAAAAAAAAGGAAAAGAAAAGAGAAAGAATTGGGGCTTACTATGGACGAATTATTTATTGATGGCAATACTTATTTTTAATTATGATGATTATGGTTGGAAAAAGAGAGAAGAGAGATAAGAGGGAACTAATTGAGTTCACTAATTACATTGAATAACGTTTGAGAAAGAAAGACGTAGATCAAATTATGCGAAAATTTCTCCGCGCAAAATGAAGTGTTTGAGATAGTTAAAAATGAGAACATTTTCTCCATGCTTCAATTTACAACTAACTCTTGGCCAATATGTCGCACTTAAATGTACATCATAGCTAGTAATGTAGTAGCTCCCTAGAAAAAGCCATAGTGACAATTTAAAACCACTCTACATCAAGCCCTCATTTCCCTTTGAGTTTGCAATACGCATAGAGACAAGAACCCAGGAAGCCGATACATTGACCTAGTATGTTGAACTGATCAGACCAAAACAGGAGCAAAATATGTGAGAATGGAGGAGCCAAAAATAAAGAGGAGATAAATACTTCAATAGACAACTTTAGACTAACCAAGTCAAATGGAAGGCCACCAAACCAAAGCCAACCAAGTCCAATAGTGAATATGTCCTATACATTTTATAACTGGAGTTAGAATTCAGTATACAACAAAATAGTGAGCCAAGCTAAGCTTGGCCTAGTGGTAAGGAAAAAACTTTTCAATCTCAAAGTTGGGGGTTCGATCCCCACTAGGGGTACTTTGGGAATGGGTTTTCCCTTATCATCCCCCTACTCTCTACGTGTCTGCCCGCAAACTCAGGCCGGGTTAACCTGCGAAAGCTTTCGGTGTGGCAGGGCTCTTCATCTTACCATGGGGTCCCCAGTGGGGGCCAAAAAAATACATCAAAATAGTGAACCATGGCAAGGATTTCCTGAGGATATTACAACTAGAGGATAGGGGGTTTAATAAGCCAGGACGAGCTCAGGTTTAAGATTATTGTTTCGCTCAATTCGTAACACTTATATTAAATTTGATCCGAAATTAAAGTTTTATTCGAGATTAAATTTTCCAATTAATTCATTTCAAATAATCAACTTGAGTTTAAAAATATTAAGAATTTTATTATTAATAAGTAAGGAAATTTTATAGTATTTTATTTTAAATTTGATCATTTGTTCCCTCTAGTGTATTGGTCTAGATTCGCCATTGTCTAAGGAGGTTTGACAAGTTGGGATGAGCTCGAGTTTGAGATTGCTTGGATCAGCTCGTCAACATTTTTATTAAAGTTTGAGATGAAATTTAGGTTTTTTCGAGTGAAATTTTAAGTTCAACTCACTTTTAAAAATTGATTTGAGATCAAAAATTTATAATAAGAATAACCTTTATGTCATAACATATCTATAACTAAGTTTTTTGCTACTTTGTTTAGGCTTGTCACCAATGTTGAGTAAATCTTGGCTTGCTTGTGGGGCATTTGGCAATTGGTTGTTAGTTGTTTTAATTAAGTGGTTTGACCGACTATTTTTATCGACTTTTCATGTTGGTTGTTTGACTATTTTGTTTATTAAAGTGTTTGGTCAAATCAACTTTAGTATTGACAATTTAGTACAAAAGCAATGCAAAAGCCAAAAACCAACATAAAAAGCAGCTAAAACCAGCTTTTGGTTTTTGGTTGAAAAACCAGCTTTTCAGATAGCCAAAAAACCATTTACCAAACTTTTTTTTCATTGGATCATATAAAAAAGCCAAAAGCCAATAAAAAACCACGCAAAAGCCATTTACTAAATACTTCCACGGCTCGTTTGGTTAGCTAGTGGTCGTAAATTGTGGTAATGGTAATGCAGTAATATAAATTCTGTAAAGAAAATCCCATTTCATTACCTATGGTAATGCTATCTCATTCCCAAATATTCATTTCGTTCTTAAAATTTCATCACCATTTATATCACTTGGGAATATGGTATTGGATGTTAATGGAAATTCATAAAGGAAACTCATGTTTTGTGATGAAACTTCATTACCATGGATATTGATATTAAAATTTCTTTACAAATTTACACTAAATTACATTACTATTACTACTATTTACGACCACTAATCAAACAGGTCGAACGATCAATATCAAACGGAGTTCGGATTATTCACGTACCTGTTGGGCTCATCGCCGCCCATACATCCCTAATTACAACAAATTAAGAGATCACACACGTATAGGAGGGGAGAGGGAAGACACACATGTACGCACCTTCAAGTTGCCACAAATAGTCTGCGTGAGTGCGGAGTTAAGGGCAGTATTCCAAAACACGGTGTAATTTAAAAAGAACGCCATGACACACGAGAGAAGCATGACGGCCTGCAAAAACAAATACATCCATCTACGATCACGGATTGAAGTAATATATAATACTAGTAAATTATACACACGATGCATGCCTGATTTTTTTTATTTTTTTAGACATAAATTATAGCATTTTTGAGCATAAATAGGGGTAAAAATTTGAACATTAAACCTTTTTTGGCTTAATTTCGTAGGTTAAGTCTCTATCACTTAACCATTCTTTTATTAATTTCTTTACCTATTCTTTCTTTTAGGTTTTTAAAATTAAACTTGATGAATGTTAAGTGAATTTTTATAGGATTTCTTATGTTGTATTAACATAGTCTTTTGTGTTAAAGAAATCATTTCACTTTGTTAATTGATTGAATTTTCTGTTTTGATGTAATACTTGATTGCGTTTGTGAATTGATTGATAAAATATTTAATTGATGTAATATTCCTTTTTACTTTTTTCAGCATAAATGTACTAAATTTTATAGTTAATGTTTCTTTTTTGGGTGGTTCAATTATAACTTGATTGCCTTCAATATTTAAGTTAATTGAGGTTGAGGTGGTGGAGCAGTGGCATCGCTTCCCACCTCATATCCTGAGGTCTAGGGATCAAACCTCATGGGACTCATTTGAGGATTTCCCCTTAAGTAAATTTATAGGGGGACACCATAGCTCCCCATTCCCTTATACTACCTCCGTTCCTTTTTAATAGTTACACTATTCACAAATTCTCCTTTGACTATCATTTGTGATTTATGGTTAAGAGAAAAATATAGTCATGTGGGATCTTGTTTGATTCGTCTCGATATGTACTTTTAGAATATCGAGTTTTTATATTTTTTTACAAATACAAAATTAGAGATATAAAGGCTCAAAGTAGTGCATTCGCATGCGTGAAAAGTGCAAGTGTAACTATTAAAAAGGAATGGAGGTAGTATAACAGAGATGGGCTAGTTATGTCAATTATTTCTTTGAGGAAGATTTATGCTATACTTTTTTTTTCACTTATACTATATTGACTTTATACGTTATTTATAGTATATTTTAACTTTAAGTCTCTTGTTTTATATACACGTAAAGAAACGGTCACATAAAATCTTATTAGATTTGTCTTAATATATATTTCCAAAATATTAAAACTTTATATTTCCAAAATATTAGAACTTTATGTTTTATAGTTCCTGTTTATCATTTGTGCAGAAGGGTTTTCTTCATTGTTACGTGACGCGGAAGGAAAAAAAGAGATCCATGGCATAAAAATTGGGAAGAAGGTGGATGCTATTTCTCACCTGTTTTTTGCAGATGATAGTCTGTTGTTCACAAGAGCAAATGAAGAAGAAGTGGAGAAGGTGTTGGAATTTTTTTTTCAACCTATGAAGCTGCTTCAAGCCAAAAATTGAATATGGAGAAATCGAAGGTGTCCTTTAGCCGAAATATTGATCAAGAAAAGCAACGATTGCTTCAGATGAAGTTGTCTTTTAAGGTTGTGGAGGGGCACGAAAAGTATCTTGGATTGCCAACGTGTTTTCCAACATATTCAATAAAGGGTTGTGAAAAAGCTGAAAGGGTAGAAAGAAGGTTTCTTATCTCATGCGGGAAGAGAGGTTCTCATCAAAGTTGTGGCTCAAGCGATTCCAACTTATGCTATGCAATGTTTCACCATTCCGGTGAGTATTTTGAATGAGATGGAAGGTTTGTACAGGAATTTCTTTTGGGGTCAGAAAAAGGATGAAAAGAAGATGGCTTGGGTTGCGTGGAATAAACTATATGCTTCAAAAAAGAAAGGGGGTTTAGGTATGAGAAATCTTCCAGCTTTCAACAAGGCTCTTCTTGCTAAACAAGCGTAGAGGATCATGAAGTACCCAAATTCTTTAATGGCGAAAACGCTCAAAAACAAGTATTTTCCTCACTCTTCCTTTTTGAATGTCAAGACAAGTCCAATTGCGAGTTACACATGGAAATCAATCCTGTCTGCTAGGAGTCTTCTGTGCAAAGGGTTGAAAAAGATTGTTGGGTGTGGTAACACAGTCAACGTATGGGAGGACCCTTGGGTCCCCCACTCTTCCCAACTTTCGTGTCTTGCAAAGTGCGAGCAGGGAAGATAATGATCCAAGCCTAGCGTGTGAGTTTATGGTTGATGGAGGGTGGGATGTGGCAAAACTGGAGGCTACTTTCTCGGATTGGGAGGTAGAGGCCATCAAAGCTATCCCTATAACTCGTTCTTCTCGAAAGGATCAGTGGGCGTGGCATTACTCCAAGCATGGGGAGTTTACGGTGAGAAGTGCCTACTTTGTAGAGCTGGAGGATAAGCAAAGAGATCGAGCTTCGACCTCGATGAATGGAAAGAAGGCGGTGTGGCAGAGACTTTGGGAGGCTAACATCCCTCCAAAAGTTAAGCTTTTTGGTTGGAGAGCTTTGCACAATGGTATAGCAGTAAGAGAAAACCTCCATAAAAGAGGTATCGAAATTCGAAGGGGAACACAGGTGCCCCATGTGTGGGGAGGAGGCTGAAACAACCCTCCACACCTTGGTGTTGTGCAATGAGTCTCGAATGGTGTGGCGTCTTTCTCCATTAAGACTTGATGTGCAGGTTAGTGAAGTGCTTTGATGTGGATGTAGTTGAGACCATGGCTGCCCGCCATGCTATGACTATCGCAATGGAAGCAGGACTTCGAAGACTCGTTCTTGAGAGTGATTGTCTCAAATTGATAAACCACCTGAAGAAACGAAGCAATGAGAGCTCTTATTTTGGTAATATTGTGTCTGACATTCTTGTTTTAGCTAGTGAGTGTGATTGTATTTCTTTTGCTCATGTTAGTAGGAAAGGGAATGTGCTAGCCCATAATATGGCTCATTTGAGTCGAAATTATGGAGAAATGAGGGTGTGGATGGAAGAAGTTCCCATTGAGGTACTTTCTTTTGTAATGTCGGATTTGATTTCTAATGAATAAATTGGCTACTGTTTTCCCGTCAAAAAAAAAAAAGATACTAATACCTAAAATTGTGCGTACAAACTAACAATGGAAGAATTAATAAATAAAAAGGAGGAACTAGGAAGTACTACTTAACATATAGTAGTACTATAGTTTCCCATTTTGTATTTATTCTCATCTCCTCTATTTTGTTAGTCAAAATAGTCTAACTATAACCATAAATAGTCATCTTTATACATAAATTAAAATATGGTTGTATATAACTTTGTTAAATTTGTCCCGATATGTATATCCAAAATATGGACTTTTTATAAAATTTACTAATATGTGATTAGAGACATCATGATCAAAGTTGTGCATTGGATAAAACCCATAGAAAAGAGGTAAGAAAAAAAAATTAGAGGGGTTCTCTTTTATCTATTTCACCATAAAAAATTACTTTAAGAGACGATATAGATAAAGTATTTCACTGTCATTTTTAACGTATTGTAAAGACAGTTAAGCACCTGAAAGCCATGGGATGATAAGTGAGGAAAGCTTATCAACATCTGAAGATCACCTTGAAGGAATGTCCAAAGCAGCAAAATCGGTCCACATATTATTCCTAGAGGATATTAATTTGCAAGCAAATTGGGATTAAAGTATTAATATTAAGCAGGGTTAATTTATGCTGGACGGAAATAAATTTGAGGTCCCAACCATTGATGGACTTAATCAGTACAAAAATGGATGGGATTTTAGAAACGGAAACGTGCCGCAAAGGCGCAAACAGAAATTTTTTAGATCCCAACCATTACCATACTTCATTGCATTCACTGAAATCCAATATTACTTGGACCCGCATGTTCAAGTGTCAAGTGTCTATATGAAATAAATAAAGAGTTCGACTAACATATATACCTCAAATATAATCCACATGCAATAAAAAACAAACATATGATATGTTTGTTGATTTTTGTAAATTATGTTACGTACCGTTGCACCACATGAGGCCAAAGCTATTTAGGCCACTAGATTTTCCTGAGAAAACCAAAAGATAATAAATTTTGAAGGTGAGAAATTAACATGAAAGAACAGATAATTCCTTAAGATTACATATGCCAATTAAATGCAACCGTTACTAAGACAAGCTATTTTAGGTGAGTAGACTACAAACATAAGTTTATGATAATTAAGATTGAAGCATTACCAAGACGAGCTATAGAGGTGAGATAGACTGCAGTGCATAAGTTTGATAAGAGCACAACACCATAGCTGTAGAAGTCAAATGACAAATCTCGTGCTCCCGCTACAAATGCACCAAGTATGATGATAGCCACACTGATAAAACCCTTGGAAAAAAATTTGTTAAGAAGATGATCATGTTAGTAACTTAAATAAGTGTAGATGATCAAAAATTAAATCCCATGTTCTGATACTTCTATAAATTTGCTCATAATATATGCTTCATATGTCCATCACTTAATATTAGCTTTTGAAAACCCCATGTGACCATGTCTCTATCAAGTGTTTTCTTACTTCCTTAATCCCTTTAATATTTGTTCTGTGTAGACAATGGCTTAGGTCGGAGCTGGCTTCCAAAATCTCAACTTTAATACTTCCTCCGTTCTGTTTTAAATGAAACATAGCATTTGGGCACAGGAATTTAGAAATGTCACTTTCATAGGGTAAAAAGTCACAATTGCCCTTGTTATTAGCCAAAAGCATCAGAAAGACCCCATTAAAATTTTGGGACCACTACGGAGGAAGTAGTTGATTATTAACCATTACTCCATACATACTACAACCTTTTATGTGTATATTTCAAAGAACATATTTAAGATACCTAATAAGCTAAAAATAATACTTCTACACTGGAGTCGGTCCCTCTATCAGCCTCAATTAAGATTCTCTCGTGTATGGGAGCTATTTAAGTGTCTGATCAACAACAACCGTTACCCACCACCATGATTGATAAATACCCAACTTCAGTCAAAAATCTCAATTACCAAATTGTCGATTTCTATGAACATTGGCATCGGGAATTTTTTTGTACAACCGTTGCGCCACATGGATATACGACCATCTCATAATCCGGAAAAATGGAGGGGTCTTGAGAGTTAATAAAAATAAAAAAAAAATTGTACAATATTTGGATTGGATGAAAAGGATTTGGTTTTACCACGTAAAATTTACAACAGTTACAGGGGATATTTTTTGCACAAACATCCAGGGTGGTTCACTTACTTCACTAAGACCCAATCAGAATACTCCACATGTCTCATGGAGGGGACTTTAAGAATCCTTATTAATACTCTTATTTGCTACATAGGGATTTTTCCTCGACCAACTCTCGATGGTAGCTAACATATGCAGATATGCTGTTTTTGCAATTTACCAGCCAGCATCTACTAAGAACTTAACTCATTCTCACTTCCATAACAAAATAAGCTCATATAAGGATCAATAAACTGAGATAAGAGCTAATAAGTTCTCCTTATTTTCGCCCGCCCGCTTAGATTGATTGTTCATGTTCGATCTCTTAAATGATAATCATTACTATTAATTAGTTATAATTTAATTCAATTCGGCCGCCCGCTTCGGTTCAATTCACTCGGTTCGGTTCGGTTGTTTTATGCCGAAGAGAAAGCGCCCCAAGTTCTCTAATTAGAATTTTCATGTGAAAAGAACGAGGATAAAGTTCGGTTCGCTTCGGTTTCACTTCGCCCGCTTCGTTCTCACCCAAAAGAGCAACGGGCGCTTTAGTTTTAGTTAGTTACCTGCCAACAACATGACGAGAATACTTTTGGCGCGCCACAAGGTACTCGACCACCATAGTAAAAGCTACTGTTGTACGCCTCAGAGTTGTGTACATTGGAACATTTATGCCACGTACAGATTCCATCGAGACCAACTTTTATGCCAAAAAAAACAAACATCATATCATTTTCAAAAAAAGATCTTTTTTCCCGTAGATTTAATTTCTCACAAATCTTGAAAGTGATGATTTTTTAGCCAGAAGATAGTACTACTATACCATATATAGCAAATATGATAATGTGAGAGGAAGTGTCTGAACCAGTGTCTTCAAGGGTACAAGGATGATTGGGTTATTGTTAAAATTTCTGAGGGATCCATCATTTGTGAAGGAAATGATCTTCCAGTGTCTCATTACATAGAGAAAAACGCACGAGCATATCAACTGTAAACCAATGTTTTACACATTAGTTTTCACCTATTTCAGGAAAAATAAATTTTTTTGGCAACGAAAAAATAAATCTTAAAGCTAATGAGTTCAAATATGTTCGAATAAGGGTCTGTTCTCCCCAGCTTATTTTTAGTTCAGTTCAGTTCAGTTTAGTTTAGTTCAGTTCCTAAATGATAATCATTACTATTAATTAGTTATAATTTAATTCAGTTCAGTTCAGTTCAATTCAGTTGTTTTATGCCGAAGAAAACAGGCCCTAAGTTGAGTTCAAGTTTGATACGAATTATTCTAGTTCTATCCACAACTACTACAAGTTTACAGTATTTTAACCAGATACCTGAAGAAGCGTGATCACATTTACATAGGGGAACTTGTATGAAGACAGAGCGGATTTGTTAAACATAATCAACAAAACTGCAAAGCAATTGCCAAAACAATTATCTTAGTTACAGCCTAACATGTATACAATAATACAAATATAACAATGGAAAAAGAGATAATAAGAAAGGGAATTTTTTCATGTCAAAGTGACGAATTTGCATCCAAATTAAAGAGTGACACTCGTATCCCACTCAAAGCAATAAGGTAATTAAGGGTAGTGATTAGCTATAAATTATAGCCTATAATATAATTTTATCACATGTGTTATAAAAATAAAGGTATAATTATAGAATTTGTTCTCAACAGTCAAAATGTTGCTCACTCAGAAGATAATCACAGACTCACAGTAGCATATGCTTTGTTTTTTCTGCCAAATTCTCCACTAATGACAAATTGACAATTACACAAAAGTAGCTAGCTAGCTGATAGGTTTGAACTTTGAACTGTCATTCTTGATGACTCCTTGCACTATGTAACATTGTACGATCAAATAGGAGAACACACTCAGACACAAGTTGCTTCCATCTCCCATTGGGTGACAGGATTTCGATTGTTGTTTGAGGTTGGGTTGAGATGGGGTGTTAAATAGGGTATAGTAGAGCTTACATAAGTTAACACGATACGACAACACGGTATGGACTAGATATGAAAATGGGTTAGTATTGAGGATTTCCAATCCATTTAGTGAAACGGGTCAACGCGACATGACAACCCTTACTAAATAGGTTGGGTTAGTATTGAGGTTTCCAACACGAAGATGACACACTTGAATCCGTTTAGCACAGTTGCTATACAAATATAGGATGTTAGTATAGAATATTGGTTTAAAATTACCAAAAAATAGTTTAACACGACATGAACCAGACACGAAAAAACTGGGTTAGTGTTGAGATATCTCAATACGTTCTATTAAACGGGTCAATACGACATAACACGTTTATTTAATAGGTTGGGTTAGCGTCAAGGGTTTTCCAACCCGTTTATATGTGACACGAACATGAACACCACATGATGTCAAACTCTAGGTTATAGTTAGGCCCTTGACAATAGGACATTTCAGTAACTTACATTACCATATTTTTCAAAAATGACTAAAATGTCCACTACATCTATTTAGGACAAAAGGCCAACTGGCTATATTTGCACAAGAGAATGCATATTTATGCTGGTTTGATATTAAATAAAAAAGATGTTGGCAACATTTAAGCATAAAGTCTTGTGGCAAGACTCACTATATTTGGGTAAAGTCTTAGACAGAGTTTTGGGTTGGGTTTTGATATTTAAGACTCCTCTCAAGACTCTTGCCATGCAAAAGATATTTTTTTGGCCAGTAAAAAAATGACATGTGTCTTCTTCTTTCTTGTGGAGTGAGTCTGAAGAGAGTCTGAGAAATAAAGTATAAAATTAGAATGAGTTTGAAGTGAGTCTGTAAAATTAAAAATTAGTGGCACAGTCTGAAGTTTAGAGTTGAGTCTGAGGGATAAACTCACCTAAATAAAGCGATCGACTAACTATAGGCCTACTTTTGCACTAAAGTTTATAAATTGGGATGCAAACGTTCACTCACACACAATGTTATTTAAACCAATAATTAGGAAAAAAAATAATAATTAGGAAACATACATACATCACCAGATAAATAAAGCATAATGTTATTCATGTATCATAACTTATCACATTTTTCCAACGTCGACCGTCAATTTTTCTTAGAAAGAATGATAAAGTTAGAAGAAAAAAAAGTAATATCATTACATTCATACTACTAATGAAAAGGAGTACACTTATAATACTATATTTTCAATTGTTAATAATATATTCCAGCTAAATAAAGCATAATGTTATCTATGCATCATAACTTAATACAATCACATTTTTTAACGTGGAACTTTGGCCGTCAATTTTTCTTAAAAAGAATGATAAAGTTAGTAAAAGAAAGTAATATCATTACATTCATATACTACTAATGAAAAGGAGTACACTTATAATACTATCTTTTTAATTGTTATTGATATATTTTAGGAGAAACTAATCATATAGTAATTCTTAATAACAACATTTATCAAAGAATCACATTTGAAAGCAACCTGAATCAATCAATTAAGCAACTCATGATCCCACAATTAAACACTAATATTGCAACAACTACTGAAAACATTTCCTTCATTTTAAAAAAAAAAAAAGCAATACTCATAACAGAAAATTACCCAAAACTAATCAAGTAGAATAAAAATTAGAACTTGATCAAGGACATCGTATAAAATTATAAAACATAATATGTTTCAATTAAATTAAGACCATATCACAATATAATAACTATTAATAATAATATTTTCCTTAAAACATAGAAAGAAATGATAATGGACTAAACCTGCACATGACATATAAGAAATGGCAGCATAAATCCCTTTTTTTGACATGGCATTTGAGTATGAATTGCGATCTTCAACCTTACGATAAACTTCATCAGTGATAGGAAGTGTTTGGTTCTTCTTAAATGGAGATGATAAAACCATGGTGTAATTGTTTTGTAAATGCCACTTTCTCTCTCTCTAAAACTCTCTGTTTTTATGGTGATCTTGTGGAGAATAATATCCCACAAACATGACTTAAATATATTTTTGGGTGCAAAAGATGACTTATTATTTAGTAGTACTGTTTGAACTGCAAAAGGTAAGACCTTTTACAGGTGGTGGAAGTGGAACACTGAAAGAAGAGGGAAAAAAGGCAATTTTTGCGTTATGGGTCTTTTGTTTGGGCTCTTAAAGCCAAGGTTTTATTACTTGTTTAGCGATAAGTTTTAACTCTTAAGTGAGACCGACTTATAAAAACTTTAAATTACAAATGTTGTATGCAAAATAACGTATTATTATTAGCTAACAATATGACATAGGGTATCGGTTTTAGGACAAACGGTGTTATTATTGTTAATGTCGCTAATGTATATATAAGTTAATAATAGATTTCCAAAGATAATATTACATTGTAGAGATGATTCTTTCTTTAATAGGGTTTAATTTATTGGGTAATTCAAGATCTTCATGCCGGAAAAATTAAGGTAGATTGATAACAAATAAATTATTCTTTAAAGTAGGAAAAAAGATACATATCCCTAAAACAAACAACACCCCACCTCTAAACATAAACTACATAATGTTGCATCTATTAGGTGTGTACATTCTGATTGCACTTGTACAATTGGTTCTCTCAAAAGAGCTGATAAAGTACGTTAAGGAAATGATCCAACAAGATCTTATCACATATGGAAGATATCATACCTTTTTTTTTTCTTTTTGAGGAGATGGAAGATATCATACCTTACTAAGAATATATACTAAATATTTTATTATTAATTTCATGTTCTATCAATTTTCCTTTGGGGCCCCCACTGGAGACCTCGGGGTAAGATGAAGGGCCCTGTCAGACCGAAATCTCTCGCAGGTTAACCCGACCTGGGTTTGCGGGAATACACTTTGAGAGTTGAGGGATGGTAAGAGGAAACCCTCTCTCAAAGTGCCCTTAGTGGGGATCGAACTAGGGATGAAAATAAATCGGGTTCGGGGCGGGTGTAGCTCCACCCGCATCCATCCGCTCCACCCGCATCCATCCATCACCCGCATAAGCCATCACCCACATCCATCCATCCGTCATCCACCGGGTGAACGGGTGAGTCGGGTGGTTAGCGCGAGTGAGTAGATATATAATAATTTTTACAAAAAATTATGCCATAAGATATATATTTATTAAAATTTTCAACTAAAAAATTTAATAAAGTAAGTAAATAAACATATGTAATTGATAATATGGATGATGAGTGGGTGTTAAGCGGGTGATGGATCGGGTGACGGATGAAAAAAAGCTCACCCGCATCCGACCCGCTTCACCCGTCACCCGTTTTTCATCCGTTTATTTCGGGTTTTCACACGCTTAATAAAACTGGGTTAAGCGGATGATGGATGATCAGTTATCCATTTCCATCCCTAGATCGAACCCCCTACCTTGAGGTTAGAAGGTTCTTTCCTTACCAATAGGTCAAGCTTAGCTTGGTTTCATGTTGTATCAATACAGGCACTGTTCTTTATACTTGCTAGTTGCTACTTATACCATATCTTTTTTCACAAAACTGCATTGATCGGTTTCATACTAATTTTTAGATTGGGTTCAAGGCTCACTTATGTATTAGTTTCTCACTTATTCATCTATATATAATATTAAAACACGTGGGCAAGTCTTGCACGCCACAATGTGTCACCCAACCTTATACGCTGATGTAGCGCCGCTTTGTCTCTAACGTGACATTCATATTCTCACATGACATTTCCTTACATAAATGATCAAAAAATTGCATAAGGGGTCTCGAACCCATGACCGCTTGCATTGTAAGGTGGTGATCTTACCACTAAATTATGACTTGTGCTTGTGATAAAATGTCAACCCCAAACTATACATTTTTTTTATCTTATTAAATAACTCGGAGCATCATCCGGACCCTAAAGCTAATTATGCTATTAAAGTCAGTTAGTCCTACATCATGTGTTATTCATGCACTTTTATGCATGTGTTAAGGTTTATATTAGGTTTCCTATAAAACAATAAAAAAAATCACCTTAAAAATATAAATAACTTATACTTCCTCCGTTTCTTTTTAGATGCTACACTTTCGAAAAAAGAGGTGTTTCAAATTAGATGCATCACTTTCTTTTTTGGGAAATAAATCATCTCAATCTCTCTTCTATCACATGGGTCCTCAATTTTCTTTCTCTCTATTTCTCTCCTCTCCAAAAATTGTCTAAAAGTCCGCAATTTCAAAAGTGTAGCATCTAAAAAGAAACGGAGGAAGTACTTTACATTGTAGTACATTCATCTTATTATGAACTGGTCCATGCGAAACATTTTTTTTGTTTGATATATAGTACTCCCTCCATTTTTTTTCAGATGTAACATGTTGAATCTGGGTACTATTCATCCAATATACTTTGACCATTAATTGTTATTTATACATAAGAAAAAATATGGTTATGTTGGATCTTATTTGATTCGTCACGGTATACACTTTCAAAATATATATTTTTTATAACTTTTACCTTTATACAATTAGAGATATTATCGGTCAAAGTTGTGACTCGACAAATGTGAAAAGTTCAATGTTACATCTAAAAAAAACGGAGGAAGTATTAATTAGTCCTGAATGAGTAACTATATCATAGTACGACATCAACTTTATGATTTTAATTAGCAATGGCTAGCCCTGTTCAACGGGTCGGGTCGGGTCAGATCTGAAGTCGTTGTTAACGGGCTGGTGGATCGGAAATTGTATGCGTAGGAGTATAACTTAGAGTTTATGAGTAAGGTGCTTCATTTATACTAGCTTTATTTATTTTGTACTACTAAACTAGTACATAAACACAAGAAAAAAGCAAACTTGACCGGGGAATGGGGGTAGAAGAAGAAGGACGAGTAAAGAGGCGGTTGAAGGAAGAGATATAAACCGTGGGTCGTCAGAGGGAAGAAAAAGATGTTGTTACCCTTGACGCCATTGTTATGGCTTTGATTTTTGGAGAGAGAATATGAATTGGGGATTTAGGAATGATGATGGATGTGTCTCCATGTACCGCCGTCTGGATCTAGTTCAAATTAATTTGGGATATTATCTCAGATAACCCTGACTTATAGGCCTTTTTCCAATATAACCCCGACTTTGGCAGGCCTGTCTCCGATAACTTTGAACTTGATTTTTGTCATTAAACTGAACGGAATTGTTAACGGCGTTAACTATTTTGAAACATAAATTAATTAATGCTTTTTTTTAGGAAAAAAAACAAATCATCTCCATCTCTATCTTGTTCTTCCTACTATGTTTTGCAATCTGACAAAATGAACTTAAGAATCGATTTCCAGAAAATAAAAATCTGAATTTATAAAAATTCATAAAGTTTGAACAATCAGAAAATAAAAATCTAAATTCATAAAGCTTGAATTTATAACAAATTTGAAGAAGTGATGGAAAACCCAAATTTTGAAACCCCAAACAAATGATGGGTCAAGATTCAAAAATTTACGGGGTTATGGAAGCAGCTGGGTCACGATTTCCACAAGTCCAAATTGATTCAACTCCAACTGAACTTTATCAAAGATTTCCTTCTTAAACTCTTTAGTCCCTTTAAAAACTTCTTCCATTGTCATGGAAGCAGCAAGAACACGAGTTTCACCCTCAATGATACCCTGCACAAGTTGGGTCAGGCCGCCTTCTCTGCCATCCTGGATCTCGTCGGAGCTAGGCCTGCAGCTCGCGTTTCTCTCTTCTCTCTCCTTTATCGGTCTTGTGTTCTGCCGCTGCTACTTGCGGTGTTGCCGCCGTTGTTGTTGTTTTAGCGGTGCTGCTTCACCGTCCTAAGTTCGGTTCGTGGTGGTGGTGCCACCACTGATAGGACTCGGGTGCTGCTGGTCTTCGCAGGTAGTTCGAGAGAGATGAGGAAATTGGGGTTTTTGGTTTTTCTTTTGATAACAATTGAGGAATGGGGATGAATCATGGGAGATGAAGAACAAAGAGTGAGGAATTCAATTTGAAACATCATTCTGGAATTCAAATTGAAGAGTTAGGTTTTGAAGAACAAGAGAGAGAAATAGATTATTTGGGCTTTTTTTAAGTATTAATTAATTTATGTTTCAAAATAGTTAACGTCGTTAACAATTCCGTTTACTTTAATGACAAAAATCAAGTTTAGGGTTATCGGAGATAGGCCTGCCAAAGTCGGGGTTATATTGGAAAAAGGCCTATAAGTCAGGGTTATCTGAGATAATATCCCAATTAATTTTGCATAGAGTAATATTTGTCATTTGTGGGGTACCATTAGTTTACATATCTTCCTTGGACTTATTATAATTGGCATTTATATATGCTGATTATGCAGAGCATAAAGAGGGTCGAGTGTCCAAAAGAGCTAGAGCCAGCAGACAGGAAGAACCCAGTCCGTGTCGGCCTTGTAAGAAGATTTTGCCCTTTTTTTTACCCGACCCGGCCCATTAATGCATTATTAGGGTCAGACCATGTACGACCCGACCCTATTTTAATTGGGTCGGGTCATGACCCTATAATATAGGGTCGGGTCAAGGGCTTTTTTTGGGGACTCGACCCATTGAACAGGTCTAGCAATAGCAATACCTTTTATTTTGGTATGTAAATGGCTATGAAAAAGAGTAATGCAGATAAAATTTGATTTTCATAGATATTTGATGTCATTCCCTTAATGTACAACTAACTAGACTAGTAAACATCCATATGTTGATGCAATACTCCATGCATGCACTAAATTTTCAATAATAAGAGGTTCAAGGCTTCATTGCATCGCACCTCATGATAGTCATTAGGACACTTTCGTCCAGACTCCAGGTCATCTATTTTTAATTTTTATCATATACAGCTCTAGACCTCTAGTACATTTGTTATGGAATAATGATTATTGAATATAATTATAAAAGCTAATGCAGTTAGGCATATCATAAACTTTTCATTAGTGTTATCTTTGCAAATTAAAGCAGGGCAACGTTACAGACTTACAGCTGCACATTTGTAAGCCTACATAAGAGGACAAATTTGTAGACATGACCCACCCATATACAGTATCTATTAATATGGGGTGCAAGTGAGAATGGAAAAGGATATGTGCTTCCATTAGTTTTCTTTGAGGTTAGATGGAAAAAGGTAACAATTTAGGAATAAATTAGTGAGAGCTTTGTAAATCCTTTGAATTCTTAATCTATTGATTTCTTGCTTATATTGTTTATATTTTGTTAACTTTTTAATATGATACTGAAGACTTTTACTTATTCCATGTTTTCCGGTGTACTTTTTTTTTGATGTAGTTAAACATATTAAACTTGGGAGTTGGGGAAACGTTGTCATACTTAGTTACCATCTAATGTCCCAAACGACATATGACTCTGTCTGTAATAACAATGTTTAAGACATGGTAATTATTTGGCGTAATATATCAAGAGATAGGTGAGTAGGTCATGTATATTATTCAAGGAGCAAGAGAGAAAATTGAGAAATTATAAACCTTATTTTGAGGTAACACATTATTTTAGGTGGCGATGGTGTGCATTGTAGCTATTACCTCTGAATGAAACGAGGATAATAATTCTCCATCCTTGTACACAATCATTAATTGATTACATCTATTACCACCTATATTCACCTTAGTTCTCTTTATTTCTTTGAAAATTTTGTCAGAAACCACTTTTTATAACCTTTTTTTTATCAGCAAACCACCTTTTTTAAAAAAATTGGGCACGCAACCACCTTTTTTTTTCTTTCTTTTGTGAGAAGTCACTTCTTGCCGGATTCCGGGCATTGAATTGGATTTTCTAACGTTGACCCAATTTTCAACTCCATTATTTCTTCCTGATTTCTTCATCTCTTCTTCCTTACTCTCCATCTTTGGCATTCCAACACCTACACTACCACTCCCTTGTTGCCGCTGCACGCCACCGCCACCACCACCAACCCTTCTAATTCTTGTTCATTATCTCCCCCAACACCCCACCAACACCACGATTCTCCATTATTTAATCATATTCTTCTTCCTCATTCACTCTTCCAAAGGTTCATGTAAGATCCTCAACTTTTTCTCTCTTCTTCTTCGAATTCGTGCATTATTACTAGCATCTTCCATCCATAGACCAATTATTAATCTTCATCCAAAACTAGGATGAACAACCATAATAACAAGAACAAAGAAAACAAAGAAGGGCGTTAGTACCTATAGCATTAGAAACAATAATCAAGGCACCAACAAAAAAAAAATAAAGCAACAACAACACCAAAGAGTAGTGGCTTGCGGCGATGCAAGCTAAGGAACAACAACAGTGGCAGCAATAGATAAGATCATAGGAGAGAGAAGAGACGAGCAGTAACATCGCAGGTAAAGGAGAAATAGAAGAGGCACACGACCATCCAGCAACAACGGCAGCGCAAGGCGGCAACAACAACAACTGTAACACCCCTAGGTGCCAAAGATCTTGGATATTCCACATCGGAAGTTGAGGAGAACAAAACCTTCTTTATATAGAGATGGACATCTCAACCTAGTATAGACCTTTTGGGTAGGATTACGGTCCTGCACCAAAGCAAAACCTTGCGGGCTAGGCCCCATAGAGGACAATATCTACTAGTGTTCTCCCGAACATCTAGGGGGTGTTACAGATGGTATTAGACCCATGGTCCATTCCGGTGTTCCGTAGTGCCTACGGGGATGCAAGCTCTTTAAACTATACGATGAGAGAAGGTGCCTAAGATCTTGGCTATCCCACATCGAAAGTTGAGGAGAACAAAACCTTCTTTATATAGAGGTGGACACCTCAACCTAGTAGAGGCCTTATCGGTAGGATTATGTGGGCTGCTAAACACTTAGGGGAGTTATAACAATACATGCATCAACAACGAACAAGAACAAGGGAGGGAGAAAATTGTGTAGCATCAACAAATGAAGGGATAGAATATCGAACCAGTAGTGGCGTCAGTTTGCGGTGCCGAGTAGAAGGAGAAGGAGGAAGAAATGTGGGGAAATCTGAAGAAAAAAGGGTGCAAAGAGGGTTTATTGTTGCACGTGATGGTCAATGCCGAAAAAGTTGAGTCAACCATTGGATTCCTGCAAGTGGTGACTTCCCACAAAAAAATGAGCAAAAAAGGTGGTTGTGCGCCTAATTTTTTAAAAAAGGTGGTTTATGACAAATTTTCCTTACTTTTTTTCTATCAAATATTATTGTATAGATTGGGTCCACAATATATGAATTTAACACCATAGTATGTTTTATTCATCTTATTTTCAACCTTTATAAGAAATAATAAGTTTTGATAATGTAATAAGGACTAATAAGTTCAGATAAGCAAAAATAAGTTGAAAAAATGGACCCAATGTTTACGACTTTCAGATGTGAGCGAAGTTAATCCCAAGCCAATTACTATTAACCTATCTTTAAGCTACCCTTTCATGTTCATATGCGACTGTTTAATTTTGAATTAATCATACTAAAGTTACTCTATTATTTGTTATAGTCACCATTTTGCTAGCTTAATATTAACTATCCAGCAACAAACATGACACAGCTAAATCTCAAAGTCGCTTTGCAAGTTTGTTATTGATAATTTTATGTATGACTATCTCAATGAATGAGAAATTTTGCAATAAGCACGAAAATCATGGAAATTTTGAAGGCAATAATAAAGAATAGGAGTGGAAATCAATCAATTAATTAGGTAAATTATCAGGTTGGGTCATTACCTTACTTTCAAATCAGACTTAAAACAAGTCATGTTCATTAGAGTTCACGTAAATTCAAGTACTTTTTTCCGTTCTGAAATAAATAAAACGCTTCTCTCAAAATGCTTTAACATAAAAGAGGTGAGCGTTTCATTTATTTCAAAACGATAATGTTTTTAGATCAGGTTGGATAAATCCAAATCACCATCTAACATTTACATACCCCTCTTTCAAGAACCATTCTAAATCCTAATCTGTCTTATCTGCCAAAAGTAAATCTTCGTAATCCAAACACGTTCTATCTTAATAGTCTTAATCCCTTCTTCACGAAGTATACATTCCCTATTTCTTCCTAGCGAAGAAAATACGATAACATAAAACAAAAAACCCACACTAGAAAGAAATAGGAGAGGAGAGAGAATCGCGAAACAGGATCAAATCACATTCCAGACGACCAAAAAAAATATACTAAAAAAATAAAATCACAGCACACAATTCTCTCTCATCTTCCCTCAAATTCGTCGCAATGATTGAAACAGAATTGCATGATTTATCCGATGATGCTGATTATGCCGCATCTCAGCAACAAGTAACAATTTCATCTCTTCATCTTTTCAATTTTTCATATTATAATCTGATCATACTTAATTCGCATTTTCGATGCTGTGAATTTTTAGGTTAAATTACTGTTGAATGTTTCAATTGAATTTGATTATGTTTAGGAAATTGGCTCGATAATTGTTTGCTATTTCAATTTGAGTTGATAAAAGTTCAATTGATTTGATGTGTTGATTGTTATTTTTTTTCAATTTTTTGTGATTGAATGAGTAATTAGGGTTCACAAAGCATAATGAGGAGTGATAGTGGAAGAAGGAGCGAGCCGGAAGGGGCGGAGGTTGTTTATTTGAAGGATAATGTATCGATTCATCCTACGCAGTACATGTCTGAGAGAATTAGTGGCAGATTGAAGTTGATTAAACAAGGAGAGTCTTTATTTCTGGTAATGTTGATTTTTTGTGTGTTTTTTATTCCTTTCTGTTTGGAATTGTTAGTGTTATTTGTTCTTGTTGTAGTTGGATTAAACCATTGGATAATTGTTTGATTGTGTTATTTTGTGGTAGACTTGGATTCCGTACAAAGGGCAAAACACGAATGCAAGGCTTTCAGAGAGAGGTGAGCTGTTCATGGTTCCTTTATGATTTTTGATATAGTTTGCATTCGTAGAGATATATGGCTCTTTCGTCGTAAGTAGTTGAATCGTACGTGATTGTTGTGTAAAAGCGTCAGATACTTATTGGCTATGTTGGACTTGTCTTTTCTTGCACGTTGCGGGATTACCTAGTTTGTGTTAGTGATACCTTGGTGATGGAATTAGAATGTGAATGGGTTTGGGTGATGTACATATGGTATTGAATAAGAGCTTGAAGACATGAGTTATGTTTAGCTTATGGAATTGTATAAACTATGCTCTTGCTGTAGGTTTATACCAAAGTTCCTGTTTGTAAGAGCTAGAAGTAATTAACTTACTCCTATACCGGTATACTCCGTGAAACAAGAGTATAGGAATATGGAGTATAATTAATTTCTCTTTTCTTGTGGCATTTGGGATTCTGAACATTTTGTACAAAAAGTGTAAAGCATCAGGCAGCAGCAGTGAAGAAGAGGAGCATGCTTCATGTTTATGTTTGGTGATGTAAACATTTGATCACAGATCACCAACTCCTGTGATGTATTGTTTAATTTGTTTATATTTTAGTACCTGTCCATGTCACTGAGTCTTCGATTAACTTACAATTCCACATGCAGATAGGAATCTCTATACTATAAGGCCACTTCCATTTACTGATGTGAGGTCCATCAGGAGGCACACTCCACCACTTGGCTGGCAGTATATTATCGTGGTGCTATCTTCAGGTAAGAATTGTATCTGTGCTAACTATGTTTATAGTTTAGTTGAGAGAATGGTCTACTTACTATTTTACTGTGATATGAGGATTTGACCTGTCAACTAGATATTCCTCAATCTCTGTTCAAATCGCTTGGTCTGTTTGATATATCGCATTCAATGTTTATTCATGTTATCCACATAACAAGTAACTGAATCTATTAGTTGAGATGACAAGTGCTATTTTATTCATACTCATTCTTTCCATTTGGGATGCCCCAATATTCTCTCTACTATTAAAAATAAATGTCAAAAACAGTGTAAATTTTTTTAAGATTTCCTTGGTTAACGAGTCCATACTAAATTTGGGTCACCTACAATTAATGGGAACACATTTACTGACAAGGGAATTGAAGTAAGTGCTACTTCTAATAGGAATCCATCCATTGATGTTCTCCTCCATTGTTGGATCTTCCACAAGGGTAAAAAAAAGTATTTCAGAGGCATCATTTACTTAGATGGGTGTGGTGCAGAGCCCTTGAACTATCTCTTTCTATAAGTACTTCTTTGGGCCCTTCCGACTCTTGATCTTTGTGCCTCTCTATGCTTTGCTCATGAAACATCTTGTGCTTTTAAAGAATGTTTTTCCAACTGTTGCTTGAAGGAAATTAGATATAGCATTGGCATGGTATACTGGATGCTAATTTTGTCAATGGCAGTGGAAGTTCGGCATGATGTCTTTGATCATTAATTTTTGGGGTTCATGGATTAATTTTACACTTATTAGATACTAATAGTTATTTCCTTATTGATTATCACTTGCGCTTGATTTTAAATTGTCAGCACAGGGAATTCCAATTATATCCACTTTGCCAATGTGAGTCTTATCCGTTGATTTCTCAGAACAATATTGATTATTTCAGTTTCTTGCGCTTTATTGATTAGATTAGATTCATTGAGTCGCTTGCTTCAACTTCCTGCTACTATATGTGGCTAATTTGATCATAGTTGTAGGAGGAGATAGATACTTCTATCTGGTTGACACAGTATTTCATATATCTGGTTGCCCCTTATGTGCAATACTGAAATGAGATGTGGATTTATTGGCAGGACTTGCATTCCCTCCTCTGTATTTTTATAATGGAGGAGTTAAGGAGTTTTTGACCACCATCAAGCAACATGTTTCTATTGTGAGGTTGGTGCTGTTTTATTTTCTTGATTTTTAATTGGGCTTGATCTTATTTGAGCTTAAAATGCTGATTCTCTACTGTTTATATGAAAATTAATGTGATAATAATAGCCAATATAAGAGGAATTCAATACTGTTAACCTTCTCAGTGAGAAGTGGATATTGGGAAAGAGTTGTTTATACATTGAGTATGACAATCATAAGCATATAAAAGGTGTCGGCAAGTTGTTGATGTCGTAATCTTCATCAGAAAGGACAGAACTTTAACTCAAATAAGCTCTACGGCTTTTGGCTTTATTACTGCATGCTTTCTTCCTGGCAACCTGCAATTTCCATATTTTTCTGATTTTATACAGAGTCAGACATGGAAAGCCTTTTCATTTCCTTCAACTTTGAATCACAGTGGATTAGCCAATTCTCTCAGTTTGCTGTATACTTCATACTTCTCCATGCATACAACATTTATTATAAACCTGGTGTACCATAAGCATGAGCATAATGAGCAGAATTTCAAATGAGTAAATGAGAAAAAATAGCCTTGAGTACAACCGGGTGTATAATGAATGCACTCTCTCATGTAGCAGTTGGTCATCCATCAGAATCTTGGATCTTTGGAGTTAGGCTGCCCTATCTTAGTTAGGAGCCTCATTCGAAGCAATATTAATGGTTGGACTTTTTGGAGTAAAGAAGGTTTTGTTTCAAATATATGAAGGTTGATGGCGTAGGAATGTGATTGAGTTACCAACATGTACAAATTTTACAGTATCAATATGGTCTGTGATGTGAAGTATATGTATTCAAGGGAAAGATTTCATTTTTTCAAGTATTGTATTATAAAGTATTTGAAAAAAAAAGAATTCCCTTGACATATGTTATGTGAATATAAACATAATAATTTCTCCATCATGCTCGATCAAATCCTCTCTACAACAATTTTTAAATATTGATTGCTCCCACATATAGTGCTTCCGAATCTTTTCACGGGTTTCTGAAAAAATAGCTACCATGGACGTCCCTCTTGAGATAAGTCGTAACACCCCGTAATTTTCATCCTTGGCATTTGTTTACATTAAAATGATATTTTTCGTAAAAATAAATAATTTATTATTTAAATTATTTTGGAACATGTTGTGAAAATGTGTATATATTTTTATATGTTGTGTATATTTATTTTAAGCTGTTAGTTAATTATTTTAAAGGTTATATTAGTTTCGTTATTTATTTAGGCGTTTAGGATGCGGTGTTGTCGCGTAGCGTTTTTGTAACGTTGTTGGACCGACTAGGGTGATGAAACGGTACATCACGTGTGGCGTTTTATGCTAGCCGAAAATCAGCATTTTGGAGTGGAGGATGTCGAGTTTTGGTGCTTATTAAGCTAACATTTGGAACTCTTGTAACCGCTCATTTAATTCCCCATTAATACACCTTTATAATCACCCTTTAAACCATTACTTAATGAGGTTATTAATCGGGTTTTTGCTGCATTCTAACCCCCTTTTTCGCCCAACCCCTTAGAGAGGAAGAGAAAGAGTTCTTCTCTCTTCTCGGATTTTCGTCCATTTGTGCACACCTATTTTGTTTGCATCATATCTCCTTCGTTTCTTATCCGAATTAGACGTGTGAGTAGTCAAAATCTATATACTCGGAAAGATCTTGCTCGTGGTATAATTTGTTTTTGAAGAAAGGGAAAGACGCGACTGCAGTTTTCGTTTCAATCAGGCGAGTCATCCGGTTTTTGTTTTCTGTCACACTTTCGCGAAAATGTCTATCACCAGAGATCTAACCGTTGGATCGTCATCAAATTTGGACAGCACGTTTATAACGTCTTATATTCTCTTTGACCGGAGCGATTGTGTATCAGAGTTTTAGTTCGCCGGGAATCATGGTCGGAACAGAACAACACGAAATGAGATTTGTCAACGTTCAAGAAGAAAACGCCTAGTGACTTATTGCTACAATTTTCGTTCGTGGAGAACTTGGATTGCACATATTTTTTGTATCTCTTTAGATTCGCTCTCCTCCCGACGTTCCAGGTAACTATTAGTTATCTTAGAACCATAGTGATTAGAGTATTATTCGGTATTAGATTATTACGCTAGGAATTATTTAAAGTACTTTTTGAATGAAATTATTGACGAAATTTGACATGAATATACTTGATGCATGCTGTGTGAATATTGCATAAAGAAAAATAATTTTCGTCTGATTTTTAGTATTTAATTGGTATTTTGTGCGTTTTTGGCTTATTTGCATAATAATTATTAAACGAATGTTAAAATTACTAAAATTATTTTTCATGGATCATGTTATATGTGTAGTATGTATTCCATGCCTTAGAATAATTTTTGCCTACTGTTTACCTGTTTATTTAATTGATATATCTGTTTTTGCATTATCGTTTCTGTCAGTATATAAATCATGAAAATTATTTCTGGAAGCCGAAAAATTCATTTCTTTGTAGATTATGTATTACCGTGAGTTTATGCATGTTATGTGAATTTTTGGTACTTTTTGGGCGTTTATTTTTAATTATTATATTGGCTTTATTGAGTAATCTGTGAATTAACGTTTAAAAATACTTTTAGAGTCCGAAAATTATAAATAAAATTTTTACCATGCCAGTAGAGCCATTAGGGTCGTATGATAATTTTTGCGTAATTTTACTGATCGAACTTATTAGTTTAATAATTATTATTGGGTTTTTGTTGTGAAATTGAGGATACTCTTTTAAATTATTTGAGAGCTTGTTAGTCAGAAATAATTTGTAATCTATTATGTTCTTGGTTGCTGATGTTCAGTAGGTTGCAGTAAGTATTATTGGGTATCATTATGTTTATGTTTGATTTATGAGAAAAATGATTAATGCAGTACCAACAATTCAATCAAAAATACATCACCAATGAACTCCAAGGCTTATTCAATGAAAGAGTAGTAACAATTAATCATTTTTCTCATAAATCAAACATAAACATAATGATACCCAATAATACTTATTGCAACCTACTGAACATCAGCAACCAAGAACATAATAGATTACAAATTATTTCTGACTAACAAGCTCTCAAATAATTTAAAAGAGTATCCTCAATTTCACAACAAAAACCCAATAATAATTATTAAACTAATAAGTTCGATCAGTAAAATTACGCAAAAATTATCATACGACCCTAATGGCTCTACTGGCATGGTAAAAAATTTATTTATAATTTTCGGACTCTAAAAGTATTTTTAAACGTTAATTCACAGATTACTCAATAAAGCCAATATAATAATTAAAAATAAACGCCCAAAAATTACCAAAAATTCACAGAACATGCATAAACTCACGGTAATACATAATCTACAAAGAAATGAATTTTTCGGCTTCCAGAAATAATTTTCATGATTTATATACTGACAGAAACGATAATGCAAAAACAGATATATCAATTAAATAAACAGGTAAACAGTAGGCAAAAATTATTCTAAGGCATGGAATACATACTACACATATAACATGATCCATGAAAAATAATTTCAGTAATTTTAACATTCGTTTAATAATTATTATGCAAATAAGCCAAAAACGCACAAAATACCAATTAAATACTAAAAATCAGACGAAAATTATTTTTCTTTATGCAATATTCACACAGCATGCATCAAGTATATTCATGTCAAATTTCGTCAATAATTTCATTCAAAAAGTACTTTAAATAATTCCTAGCGTAATAATCTAATACCGAATAATACTCTAATCACTATGGTTCTAAGATAACTACTAGTTACCTGGAATGTCGGGAGGAGAGCGAGTCTAAAGAGATACGAAAAATATGTGCAATTCAAGTCCTCCACGAACGAAAATTGTAGCAATAAGTCACTAGGCGTTTTCTTCTTGAACGTTGACAAATCTCATTTCGTGTTGTTCTGTTCCGACCATGATTCCCGGCGAACTAAAGCTCTGATACACAATCGCTCCGGTCAAAGAGAATATAAGACGTTATAAACGTGCTGTCCAAATTTGATGACGATCCAACGGTTAGATCTCTGGTGATAGACATTTTCGCGAAAGTGTGACAGAAAACAAAAACCGGATGACTCGCCTGATTGAAACGAAAACTGCAGTCGCGTCTTTCCCTTTCTTCAAAAACAAATTATACCACGAGCAAGATCTTTCCGAGTATATAGATTTTGACTACTCACACGTCTAATTCGGATAAGAAACGAAGGAGATATGATGCAAACAAAATAGGTGTGCACAAATGGACGAAAATCCGAGAAGAGAGAAGAACTCTTTCTCTTCCTCTCTAAGGGTTGGGCGAAAAAGGGGGGTTAGAATGCAGCAAAAACCTGATTAATAACCTCATTAAGTAATGGTTTAAAGGGTGATTATAAAGGTGTATTAATGGGGAATTAAATGAGCGGTTACAAGAGTTCCAAATGTTAGCTTAATAAGCACCAAAACTCGACATCCTCCACTCCAAAATGCTGATTTTCGGCTAGCATAAAACGCCACACGTGATGTACCGTTTCATCACCCTAGTCGGTCCAACAACGTTACAAAAACGCTACGCGACAACACCGCATCCTAAACGCCTAAATAAATAACGAAACTAATATAACCTTTAAAATAATTAACTAACAGCTTAAAATAAATATACACAACATATAAAAATATATACACATTTTCACAACATGTTCCAAAATAATTTAAATAATAAATTATTTATTTTTACGAAAAATATCATTTTAATGTAAACAAATGCCAAGGATGAAAATTACGGGGTGTTACAGCTTATCTCAAGAGGGACGTCCATGGTAGCTATTTTCTCAGGAAACCTGTGAAAAGATTCGGAAGCACTATATGTGGGAGCAATCAATATTTAAAAATTGTTGTAGAGAGGATTTGATCGAGCATGATGGAGAAATGTTAGTTTCTACTTCCCGTTGCTTACATTCAGGCAATGGCTGGTAATTGACATGTATAATCATTGTGGCTTCCCTAATAGCATATAGCTTCTGTTAAGAGAATTTATTACCTTCTTGGTGAATGAAGTTACTTGGATACCTGGCACATTCTAGGGTCATTACTGTTCTATTTTGGCCCTGAAGCAAATCTGGTAACCAACTTGTCATTCAATATTGGCATTCGATCGAGCATGATAGAGAATGAATTTTTTACCTTTTTGCGGTGAATGTCACTTCACTCTTGAGTATTATGGTGTTTATGGCTGTCCTCATAAAAGGGTAAATGTTAAGAGGTTATCCATTGTTCAAGCAATTGTAATTATAAGCATTAACCAGGGTGGAACTTTGAGAGTTGGTTAGTTGGAGCAATCATGAAGGGACTTGTTTCTAGATGGTCATGTAATGTTCTATAATGTAGTGCTTCAGCTAATATTAATTTTGAGTTTTTTTGAAAAGAGAAATTTGTATGTATATGATGGCATTGGGGAGCGTTACAGTAGCACTGATAGAAAATTACATTTTTAACTGTTAAGATCTGGTTAACTGAGATAAAAAAAGATGTTCATGAGGATATATAGCAGGGAAGATGTCCATCCTAATGAGGGTAGAGAAAGGCTGGGAGAAAGTTGGTTGTCATTATCTTAGTCACAACTCACAAGATTTCTATTCTTAGTTTCTGCAGCTCAACTGATTGACCCTAATGGCCTAAGAGTACATAATGGCGAAATATGATTTTCTGTAGTTGACTGCTAGAATCGGCTTGCTGTTTTAATTATCTGTGGGTAACACTGTCGAGTGCATGTGTGAATGTATTTTTGTTTTTAAAAATTTTGAGGTGTTGGTGTTAGTGCATGTTTTGAGGTTTCAGGTTACATATCTGGAGTTTGTAATGATGTGAATACCTTTTATTGTATGTACTGTAGAATCATAAATCATCCATGTCTGTATAGCAGCGCATCCTTGTGTGAAAAAATGCTACTATCTAGCAGTATCATGCCTGATTGTTTGTGGATATTTGTATGTTCTCGGTTAGTGCTCTGTTTGCAAAAAGAACTTTTCTCTTATTCATATCCATTGTTAATGGTGGTAATGTCCCATTCATCATGCACAATTGGTGGGAAATCTGAGAGGTTTAACCTACCTCTGCAAGAGGCACTGATTGTGAAGAGTAGCTCCTCTTTCACAGAAGATTATGAAGATTAAGATGGATGAGTACATTATCGTTACCTTCTTAGTATGCTCTGTTTAACAGTACTTATAAACATTTGTTTCCAGATCAGCAGATGATGCAAATGTGTTCGTTGTGAATGATTTTCAAGATCCTCTCCAGGTATCTACATATTACTATGCTCTAGAATAAACATCTAGTCTGTTTCTGTGTAGCTTGTGTTTATTTAAATCCTCTGTGACACTCTCTAAATTTATTCCATTTCAAATTTGCTTTTCTTGGAAAGGCATTTAAAGGGAAAGATGAGGAAGTTGGTTTTGTCATTATTTGTTAAAATGCTGTTTGAAACTTTGTATACCATATAGCCAACAAGATGCTCCTGTTGAAAATAAGAAAAACAGTAGCTTGGGCTATTGCAGATTTGCAGCTGAATAAAGCGGAGTGATAATATAAGATTCCGCTTTATCCAGTCATTGATTAACTCGTTTTATTTTAATGAAATTCTATAGTAAGAAGAGTCATGCGGAGTCTTATAAAATCCAAGAACTTAGGTTTGGCTGCTGTCAGCTCTAGAAAAAGTAGTGTCTTTGTCCAAGACCTTCAATGTAGGAGGGCTTCCTAAGGACAACTCGTAGGCTCGATTTGAGGTGCTTTCGTAGAGGAGAAATGGAATTGGATTGCCCCTTTATGTGTGTTTGGGAAAAAGAAAGCATTTATATTCACTCATCATTAAATGCTGATTATAGTAGACGTGTCTTTGTCTCAACCCATTTATTTGATGTTGTCTTAGAGATGAAAGACGTGGGGAACTTTTTGTCCTATGACTTTACTTTTTATATAGATAGAGATGTAGCTGCTATATCCGGATATATCTGCTATTGATGGGTGCGCTTGATTCTGGTACAATTGATTTTAGCTGTAACCACACCATCCAATATATATACATTGTGAAGAAATAAATGTAGATTCTGATTTTCTTATTCTGATCATGAGAATTAGGTTGCTAAGTGATTCATCTATTCTGTTGTCACTGTTGTATGGTCATAAGATGCTCTATTACTTATTCTGTTTTTTCATTGATTATGCCACTTGTAAGGCCTGATCTTCTGGAATTTGTTTATGAGTACTTGATTGTTTCGAACTATGCTCTGGATGGATCATTTTGCCAGTTCTTTGTTTCATGTTGCAGCTTGATTTGATTTTTGACTTCTACTCATTAGTCATTGTGTTTAGGCATTTTTTATCATTTGGCTAAGGATCTATTTATCTTCTGCAGAAAACTCTATCTTCGTTGGAGCTTCCAGGAGTTGTATCTGTCGCCTCATCATCTACAAATGCTTCTGTTGATGTATCCCCCACTCGGGGAATCCAAGTAAGGGCTGATGATAGTGCCTATGATAGTAATACTAGTTTGCAGTCCCTTAGAAGACAAAGGAATAAGGCCAATGATCCCGCTAAGGATCTTTCAATTCAGGTTTTAGAAAAATTTTCTCTGGTCACCAAATTTGCTCGGGAAACTACCTCTCAGCTGTTCGGTGAGAATAGTGGTGATCAATTCTTCACAAATGATTTAAAGAAGCCTAGCCATAGCCAGTCGCTGCCTGATCTTCATTCCACTTCCTCGTCAAATGATCTGGAAGAAGTTCCCTGTGAAGCACCTGTACCAGCAGACCCTATGGAGGTATATTTTATTCGTTCTCCGTTTATACTCTAAATATTCCACATGCACAGCTCATGAACTCCGAGATCCTTAGCTTGTTGTTTTCAGACAAGCAAGCAAGCTTGTATTTTACTACTTCCGTGCAGAGGCCAGAGCTAGTTGTTGGATTTTTCAGTTCAATTTTTGTTACTC
The DNA here is from genome assembly GCA_947648045.1 of Beta corolliflora. Lineage (NCBI taxonomy): Eukaryota > Viridiplantae > Streptophyta > Magnoliopsida > Caryophyllales > Amaranthaceae > Beta > Beta corolliflora. The sequence continues at coordinate 604,201 of CANSZD010003343.1, read as the reverse complement.
TTGTAACTATTGTTTCTCGACAGAGAAAGTGCAACATTGTATATATATTTTTTACCAAAATCCTGTTAATTTCTCAGCCTTGTTTTCATAAAGTTTTCCATACCATTAATTTTGGAAGTATGTTCTATATAAGATCCTTTTCCACCTCATAGAAGTAATCATGCGGCCAATGTTGTACTTCTATTTTTAATCTATATGGTGCTTTATGGATGTACGTGTTTAGTTGTATGGTCATTGGGTGATCATAAGATTTGGGTAGTTCTGTTCTCGTTTATGTGGGAACTGCTAGCTTGGCATGATATTTTTTCCAGTCTCTAAGAGTTGTGTGTGCTAATAATTTAAACTCTATCCTATATCACTTGAGTTTCTGTGAAGTCACGCTTCTTGTTTTCTCCCTATTGCTAAGCTCCTCTTTTATACATCGTTGATTAAATATCAATACAATGTTTGCTGGTCAAACAAAAACATAATTTCACTTTATCTACTTAGATGTCAAAATATATATTGTATTTCTATTTATAATATTAGATTAGGATATTCGATTCGAATAATTTTATTAATATTGAAGAATAGTGTTATAATATATCTATATTGTATATATATTTTTGAAGTAATAAAAAGGAAATTCAATTTTTTTTTTTGAAATATTCCTATTGACAAGGATATATTGATAATTATGAGCAAGTTGTATTTGCCAGGGTGGGAAAGTTTGAGCTAAAGTGTTTCCTGAGACTTTTTTTATTATTTTCATTGATTTTTGGAGAATATGAGTGTTTGAGACTCCGATTCTTAGATAATTATATATTTGGATGACTTTATACTTCCATGTCTTAGAATCTGATGAAGCCCAGCCTTTAAAGATCAATGACACTTGGAATTAGAGTTATTTTATTGACTTCTTAGAAGCTGATGAAGTACTTGGTCTTTACAAATCATTATGTTGGTCAAGCAACATGTAATTATGGCTATTCACTTTATTGCTAAATTCTGATTTAGCTACCTGATGTCCTTGTAGAATTAGAATAGTATTTCAGTTGCTTCATGTAATTTGAAAGGAGTTCAGTCTTTGCAAAGTGTAAATGTCATAATAATGGTGACGTAGTATGTAGATTGTATCTTCACTTAATGTTCTAGTTCTACCAGTAGGAAGCCAGGAATTTGTCTTCAAATCTTAATATATCAAGAACATTCTATATTGAGTCGAGAACACTACCAAAGCCTGTCTTGTGCAAGCTGCTCTCTGAACTCTTTCTCTCGGTATCTCGCCTCGCTATGCGGGTATTATCAATTACTTCCTCCATTTTTAAAGAGTGCAACATTTGTTTTTATGGTCTCCTATGCTTAACTTTGACCATTGTTGTTGTTAACTACACATGAGTAAAAGTAATAAAAAGTTGATGTTCGTGATGATTTTTTTACAAATGTCAGGCAGAAATTTGGCCAAAGTGTTTGAAGTTTGCTCTTGGAAAAAAAAATTGTCGCACTCTATTAAGAATGGAAGAAGTATGTTTTAGTTCCCTTGTTTTGATGATGAAGAAGACTCCCTGTTGGTTGACTTGCTATTGTCCTGAGAAGTTATGCATTATGCAGTACCCGTCAATAAATTAAATATCATGCAGTGTTTGGCTTTACCCTTGAGTGTCCATGGAAACATTTTAGATACCCCTTTATATTGGTAACATTTTAGATACCCCTTTATAAAAGTAGAATGAATTTTGACATGTACATGAGAAGTTGGGCCCATCAATGGATTGTATATCAAGATATCTAACTTATTTATGCAATGAGTTTAAGAATGAATGATGAATATTTGACTTGGTTTCACATGTTTTTATCCTAGTTCCAATACGATCAGTATAGCCCAAAGACATCTTTCCAGAAATCCTAAATGTAAATAGCTGTATTAGGTTTTTAGAGATATAAAAAGCATTACTTTTGCTTTTCGATTATTTATGCAGAGGGCTTGTGGGTCTGTGGCTCACATTTGATAAGCAACGACCCAATTAGTCAATATTCTTCTGTTGCTATAAGTTCATCTTTTTTATCATCTAGTCCATTTGTACCTAATTATTACTATTTATTTGACAGTTTGATAAATTGGCACTGGTTTGGGGAAAACCACGACAACCTCCCCTGACAAAAGAAGAGGTATATACTTAGTGTTTTGGCTGTATTTTTTCTTCAACCATCTGATTTATTTGCGTTGAAGTGATGTGTTTCTGTAAATTCATGAACATTGATTTACATAAGTGGTACTTTCATCACTTCTTTTCTGGATTTTAAGGACTGGTATCTTATTTCCCCCCTAGTAATTGGTGGGCTAGCAGCTAATAAGTATTTTAACTTGGCATTCAGCTCCTTCTTGCTTGCTTCATATCTCCATGTACTACATAAGTGAGCATTTATTTGAAATGGGTTCCATTATTATTATTTTTCTGGGGGGAGGGGGTGTGGGGTGAGGGGAGTACTACCCCAAAAAGTGGCCGGGAGGGGGGGATCTAATTGTTAAATTTATCTCATTCAGTAACCTTTACTTGTCCTTCCAAATCCCAAGTTCTGAACAAGGATTGTCCTAACTAGAATGGATGAGATTTTGTCTAGCACTCCCCTAAATTTATTTTATAAAATAGGTGAAAGGTCAAGGACCTTTGTAGACCCTGTCTTGCCTGAATCTATATTTTGTGTTGCTGTTATTGTACTCCAGCTAATATATTTTAGTTCTTATTTGCAGTGGATAACTTTCTTGGATTCTGAGGGAAGAGTAGTTGATTCAAAAGCTCTAAGGAAGAGAATATTTTATGGTGGTGTTGCCCATGAACTGCGAAAAGAGGTTTGTTATTTTTTCCTTTGATTGGATGGACTTCTGCTGTTCGTGTCTTCAGGTTCTTAGTCTCATTAATATGGTGACAGATCTGGCCATTCTTGTTGGGATGCTACGATTACAATTCAACATATGCTGAACGCGAATACCTTCGATCAGTGAGAAAACAAGACTATGAAATTATAAAGCTCCAATGGCAGGTTGATTTTTTTTTTCCACTTATATGATCTATCTATTACTAATGTTGCATGGATGACACACTTTGCAAATTACAATACAACAGCTGACAAGCGAGAGCAGAACATTACATTAAACTTTAGTAGTATCAGGACATTCTTTACTTATATAGCAAATCATGATTCATTCCCTGTGGGGCTTGAGAAGTCGAAATCATCACCATAGTGAATCTTAGAGTAGAGGAAAATAGAAGATACAAAATGTGAGGCCTGCAAGAAAATGAGCTGAATCTGATTACCAGGTTCTTTGTAAAATTTTGTCTTGGATCACGTATATTTGCTTTTCATTGATGGTTGTACTAGTTTGTCTCTTACTCCCTAATTTTTTTGTTGCTACTTTTTGACCATATTCTGCGAGTATAGCATGATGAGCCCAAGTTGCTGCTCTTCAGCTTTACTTTAATAACTCATATATGTGTGATGTATGGAAACGCCTTGATTGAGGACTTCTTTGCTTGATTTATAGGCTTGTGATGCTGGATATGACTACTCTTGAGACATTTTTAATGCCTCTGGATACATGGAAGCGCGGAGGTTAGCAGAAATTAGATAGCAATAAAAGTTATCACAAACTCAGTGACTCCCATTCTTTGGGTGATTTGGTCTACTTGAGAGAATGAGGCTTTTGATCCTTAATCAAGCTAATACCTCCCTGTGGCATAGTTGTGTGGAGGGCCTTATAAATTTTCTGCTGTCTGACCTCCTTGGATTCTGCATTGCCTTTTTAGTGCGTGTTTTGTTAAAATTGGCAGTAATAAGCTCCTTTTTTTACTTGTTTGTATGGAAGAATCTTGAAGTGCAATATGTGAAGTCTCATTTCAAAAAGAGTTGTACAGAGACAAGAAACAGCATGTGCCTTGTGCAATTTGCAGTTTCTTGGCACTTTTTTTGCGACGTCCTAATAGTTACCGTCTTCTCTTTTGCAGTAAGGTTTTACTTTTTTTTCTTTGAACTTCTGTTCTGAGTGAGAAGCGAGAGCCATTGTTATGGTATCTTTTACTCAGAAGTTAAATGTTTTTGTTTAGTGAGTCATTTATTTGTAGGAATACAACTATACAACTATACAAGTACTAGATAAGTGGATATAAGCTTTGTGAATGTGAGAGGGGAAGTAATTTATGATTCTAGATTTCATCAATAGAGA
>CANSZD010003342.1:0-101974 GCA_947648045.1 Beta corolliflora | reverse complement strand
GACCTCACGAACCCTTTTGAAATGGTAAAAAAAACACATTTAGGCGAAAGAATGACTCAAAAATGTTATCCGAGCTAGGAGTTAGGCCCAAAACGTTTTGGCCCAAACGGACAGGCAGAGCGCGAAAAATCGGACTTCAATTTTTTCGGCTTCTGACCTCCCGAACCCTTTAGAAATGGTAAAAAAAACGCATTTAGGCGAAAGAATGACTCAAAAATGTTATCCGAGCTAGGAGTTAGGCCCAAAACACGTTTTCGGCCCAGAGCAACGTGGAGCCGACGCAAAAATCGGACTTCAATTTTTTTGGCTTCGACCTCACGAACCCTTTAGAAATGGTAAAAAAAACGCATTTGAGGCGAAAGAATGACTCAAAAATGTTATCCGAGCTAGGAGTTAGGCCCAAAAACGTTTTGGGCCCAAACGTTTTGGGCCCAGAAGCAACGTGGAACCACCGCGAAAAATCGGACTTCAATTTTTTCTGCTTCGACCTCACTGAACCCTTTAGAAATGGTAAAAAAAAACGCATTTAGGCGAAAGAATGACTCAAAAATGTTATCCGAGCTAGGAGTTAGGCCCAAAACACGTTTTGGGCCCAGTAACACGTGGAACCGACGCGAAAAATCGGACTTCAATTTTTTACTTCCGACCTCACGAACCCTTTAGAAATGGTAAAAAAACGCATTTAGGCGAAAGAATGACTCAAAAATGTTATCCGAGCTAGGAGTTAGGCCCAAAACACGTTTTGGCCCGAGGAACGATGGGCAACCGCGAAAATCGGACTTCAATTTTTTCGACTTCGACCTCACGAACCCTTTAGAAATGGTAAAAAAACGCATTTAGGCGAAAGAATGACTCAAAAATGTTATCAGGAGCTAGGAGTTAGGCCCAAAACACGTTTTGGGCCCAAGGTGAACGTGGGCAGACGCGAAAAATCGGACTTCAATTTTTTCGGCTTCGACCTCACGAACCCTTTAGAAATGGTAAAAAAACGCATTTAGGCGAAAGAATGACTCAAAAATGTTATCCGAGCTAGGAGTTAGGCCCAAACACGTTTTGGGCCCAAACGACGAAGGCAGACGCGAAAAATCGGACTTCAATTTTTTCGGCTTCGACCTCACGAACCCTTTAGAAATGGTAAAAAAACGCATTTAGGCGAAAGAATGACTCAAAAATGTTATCCGAGCTAGGAGTTAGGCCCAAAACACGTTTTCGGCCTAGAGAACGTGGAGCCGATGCGAAAAAATCGGACTTCAATTTTTTCGGCTTCGACCTCAGGAACCCTTTAGAAATGGTAAAAAACGCATTTAGGCGAAAGAATGACTCAACAATGTTATCCGAGCTAGGAGTTAGGCCCAAAACACGTTTTGGGCCCGGAAGCAACGTGGGCAGACGCAAAAATCGGACTTCAATTTTTTCGGCTTCGACCTCACGAACCCTTTAGAAATGGTAAAAAAAACGCATTTAGGCGAAAGAATGACTCAAAAATGTTATCCGAGCTAGGAGTTAGGCCCAAAAACGTTTTGGGCCCAAAGCAACGTGGAGCCACGCGAAAATCGGACTTCAATTTTTTCGGCTTCGGCCTCACGAACCCTTTAGAAATGGTAAAAAAAACGCATTTAGGCGAAAGAATGACTCAAAAATGTTATCCGAGCTAGGAGTTAGGCCCAAAACACGTTTTGGCCCGAAACGAGTGGAGCCGAGCGCGAAAAATCGGACTTCAATTTTTTCGGCTTCTGACCTCCTGAACCCTTTAGAAATGGTAAAAAAACGCATTTAGGTGAAAGAATGACTCAAAAATGTTATCCGGAGCTAGGAGTTAGGCCCAAAACACGTTTTGGGCCCAGGTAACGTGGAACCGGCGCGAAAAATCGGACTTCAATTTTTCGGCTTCGACCTCACGAACCCCTTTAGAAATGGTAAAAAACGCCATTTAGGCGAAAGAATGACTCAAAAATGTTATCAGAGCTAGGAGTTAGGCCCAAACACGTTTTGGGCCCAGAGCGAACGTGGAGCAAACGCGAAAAATCGGACTTCAATTTTCTCTGCTTCAGACCTCTTGAACCCTTTAGAAATGGTAAAAAAACGCATTTAGGCAAAAGAATGACTCAAAAATGTTATCCGAGCTAGGAGTTAGGCCCAAGACACGTTTTGGGCCCAAGCAACGATGGAACCTGCGAAAAATCGGACTTCAATTTTTCGGCTTCGACCTCACGAACCCTTTAGAAATGGTAAAAAAACGCATTTAGGCGAAAGAATGACTCAAAAATGTTATCCGAGCTAGGAGTTAGGCCCAAAAACGTTTTGGGCCCAAAGCTACGTGGGCAAGCGCGAAAAATCGGACTTCAATTTTTTCGGCTCTCGACCTCACGAACCCTTTAGAAATGGTAAAAAAACGCATTTAGGCGAAAGAATGACTCAAAAATGTTATCCGGAGCTAGGAGTTAGGCCCAAAACACGTTTTGGGCCCAAGCAACGTGGAGCCGAGCGCGAAAAATCGGACTTCAATTTTTTTGGCTTCGACCTCACGAACCCTTTAGAAATGGTAAAAAACGCATTTAGGCGAAAGAATGACTCAAAAATGTTATCCGAGCTAGGAGTTAGGCCCAAAACGTTTTGGGCCCAAAGCAACGATGGAACACGCGAAAAATCGGACTTCAATTTTTCGGCTTGACCTCCACGAACCCTTTAGAAATGGTAAAAAAACGCATTTAGGCGAAAGAATGACTCAAAAATGTTATCGGAGCTAGGAGTTAGGCCCAAAACACGTTTTGGGCCCAAAGCAACGTGGAGCAGGCACGAAAAATCGGACTTCAATTTTTTACTTCGACCTCACGAACCCTTTAGAAATGGTAAAAAAAACACATTTAGGTGAAAGAATGACTCAAAAATGTTATCCGAGCTAGGAGTTAGGCCCAAAACACGTTTTGGGCCCAAGTAACGTGGGAGCGCACGAAAATCGGACTTCAATTTTTTCGACTTCGACCTCACGAACCCTTTAGAAATGGTAAAAAAAAAACGCATTTAGGCGAAAGAATGACTCAAAAATGTTATCCGGAGCTAGGAGTTAGGCCCAAAAACGTTTTGGGCCTGAAGCAACGTGGGCAGAGCGCGAAAAATCGGACTTCAATTTTTCGGCTTCGGACCTCCTGAACCCTTTAGAAATGGTAAAAAACGCATTTAGGCGAAAGAATGACTCAAAAATGTTATCCGAGCTAGGAGTTAGGCCCAAAACACGTTTTGGGCCCAAAGTACGATGGAGCAGACGCGAAAAATCGGACTTCAATTTTTCGGCTTCGACCTCACGAACCCTTTAGAAATGGTAAAAAAACGCATTTAGGCGAAAGAATGACTCCAAAATGTTATCCGAGGCTAGGAGTTAGGCCCAAAACACGTTTTGGGCCCAGAGCAACGTGGAACCGAGCGCGAAAATCGGACTTCAATTTTTTCGGCTTCTAACCTCAGAACCCTTTAGAAATGGTAAAAAAAACGCATTTAGGCGAAAGAATGACTCAAAAATGTTATCCGAGCTAGGAGTTAGGCCCAAAACACGTTTTGGGCCCAGAGCAACGTGGGGCAAGCGACAAAAATCGGACTTCAATTTTTTGGTTTCGACCTCACGAACCCTTTAGAAATGGTAAAAAAAACACATTTAGGCGAAAGAATGACTCAAAAATGTTATCCGAGCTAGGAGTTAGGCCCAAAACACGTTTTGGGCCCGAGCAACGATGGGCAGACGCGATAAATCGGGCTTCAATTTTCTCGGCTTTAGACCTCTCGAACCCTTTAGAAATGGTAAAAAAACGCATTTAGGCGAAAGAATGACTCAAAATGTTATCCGAGCTAGGAGTTAGGCCCAAAACACGTTTTGGGCCCAGAAGCGTGGGCCGACGAAAAATCGGACTTCAATTTTTTGGCTTCTGACCTCACGAACCCTTTAGAAATGGTAAAAAAGACATTTAGGCGAAAGAATGACTCAAAAATGTTATCCGAGCTAGGAGTTAGGCCCAAACACGTTTTGGGCCCAGAGCAACGTGGAACCAGCGCGAAAAATCGGACTTCAATTTTTTGGCTTCGACCTCCTGAACCCTTTAGAAATGGTAAAAAAACGCATTTAGGCGAAAGAATGACTCAAAAATGTTATCCGAGCTAGGAGTTAGGCCCAAAACACGTTTTGGGCCCAGAAGCGTGGGCCGAGCGAAAAATCGGACTTCAATTTTTTCGGCTTCGACCTCCACGAACCCTTTAGAAATGGTAAAAAAACGCATTTAGGCGAAAGAATGACTCAAAAATGTTATCCGAGCTAGGAGTTAGGCCCAAAACACGTTTTCGGCCTAGAGAACCATGGAACCGACGCGAAAAATCGGACTTCAATTTTTTTCGGCTTTGACCTCACGAACCCTTTAGAAATGGTAAAAAAACGCATTTAGGCGAAAGAATGACTCAAAAATGTTATCCGAGCTAGGAGTTAGGCCCAAAACACGTTTGGGCCCAGAGTAACGATGGAGGGCGAGCGGAAAAATCGGACTTCAATTTTTCGGCCTTGACCTCACGAACCCTTTAGAAATGGTAAAAAACATTTAGGTGAAAGAATGACTCAAAAATGTTATCCGAGCTAGGAGTTAGGCCCAAAACACGTTTTGGCCCGGAGCAACGATGGAACCGACGCGAAAAATCGGACTTCAATTTTTTGGCTTCGACCTCCACGAACCCTTTAGAAATGGTAAAAAAGCACATTTAGGCGAAAGAATGACTCAAAAATGTTATCCGAGCTAGGAGTTAGGCCCAAAACGTTTTGGGCCCAGAAGCAACGTGGAGCAGCGCGAAAAAATCGGACTTCAATTTTTCGACTTTGACCTCACGAACCCTTTAGAAATGGTAAAAAAACGCATTTAGGCGAAAGAATGACTCAAAAGTGTTATCCGAGCTAGGAGTTAGGCCCAAAACACGTTTGGGGCCCGGAGCAACGCGTGGAGCGAACGCGAAAAATCGGACTTCAATTTTTTCGGCTTCGACCTCACGAACCCTTTTAAATGGTAAAAAAACACATTTAGGCGAAAGAATGACTCAAAATGTTATCCGAGCTAGGAGTTAGGCCCAAAACGTTTTGGGCCCGAGCAACGATGGAGCCAGCGCGAAAATCGGACTTCAATTTTTCGGCTTCGACCTCACGAACCCTTTAGATATAGTAAAAAAAACACATTTAGGCGAAAGAATGACTCAAAAATGTTATCCGGAGCTAGGAGTTAGGCCCAAACGTTTTGGGCCCAAAGCGCGTGGAGCCAGCGCGAAAAATCGGACTTCAATTTTTCACTTCGACCTCCCGAACCCTTTAGAAATGGTAAAAAAAACGCATTTAGGTGAAAGAATGACTCAAAAGTGTTATCCGAGCTAGGAGTTAGGCCCAAAACGTTTTGGGCCCAAGCAACGATGGAGCCGACGCGAAAAATCGGACTTCAATTTTTTCGGCTTCGACCTCACGAACCCTTTTGAAATGGTAAAAAAACACATTTAGGCGAAAGAATGACTCAAAAATGTTATCCGAGCTAGGAGTTAGGCCCAAAAACGTTTTGGGCCCAAGCAACGTGGAGCCGGGCCGCGAAAAATCGGACTTCAATTTTTTCGAGCTTCGACCTCTCGAACCCTTTAGAAATGGTAAAAAAACGCATTTAGGTGAAAGAATGACTCAAAAATGTTATCCGAGCTAGGAGTTAGGCCCAAAACACGTTTTGGGCCCGAGTAACGTGGAACCGACGAAAAATCGGACTTCAATTTTTTCGGCTTCGACCTCACTAACCCTTTAGAAATGGTAAAAAAACGCATTTAGGCTAAAGAATGACTCAAAAATGTTATCCGAGCTAGGAGTTTGGCCCAAAACACGTTTTCGGCCCATAGCAACGATGGAACGACGCGAACAATCGGACTTCAATTTTTTAAGCTTCGACCTCACGAACCCTTTGGAAATGGTAAAGAAAACGCATTTAGGCGAAAGAATGACTCAAAAATGTTATCCGGAGCTAGGAGTTAGGCCCAAAACACGTTTTCGGGCCTAGAGAAACGTGGAGCCGTCGCGAAAAATCGGACTTCAATATTTTAAGCTTCGACCTCGGGAACCCTTTAGAAATGGTAAAAAAACGCATTTAGGCGAAAGAATGACTCAAAAATGTTATCCGGAGCTAGGAGTTAGGCCCAAAACACGTTTTGGGCCTGGAGCAACGTGGAGCCGACGCAAAAATCGGACTTCAATTTTTTCGGCTCGGACCTCACGAACCCTATAGAAATGGTAAAAAAAACGCATTTAGGCGAAAGAATGACTAAAAAATGTTATCCGAGCTAGGAGTTAGGCCCAAAACGTTTTGGGCCCAAGCAACGTGGAACGCCGCGAAAAATCGGACTTCAATTTTTTCGGCTTCGACCTCACGAACCCTTTAGATATGGTAAAAAAAACGCATTTAGGCGAAAGAATGACTCAAAAATGTTATCCGGAGCTAGGAGTTAGGCCAAAAACACGTTTTGGACCTAGAGCAACGTGGAGCAGACGCGAAAAATTGGACTTCAATTTTCTGCTGCTTGACCTCTTGAACCCTTTAGAAATGGTAAAAAAACGCATTTAGGTGAAAGAATGAGTCAAAAGTGTTATCCGGAGCTAGGAGTTAGGCCCAAAACACGTTTTGGGCCAAGAGAACGTGGGCAACCGCCGGAAAAATCGGACTTCAATTTTTCGAGCTTCCGACCTCTCGAACCCTTTAGAAATGTTAAAAAAACGCATTTAGGTGAAAGAATGACTCAAAAATGTTATCCGGAGCTAGGAGTTAGGCCCAAAAACATTTTGGACCCAGACAACGTGGAATCGACGCGAAAAATCGGACTTCAATTTTTTCGACTTCTGACCTCACGAACCCTTTAGATATGGTAAAAAAACATTTAGGCGAAAGAATGACTCAAAAATGTTATCCGAGCTAGGAGTTAGGCCCAAAAACGTTTTGGGCGCCGGAAGCAACGTGGGCAGAGCCGCAAAAAATCGGACTTCAATTTTCTGCTTCGAACCTCTCGAACCCTTTAGAAATGGTAAAAGAACGCATTTAGGTGAAAGAATGAGTCAAAGTGTTATCCGGAGCTAGGAGTTAGGCCCAAAACACGTTTTGGGCCCAGAACGACGTGGGCCAGGCGAAAAATCGGACTTCAATTTTTTCGGCTTCGACCTCACGAACCCTTTAGAAATGTTAAAAAAAGCATTTAGGTGAAAGAATGACTCAAAAAATGTTATCCGAGCTAGGAGTTAGGCCCAAAAACACGTTTTGGGCCCCGAGGCAACTGATGGAGGCGACTCGAAAAATCGGACTTCAATTTTTTGGCTTCCGACCTCATGAACCCTTTAGAAATGGTAAAAAAACGCATTTAGGCGAAAGAATGACTCAAAAATGTTATCCGAGCTAGGAGTTAGGCCCAAAACACGTTTTGGGCCTAGAGCGACGTGGACAAACGCGAAAAATCGGACTTTAAGGAATTCAGCTTCTGAGCTCACGAACCCCTTAGAAATGGTAAAAAAACGCATTTAGGCTAAAGAATAACTCAAAAATGTTATCCGAGCTCGGGAGTTTGGCCCAAAACATTTTGGCCTAGAGCAACGTGAAGCAGAAGCGAAAAATCGGACTTCAATTTTTTCGGCTTCGACCTCACGAACCCTTTGGAAATGGTAAAAAAACGCATTTAGGCCAAAGAATGAATCAAAAATGTTATCCGAGCTAGGAGTTAGGCCCAAAAACGTTTTTGGGCCCGGTAACGTGGAGCAGAGAGCCCAGCGGAAAAATAGGACTTCAATTTTTTAGACTTCGACCTCACGAACCCTTTAGATATGGAAAAAAAACACATTTAGATGGAAAGAATGACTCAAAAATGTTATCCGGAAGCTAGGAGTTAGGCCCAAAAAACGTTTTGGGCCAGGAACGTGGGCCGACAGCGAAAAATTGGACTTCAATTTTCGGCTTCGACCTCCTAAACCCTTTAGAAATGGTAAAAAAACGCATTTAGGTGAAAGAATGACTCAAAAGTGTTATCCGAGTCGGGAGTTAGGCCCAAAACACGTTTTGGGCCCAAAGCAATGGGCCCAGCGAAAAATCGAACTTCAATTTTTTTCGGCTTCGACCTCACGAACCCTTTTGAAATGGTCAAAAAACACATTTAGGCAAAAGAATGACTCTAAAATGTTATCCGAGCTAGGAGTTAGGCCCAAAACACGTTTTGGGCCCAGGGAGTAACGTGGAGCAGCCGCGAAAAATCGGACTTCAATTTTTCGGCTTCGACCTCACGAACCCTTTTGAAATGGTAAAAAAAACACATTTAGGCGAAAAGAATGACTCAAAAATGTTATCCGAGCTAGGAGTTAGGCCCAAAACACGTTTTGGGCCCAAGCAACGTGGAACGCCGCGGAAAAATCGGACTTCAATATTTTTGGCTTCGACCTCCGAACCCTTTAGAAATGGTAAAAAAAGCATTTAGGCGAAAGAATGACTCAAAAATGTTCTCCGAGCTAGGAGTTAGGCCCAAAAAACGTTTTGGGCCCGGAGCGAACGTGGAGCCAGCGCGAAAAATCGGACTTCAATTTTTTCGACTTCGACCTCACGAACCCTTTAGATATGGTAAAAAAAACACATTTAGGCGAAAGAATGACTCAAAAATGTTATCCGGAGCTAGGAGTTAGGCCCAAAACACGTTTTGGACCTAGACGAAGCGATGGGCAAGGCAGAAAAATCGGACTTCAATTTTTCGGCTTTTGACCTCTTGAACCCTTTAGAAATGGTAAAAAAAACGCATTTAGGCGAAAGAAGGACTCAAAAGTGTTATCCGGAGCTCGGGAGTTAGGCCCAAAACACGTTTTGGCCTAGAGGCGTGGAACCAGCGAAAAATCGGACTTTAATTTTTTCGGCTTCGACCTCACGAACCCTTTAGAAATGGTAAAAAAACGCATTTAGGCGAAAGAATAACTCAAAAATGTTATCCGAGCTCGGAGTTTGGCCCAAAACATTTTGGGCCCAGGAACGAGGAGCCGGCGCGAAAAATCGGACTTCAATTTTTTCGGCTTCGACCTCACGAACCCTTTGGAAATGGTATAAAAACGCATTTAGGCAAAAGAATGACTCAAAAATGTTATCCGAGCTAGGAGTTAGGCCCAAAAACGTTTTGGGCCTAGGAAACGATGGGCAAGACGCGAAAAATTGGACTTCACTTTTTTGCATTCCAGACCTCCTAAACCTTTTAAAAATGGTAAAAAAAACGCATTTAGGTGAAAGAAGGAGTCAAAAGTGTTATCCGAGCTAGGAGTTAGGCCCAAAACACGTTTTGGGCCCAAGTAACGTGGAGCCGACGCGAAAAATCGAACTTCAATTTTTTACTTCGACCTCACGAAACCTTTTGAAATTGTAAAAAAACAATTTAGGCAAAAGAATGACTCAAAAATGTTATCCGAGCTAGGAGTTAGGCCCAAAACACGTTTTGGGCCCAAGGAACGTGGAGCCGAGCGAAAAATCGGACTTCAATTTTTCGGCTTCGACCTCCCGAACCCTTTAGAAATGTTAAAAAAAACGCATTTAGGCGAAAGAGTGACTCAAAAATGTTATCAGAGCTAGGAGTTAGGCCCAAAACACGTTTTGGGCCTAGAAACAACGTGGACCGGCCCGAAAAATCGGACTTCAATTTTTCGGCTTCGACCTCCCGAACCCTTTAGAAATGGTAAAAAAACGCATTTAGGCGAAAGAATGACTCAAAAATGTTATCCGAGCTAGGAGTTAGGCCCAAAACACGTTTTGGGCCCAAAAGCAACGATGGAACAGGCGCGAAAAATCGGACTTCAATTTTTCGGCTTCGACCTCCCGAACCCTTTAGAAATGGTTGAAAAAAACGCATTTAGGCGAAAGAATGACTCAAAAATGTTCTCCGAGCTAGGAGTTAGGCCCAAAACGTTTTTGGGCCCAGGCAACGATGGGCAGGCTGCGAAAAATCGAACTTCAATTTTTTCGGCTATCGACCTCACGAACCCTTTTAGAAAGTGGAAAAACGCATTTAGGCGAAAGAATGACTCAAAAATGTTATCAGGAGCTAGGAGTTAGGCCCAAAACGTTTTGGGCCCAAAGCAACGTGGAGCCCCGCTGAAAAATCGGACTTCAATTTTTCGGCTTTCGACCTCCACGAACCCTTTTGAAATGGTCAAAAAAACACATTTAGGCAAAAGAATGACTCTAAAATGTTATCCAGAGCTAGGAGTTAGGCCCAAAAACGTTTTGGGCCCAAAGCAACGTGGAGAGCGCGAAAAATCGGACTTCAATTTTTTTGGCTTCGACCTCTCGAACCCTTTAGAAATGTTAAAAAAACGCATTTAGGTGAAAGAATGACTCAAAAATGTTATCCGGAGCTAGGAGTTAGGCCCAAAACACTTTTGGACCCGGCAGCGATGGGCCAGCGAAAAATCGGACTTCAATTTTTTCGACTTCGACCTCACGAACCCTTTAGAAATGGTAAAAAACACATTTAGGCGAAAGAATGACTCAAAAATGTTATCCGGAGCTAGGAGTTAGGCCCAAAACGTTTTGGACCTAGACGGCAGATGGAGCAGGCCGAAAAATCGGACTTCAATTTTTCGGCTTCGACCTCTTGAACCCTTTTAGAAATGGTAAAAAAACGCATTTAGGCGAAAGAATGACTCAAAAATGTTATCCGGAGCTAGGAGTTAGGCCCAAAACACGTTTTGGGCCCAAGCAACGTGGAGCCGCGCGAAAAATCGGACTTCAATTTTTTCGGCTTCGACCTCTCGAACCCTTTAGAAATGGTAAAAAAACGCATTTAGGCGAAAGAATGACTCAAAAATGTTATCCGGAGCTAGGAGTTAGGCCCAAAACATTTTGGGCCCAGAGCAACGTGGAGCAGAGCGCGAAAAATCGGACTTCAATTTTTTTGACTTCGACCTCACGAACCCTTTAGAAATGGTAAAAAAAACATTTAGGCGAAAGAATGACTCAAAAATGTTATCCGGAGCTAGGAGTTAGGCCCAAAACACGTTTTGGGCCAGAGCAACGTGGAGCAGACGCGAAAAATTGGACTTCAATTTTCTTCGCTTCGACCTCTCGAACCCTTTAGAAATGGTAAAAAACGCATTTAGGCGAAAGAATGACTCAAAAATGTTATCCGGAGCTAGGAGTTAGGCCCAAAACACGTTTTGGGCCCAGCAACGTGGGCAGACGCGAAAAATCGGACTTCAATTTTTCGGCTTCGACCTCCACGAACCCTTTAGAAATGGTAAAAAAACGCATTTAGGCGAAAGAATGACTCAAAAATGTTATCCGAGCTAGGAGTTAGGCCCAAAACACGTTTTGGGCCCGGAGTAACGTGGGCAAGCGCGAAAAATCGGACTTCAATTTTTTCGGCTTCGACCTCATGAACCCTTTAGAAATGGTAAAAAACGCATTTAGGCGAAAGAATGACTCAAAAATGTTATCCGAGCTAGGAGTTAGGCCCAAAACACGTTTTGGGCCCAGAGCAACGTGGAGCCGACGCGAAAAATCGGACTTCAATTTTTTCGGCTTCGACCTCCACGAACCCTTTAGAAATGGTAAAAAAAACGCATTTAGGCGAAAGAATGACTCAAAAATGTTATCCGAGCTAGGAGTTAGGCCCAAAACGTTTTTGGGCCAGAGCAACGTGGAGCAGACGCGAAAAATCGGACTTCAATTTTTTCGGCTTCGACCTCACGAACCCTTTAGAAATGGTAAAAAACGCATTTAGGCGAAAGAATGACTCAAAAATGTTATCCGAGCTAGGAGTTAGGCCCAAAACACGTTTTGGGCCACAGGCAACGTGGAGCAGACGCGAAAAATCGGACTTCAATTTTTCGGCTTCGACCTCACGAACCCTTTAGAAATGGTAAAAAAACACATTTAGGCGAAAGAATGACTCAAAAATGTTATCCGAGCTAGGAGTTAGGCCCAAAAACGTTTTGGGCCCGAGCAACGTGGGCAAACCGAAAAATCGGACTTCAATTTTTTTCGGCTTCGACCTCCTGAACCCTTTAGAAATGGTAAAAAAACGCATTTAGGCGAAAGAATGACTCAAAAATGTTATCCGAGCTAGGAGTTAGGCCCAAAACACGTTTTGGGCCCAGAGACGATGGGACCAGCGCAAAAATCGGACTTCAATTTTTTCGGCTTTGACCTCACGAACCCTTTAGAAATGGTAAAAAAACGCATTTAGGCGAAAGAATGACTCAAAAATGTTATCCGAGCTAGGAGTTAGGCCCAAAACATTTTGGGCCCAAGAACGTGGAGGCCGACGAAAAATCGGACTTCAATTTTTTCGGCTTCGACCTCACGAACCCTTTAGAAATGGTAAAAAACGCATTTAGGCGAAAGAATGACTCAAAAATGTTATCCGAGCTAGGAGTTAGGCCCAAAAACGTTTTGGGCCTAGAGCAACGTGGAACCGACGCGAAAAATCGGACTTCAATTTTTTCGGCTTCGGACCTCCTGAACCCTTTAGAAATGGTAAAAAAAAACGCATTTAGGCGAAAGAATGACTCAAAAATGTTATCCGAGCTAGGAGTTTGGCCCAAAACACGTTTTGGGCCCAAAGCAACGATGGAGCAGACGCGAAAAATCGGACTTCAATTTTTCGGCTTCGACCTCCACGAACCCTTTAGAAATGGTAAAAAAACGCATTTAGGCGAAAGAATGACTCAAAAATGTTATCCGAGCTAGGAGTTAGGCCCAAAAACGTTTTGGGCCCAAAGCAACGATGGAGCCAGCGAAAAATCGGACTTCAATTTTTTCGGCTTCGACCTCCCGAACCCTTTAGAAATGGTAAAAAAAACGCATTTAGGCGAAAGAATGACTCAAAAATGTTATCCGAGCTAGGAGTTAGGCCCAAAACGTTTTGGGCCCAGGAGCAACGTGGAGCCAGACGCGAAAAATCGGACTTCAATTTTTTCGGCTTCGACCTCACGAACCCTTTAGAAATGGTAAAAAAACGCATTTAGGCGAAAGAATGACTCAAAAATGTTATCCGAGCTAGGAGTTAGGCCCAAAACACGTTTTGGGCCCAAGGCAACGTGGAGCACGCCGCGAAAAATCGGACTTCAATTTTTTCGGCTTCGACCTCCACGAACCCTTTAGAAATGGTAAAAAACGCATTTAGGCGAAAGAATGACTCAAAAATGTTATCCGAGCTAGGAGTTAGGCCCAAAACACGTTTTGGGCCCAGAGCAACGTGGGCAAGCGCGAAAAATCGGACTTCAATTTTTTCGGCTTCGACCTCACGAACCCTTTAGAAATGGTAAAAAACGCATTTAGGCGAAAGAATGACTCAAAAATGTTATCCGAGGCTAGGAGTTAGGCCCAAAACACGTTTTGGGCCCAAGCAACGATGGAGCCGACGCGAAAAATCGGACTTCAATTTTTCGGCTTTCGACCTCTCGAACCCTTTAGAAATGGTAAAAAAACGCATTTAGGCGAAAGAATGACTCAAAAATGTTATCCGAGCTAGGAGTTAGGCCCAAAAACGTTTTGGGCCCAAGCAACGTGGAAGCCGCGAAAAATCGGACTTCAATTTTTTGGCTTCGACCTCACGAACCCTTTAGAAATGGTAAAAAAACGCATTTAGGCGAAAGAATGACTCAAAAATGTTATCCGGAGCTAGGAGTTAGGCCCAAAACACGTTTTGGGCCCGAGCAACGTGGGCAAACGCGAAAAATCGGACTTCAATTTTTTCGGCTTCGACCTCACGAACCCTTTAGAAATGGTAAAAAAACGCATTTAGGCGAAAGAATGACTCAAAAATGTTATCCGAGCTAGGAGTTAGGCCCAAAACACGTTTTGGGCCCAGAGCAACGTGGAGCAGGCGAAAAATCGGACTTCAATTTTTAGCTTCGACCTCCACGAACCCTTTAGAAATGGTAAAAAAACGCATTTAGGCGAAAGAATGACTCAAAAATGTTATCCGAGCTAGGAGTTAGGCCCAAAACACGTTTTGGGCCCAGAGCAACGATGGAGCCGCCGCGAAAAATCGGACTTCAATTTTTTCGGCTTCGACCTCACGAACCCTTTAGAAATGGTAAAAAAACGCATTTAGGCGAAAGAATGACTCAAAAATGTTATCCGAGCTAGGAGTTAGGCCCAAAACACGTTTTGGGCCCAGAGCAACGTGGAGCCGACGCGAAAAATCGGACTTCAATTTTTTCGACTTCGACCTCCACGAACCCTTTAGAAATGGTAAAAAACGCATTTAGGCGAAAGAATGACTCAAAAATGTTATCCGGAGCTAGGAGTTAGGCCCAAAACACGTTTTGGGCCTGGAAGCAACGTGGAGCCGAGCGAAAAATCGGACTTCAATTTTTCGGCTTCTGACCTCCACGAACCCTTTAGAAATGGTAAAAAAAACGCATTTAGGCGAAAGAATGACTCAAAAATGTTATCCGAGGCTAGGAGTTAGGCCCAAAACACGTTTTGGGCCCAGAGCAACGATGGAGCGAGCGCGAAAAATCGGACTTCAATTTTTTCGGCTTCGACCTCACGAACCCTTTAGAAATGGTAAAAAAACGCATTTAGGCGAAAGAATGACTCAAAAATGTTATCCGGAGCTAGGAGTTAGGCCCAAAACACGTTTTGGGCCCGAAGCGATGGAGCCAGGCGCGAAAAATCGGACTTCAATTTTTTCAGCTTCGACCTCACGAACCCTTTAGAAATGGTAAAAAAACGCATTTAGGCGAAAGAATGACTCAAAAATGTTATCCGAGGCTAGGAGTTAGGCCCAAAACACGTTTTGGGCCCAGAGCAACGATGGAACCAACGAAAAATCGGACTTCAATTTTTTCGGCTTCGACCTCCACGAACCCTTTAGAAATGGTAAAAAAACGCATTTAGGCGAAAGAATGACTCAAAAATGTTATCCGAGCTAGGAGTTAGGCCCAAAACACGTTTTGGGCCAGGAACGTGGAGCAGAGCGCGAAAAATCGGACTTCAATTTTTTCGGCTTCGACCTCCACGAACCCTTTAGAAATGGTAAAAAAAACGCATTTAGGCGAAAGAATGACTCAAAAATGTTATCCGAGGCTAGGAGTTAGGCCCAAAACACGTTTTGGGCCCGGAGCAACGTGGAGCAGACGCGAAAAATCGGACTTCAATTTTTCGGCTTCGACCTCACGAACCCTTTAGAAATGGTAAAAAACGCATTTAGGCGAAAGAATGACTCAAAAATGTTATCCGGAGCTAGGAGTTAGGCCCAAAACACGTTTTGGGCCCGAGCAACGATGGGCAAGACGCGAAAAATCGGACTTCAATTTTTCGCCTTTGACCTCACGAACCCTTTAGAAATGGTAAAAAAAACGCATTTAGGCGAAAGAATGACTCAAAAATGTTATCCGAGCTAGGAGTTAGGCCCAAAACACGTTTTGGGCCTAGAGCAACGTGGAGCCGACGCGAAAAATCGGACTTCAATTTTTTCGACCTCACGAACCCTTTAGAAATGGTAAAAAAACGCATTTAGGCGAAAGAATGACTCAAAAATGTTATCCGAGCTAGGAGTTAGGCCCAAAACATTTTTGGCCCGAAAGAACGTGGAACGCGCGAAAAAATCGGACTTCAATTTTTAGCTTCGACCTCACGAACCCTTTAGAAATGGTAAAAAAACGCATTTAGGCGAAAGAATGACTCAAAAATGTTATCCGGAGCTAGGAGTTAGGCCCAAAACGTTTTGGGCCCGAAAGACGTGGGCAAGCGCGAAAAATCGGACTTCAATTTTTTCGCTTCGACCTCCTACGAACCCTTTAGAAATGGTAAAAAAACGCATTTAGGCGAAAGAATGACTCAAAAATGTTATCCGAGCTAGGAGTTAGGCCCAAAACACGTTTTGGGCCCAGTAACGTGGAGCCGACGCGAAAAATCGGACTTCAATTTTTGGGCTTCGACCTCACGAACCCTTTAGAAATGGTAAAAAAAACGCATTTAGGCGAAAGAATGACTCAAAAATGTTATCCGAGCTAGGAGTTAGGCCCAAAACCCGTTTTGGGCCCAAAGCACGATGGACAGCGCGAAAAATCGGACTTCAATTTTTCGGCTTCGACCTCACGAACCCTTTAGAAATGGTAAAAAAAACGCATTTAGGCGAAAGAATGACTCAAAAATGTTATCCGAGCTAGGAGTTAGGCCCAAAACACGTTTTGGGCCTAAGGAACGTGGAGCCAGGCCGAAAAAATCGGACTTCAATTTTTCGGCTTCGACCTCTCGAACCCTTTAGAAATGGTAAAAAACGCATTTAGGCGAAAGAATGACTCAAAAATGTTATCCGAGCTAGGAGTTAGGCCCAAAACACGTTTTGGGCCCAGAGCAACGATGGAAGCCGCGAAAAATCGGACTTCAATTTTTCGGCTTCGACCTCACGAACCCTTTAGAAATGGTAAAAAACGCATTTAGGCGAAAGAATGACTCAAAAATGTTATCAGGAGCTAGGAGTTAGGCCCAAAACGTTTTGGGCCCGAAGCAACGTGGAGCCGACGCGAAAAATCGGACTTCAATTTTTTCGGCTTCGACCTCACGAACCCTTTAGAAATGGTAAAAAAACGCATTTAGGCGAAAGAATGACTCAAAAATGTTATCCGAGCTAGGAGTTAGGCCCAAAACACGTTTTGGGCCCAGAGCAACGTGGAACCGCGAAAAATCGGACTTCAATTTTTCGGCTTCGACCTCTCGAACCCTTTAGAAATGGTAAAAAAAACGCATTTAGGCGAAAGAATGACTCAAAAATGTTATCCGGAGCTAGGAGTTAGGCCCAAAACACGTTTTGGGCCCAAAGACGTGGGCAGACGCGAAAAATCGGACTTCAATTTTTTCGGCTTCTTGACCTCCCGAACCCTTTAGAAATGGTAAAAAAAACGCATTTAGGCGAAAGAATGACTCAAAAATGTTATCCGGAGCTAGGAGTTAGGCCCAAAACACGTTTTGGGCCTAGAGCAACGTGGAGCCGACGCGAAAAATCGGACTTCAATTTTTTCGGCTTCGACCTCACGAACCCTTTAGAAATGGTAAAAAAACGCATTTAGGCGAAAGAATGACTCAAAAATGTTATCCGAGCTAGGAGTTAGGCCCAAAAACGTTTTGGGCCAGAAACGTGGAAGCGACGGAAAAATCGGACTTCAATTTTTTCGGCTTCGACCTCACGAACCCTTTAGAAATGGTAAAAAAACGCATTTAGGCGAAAGAATGACTCAAAAATGTTATCCGAGCTAGGAGTTAGGCCCAAAACACGTTTTGGGCCCAGAGAAACGTGGGCAGACGCGAAAAAATCGGACTTCAATTTTTTCGGCTTCGACCTCACGAACCCTTTAGAAATGGTAAAAAACGCATTTAGGCGAAAGAATGACTCAAAAATGTTATCCGAGCTAGGAGTTAGGCCCAAAACACGTTTTGGGCCCAAAGGCAACGTGGAGCAGACGCGAAAAATCGGACTTCAATTTTTTCGGCTTCGACCTCCACGAACCCTTTAGAAATGGTAAAAAACGCATTTAGGCGAAAGAATGACTCAAAAGTGTTATCCGGAGCTAGGAGTTAGGCCCAAAACACGTTTTGGGCCAAGAACGTGGAGCCAGAGCGAAAAATCGGACTTCAATTTTTTCGGCTTCGACCTCCACGAACCCTTTTGAAATGGTAAAAAAACGCATTTAGGCGAAAGAATGACTCAAAAATGTTATCCGAGCTAGGAGTTAGGCCCAAAACAGTTTTGGGCCCAAAGCAACGATGGAGCCGCGAAAAATCGGACTTCAATTTTTTCGGCTTCGACCTCTCGAACCCTTTAGAAATGGTAAAAAAACGCATTTAGGCGAAAGAATGACTCAAAAATGTTATCCGAGCTAGGAGTTAGGCCCAAAACACGTTTTGGGCCCGGAGCAACGTGGAACGCGAAAAATCGGACTTCAATTTTTTCGGCTTCGACCTCACGAACCCTTTAGAAATGGTAAAAAAACGCATTTAGGCGAAAGAATGACTCAAAAATGTTATCCGAGCTAGGAGTTAGGCCCAAAACACGTTTTGGGCCCAGAGCAACGTGGAAGCACGCGAAAAATCGGACTTCAATTTTTTCGGCTTCGACCTCACGAACCCTTTAGAAATGGTAAAAAACGCATTTAGGCGAAAGAATGACTCAAAAATGTTATCCGAGCTAGGAGTTAGGCCCAAAACACGTTTTGGGCCCAGAGCAACGTGGGGCAGACGCGAAAAATCGGACTTCAATTTTTTCGGCTTCTGACCTCACGAACCCTTTAGAAATGGTAAAAAACGCATTTAGGCGAAAGAATGACTCAAAAATGTTATCCGAGCTAGGAGTTAGGCCCAAAACACGTTTTGGGCCCAGAGCAACGTGGGCAGACGCGAAAAATCGGACTTCAATTTTTTCGGCTTCGACCTCACGAACCCTTTAGAAATGGTAAAAAAACGCATTTAGGCGAAAGAATGACTCAAAAATGTTATCCGAGCTAGGAGTTAGGCCCAAAACACGTTTTGGGCCCGGAGCAAAAAGGCAGGCGAAAAATCGGACTTCAATTTTTTCGGCTTCGACCTCCACGAACCCTTTAGAAATGGTAAAAAAAAACGCATTTAGGCGAAAGAATGACTCAAAAATGTTATCCGAGCTAGGAGTTAGGCCCAAAACACGTTTTGGGCCCAGAACGATGGGCCGACGCGAAAAATCGGACTTCAATTTTTCGGCTTCGACCTCACGAACCCTTTAGAAATGGTAAAAAAACGCATTTAGGCGAAAGAATGACTCAAAAATGTTATCCGAGCTAGGAGTTAGGCCCAAAAACGTTTTGGGCCCAAGGCAACGTGGAGGCAACGCGAAAAATCGGACTTCAATTTTTTCGGCTTCGACCTCACGAACCCTTTAGAAATGGTAAAAAAAACGCATTTAGGCGAAAGAATGACTCAAAAATGTTATCCGAGCTAGGAGTTAGGCCCAAAACACGTTTTGGGCCCAGCAACGTGGAAGCACGGCGAAAAATCGGACTTCAATTTTTTCGGCTTCGACCTCCCGAACCCTTTAGAAATGGTAAAAAAACGCATTTAGGCGAAAGAATGACTCAAAAATGTTATCCGGAGCTAGGAGTTAGGCCCAAAACACGTTTTGGGCCTAGGCAACGTGAGCCGAGCGCGAAAAATCGGACTTCAATTTTTTCGGCTTTCGACCTCACGAACCCTTTAGAAATGGTAAAAAACGCATTTAGGCGAAAGAATGACTCAAAAATGTTATCCGAGCTAGGAGTTAGGCCCAAAACACGTTTTGGGCCCAGAAACGTGGGCAGAGCGCAAAAATCGGACTTCAATTTTTTCGGCTTCGACCTCACGAACCCTTTAGAAATGGTAAAAAAACGCATTTAGGCGAAAGAATGACTCAAAAATGTTATCCGAGCTAGGAGTTAGGCCCAAAACACGTTTTGGTCCGGAGCAGAAGCGCGAAAAATCGGACTTCAATTTTTTCGGCTTCGACCTCACGAACCCTTTAGAAATGGTAAAAAAACGCATTTAGGCGAAAGAATGACTCAAAAATGTTATCCGAGCTAGGAGTTAGGCCCAAAACACGTTTTGGGCCCAGAGCAACGATGGAGCCGAGCGAAAAATCGGACTTCAATTTTTTCGGCTTCGACCTCACGAACCCTTTAGAAATGGTAAAAAACGCATTTAGGCGAAAGAATGACTCAAAAATGTTATCCGGAGCTAGGAGTTAGGCCCAAAACACGTTTTGGGCCTAGAGAAACGTGGAGCCGAAGCGAAAAAATCGGACTTCAATTTTTTGACTTCTGACCTCACGAACCCTTTAGAAATGGTAAAAAAACGCATTTAGGCGAAAGAATGACTCAAAAATGTTATCCGAGCTAGGAGTTAGGCCCAAAACACGTTTTGGGCCCAGGAAGCGATGGAGCCGAGCGCGAAAAATCGGACTTCAATTTTTTCGGCTTCGACCTCACGAACCCTTTAGAAATGGTAAAAAAACGCATTTAGGCGAAAGAATGACTCAAAAATGTTATCCGAGCTAGGAGTTAGGCCCAAAACACGTTTTGGGCCAAGAGCAACGTGGAGCCGAGCGAAAAATCGGACTTCAATTTTTTCGGCTTCGACCTCACGAACCCTTTAGAAATGGTAAAAAACGCATTTAGGCGAAAGAATGACTCAAAAATGTTATCCGAGGCTAGGAGTTAGGCCCAAAACACGTTTTGGGCCCAAGCAACGTGGGCAACCGCGAAAAATCGGACTTCAATTTTTTCGGCTTCGACCTCACGAACCCTTTAGAAATGGTAAAAAAACGCATTTAGGCGAAAGAATGACTCAAAAATGTTATCCGGAGCTAGGAGTTAGGCCCAAAACACGTTTTGGGCCCAAAGCAACGTGGGCAGACGCGAAAAATCGGACTTCAATTTTTTCGGCTTCGACCTCACGAACCCTTTAGAAATGGTAAAAAAACACATTTAGGCGAAAGAATGACTCAAAAATGTTATCCGGAGCTAGGAGTTAGGCCCAAAAACGTTTTGGGCCCAAGCGATGGAGCCGACGCGAAAAATCGGACTTCAATTTTTTCGGCTTCGACCTCACGAACCCTTTAGAAATGGTAAAAAACGCATTTAGGCGAAAGAATGACTCAAAAATGTTATCCGAGCTAGGAGTTAGGCCCAAAACACGTTTTGGGCCAAGAGCAACGTGGAACAGACGCGAAAAATCGGACTTCAATTTTTTCGGCTTCGACCTCACGAACCCTTTAGAAATGGTAAAAAAACGCATTTAGGCGAAAGAATGACTCAAAAATGTTATCCGGAGCTAGGAGTTAGGCCCAAAACATTTTGGGCCCAGAGCAACGTGGAGACGCGAAAAATCGGACTTCAATTTTTCGGCTTCGACCTCCACGAACCCTTTAGAAATGGTAAAAAAACACATTTAGGCGAAAGAATGACTCAAAAATGTTATCCGAGGCTAGGAGTTAGGCCCAAAACACGTTTTGGGCCCGAGAAACGATGGAGCAACGCGAAAAATCGGACTTCAATTTTTTCGGCTTCGACCTCACGAACCCTTTAGAAATGGTAAAAAAACGCATTTAGGCGAAAGAATGACTCAAAAATGTTATCCGAGCTAGGAGTTAGGCCCAAAAACGTTTTGGGCCCAAGCAACGTGGAGCCGCGCGAAAAATCGGACTTCAATTTTTCGGCTTCGACCTCACGAACCCTTTAGAAATGGTAAAAAAACGCATTTAGGCGAAAGAATGACTCAAAAATGTTATCCGAGCTAGGAGTTAGGCCCAAAACACGTTTTGGGCCCGAGCAACGTGGAGCAAGCGCGAAAAATCGGACTTCAATTTTTTCGGCTTCGACCTCACGAACCCTTTAGAAATGGTAAAAAAACGCATTTAGGCGAAAGAATGACTCAAAAATGTTATCCGGAGCTAGGAGTTAGGCCCAAAACACGTTTTGGGCCGCGGGAAAGCGTGGACCGGCACGAAAAATCGGACTTCAATTTTTCCGCTTCTGACCTCACGAACCCTTTAGAAATGGTAAAAAAACGCATTTAGGCGAAAGAATGACTCAAAATGTTATCCGAGGCTAGGAGTTAGGCCCAAAACACGTTTTGGGCCCGAAGCAACGTGGAACGGAGGAAAAATCGGGACTTCAATTTTTTTAGCTTCGACCTCCACGAACCCTTTAGATATGGTAAAAAAACACATTTAGGCGAAAGAATGACTCAAAAATGTTATCAGAGGCTAGGAGTTAGGCCCAAAACGTTTTGGGCCCAGGAAGCGATGGGCAGAGCGCGAAAAATCGGACTTCAATTTTCTCGGCTTCTGACCTCCTGAACCCTTTAGAAATGGTAAAAAAACGCATTTAGGCGAAAGAATGACTCAAAATGTTATCCGAGCTAGGAGTTAGGCCCAAAACACGTTTTGGGCCCAAGGCAACGATGGAGCGCGCGAAAAAATCGGACTTCAATTTTTTGGCTTCGACCTCACGAACCCTTTTGAAATGGTAAAAAAACACATTTAGGCGAAAGAATGACTCTAAAATGTTATCCGAGCTAGGAGTTAGGCCAAAAAACGTTTTGGGCCCAAAGCAACGATGGAACCGCCGCGAAAAATCGGACTTCAATTTTTTCGGCTTCGACCTCTCGAACCCTTTAGAAATGGTAAAAAAACGCATTTAGGTGAAAGAATGACTCAAAAATGTTATCCGAGCTAGGAGTTAGGCCCAAAACACGTTTTGGGCCCGAGTAAGTGTGGAG
Organism: Beta corolliflora; assembly: GCA_947648045.1. NCBI lineage: Eukaryota > Viridiplantae > Streptophyta > Magnoliopsida > Caryophyllales > Amaranthaceae > Beta > Beta corolliflora. Next base: position 79,691 of record CANSZD010003342.1, on the reverse strand, counting down.
CAGCGAAAAATCGGACTTTAATTTTTTGGCTTCGACCTCACGAACCCTTTAGAAATGGTAAAAAAACGCATTTAGGCTAAAGAATGACTCAAAAATGTTATCCGGAGCTAGGAGTTTGGCCCAAAACACGTTTTGGGCCCTAAGCAACAAGGAGGCAGAGCGGAAAAATCGGACTTCAATTTTTTCGGCTTCGACCTCACGAACCCTTTAGAAATGGTAAAAAAACGCATTTAGGCGAAAGAATGAATCAAAAATGTTATCCGAGCTAGGAGTTAGGCCCAAAAAACGTTTTCGGCCTAGAGAAACGATGGAGCAAGGCGAAAAATCGGACTTCAATTTTTTCGGCTTTTGACCTCACGAACCCTTTAGAAATGGTGAAAAAAACGCATTTAGGCGAAAGAATGACTCAACAATGTTATCCAGGAGCTAGGAGTTAGGCCCAAAACACGTTTTGGGCCCAGAGCAACGATGGGCAAGCCGGAAAAATTGGACTTCAATTTTTCGGCTTTGACCTCCACGAACCCTTTAGATATGGTAAAAAAACATTTTTGGCGAAAGAATGACTCAAAAATGTTATCCGGAGCTAGGAGTTAGGCCCAAAACCGTTTTGGGCCCGGGAACGACGATGGGCAAGCCCGAAAAATCGGACTTCAATTTTTTCGGCTTTGACCTCACGAACCCTTTAGAAATGGTAAAAAAACGCATTTAGGCGAAAGAATGACTCAAAATGTTATCCAGGCTAGGAGTTAGGCCCAAAACGTTTTGGGCCCCGAGCAGACGTGGGCAGATGCGAAAAATCGGACTTCAATTTTTTCGGCTTCGACCTCACGAACCCTTTAGAAATGGTAAAAAAACGCATTTAGGCGAAAGAATGACTCAAAAATGTTATCCAGGAGCTAGGAGTTAGGCCCAAAACACGTTTTGGGCCCAGAGAAGCGATGGAGGCAGAGCGAAAAATCGGACTTCAATTTTTTCGGCTTCTGACCTCACGAACCCTTTAGAAATGGTAAAAAAAGCATTTAGGCGGAAAGAATGACTCAAAAATGTTATCCGGAGCTAGGAGTTAGGCCCAAAACACGTTTTGGGCCCGAGCAACGATGGGCAAGCGAAAAAATCGGACTTCAATTTTTTCGGCTTCTGACCTCACGAACCCTTTAGAAATGGTAAAAAAACGCATTTAGGCGAAAGAATGACTCAAAAATGTTATCCGAGCTAGGAGTTAGGCCCCAAAAACGTTTTGGGCCCAAGAAGCGATGGAACGCCGGAAAAATCGGACTTCAATTTTTTCGGCTTCGACCTCACGAACCCTTTAGAAATGGTAAAAAAACGCATTTAGGCGAAAGAATGACTCAAAAATGTTATCCGGAGCTAGGAGTTAGGCCCAAAACACGTTTTTGGGCCCAGAAGCGATGGAGCCAGCCGCGAAAAATCGGACTTCAATTTTTTCGGCTTTTGACCTCACGAACCCTTTAGAAATGGTAAAAAAACGCATTTAGGCGAAAGAATGACTCAAAAATGTTATCCGAGCTAGGAGTTAGGCCCAAAACACGTTTTGGGCCTGGAGCAAGCGATGGAGGCAAGCGCGCAAAAATCGGACTTCAATTTTTCGGCTTCGACCTCACGAACCCTTTAGAAATGGTAAAAAAAGCATTTAGGCGAAAGAATGACTCAAAAATGTTATCAGAGCTAGGAGTTAGGCCCAAAACGTTTTGGGCCCAGAGAATAACGATGGGCAGAGCGCGAAAAATCGGACTTCAATTTTTTCTTCTTTAGACCTCACGAACCCTTTAGAAATGGTAAAAAACGCATTTAGGCGAAAGAATGACTCAAAAATGTTATCCGAGCTAGGAGTTAGGCCCAAAACACGTTTTGGGCCCAAAGCAACGATGAGGCCCAAGCGCGAAAAATCGGACTTCAATTTTTTCGGCTTCGACCTCACGAACCCTTTAGAAATGGTAAAAAAACACATTTAGGCGAAAGAATGACTCAAAAATGTTATCCGGAGCTAGGAGTTAGGCCCAAAAACGTTTTGGGCCCAAAGAGCGTGGAGCCACGCGAAAAATCGGACTTCAATTTTTTCGGCTTCGACCTCACGAACCCTTTAGAAATGGTAAAAAAACGCATTTAGGCGAAAGAATGACTCAAAAATGTTATCCGAGGCTAGGAGTTAGGCCCAAAACACGTTTTGGGCCCGAGAGTAACGATGGGCAGAGCGCGAAAAATCGGACTTCAATTTTTTCGGCTTCGACCTCACGAACCCTTTAGAAATGGTAAAAAAACGCATTTAGGCGAAAGAATGACTCAAAAATGTTATCCGGAGCTAGGAGTTAGGCCCAAAACACTTTTCGGCCCGGAGAAACGTGGAACCGAGCGCGAAAAATCGGACTTCAATTTTTTCGGCTTCGACCTCACGAACCCTTTAGAAATGGTATAAAAACGCATTTAGGCGAAAGAATGACTCAAAAATGTTATCAGGAGCTAGGAGTTAGGCCCAAAACACGTTTTGGGCCCAAAGCAACGTGGAGCGGACGAAAAAATCGGACTTCAATTTTTTGGCTTTCGACCTCACGAACCCTTTAGAAATGGTAAAAAAAACACATTTAGGCGAAAGAATGACTCAAAAATGTTATCCGAGCTAGGAGTTAGGCCCAAAACACGTTTTGGGCCCAAAGCAGCGATGGAGCAGCCGCGAAAAATCGGACTTCAATTTTTCGGCTTCGACCTCACGAACCCTTTAGAAATGGTAAAAAAACGCATTTAGGCGAAAGAATGACTCAAAAATGTTATCCGGAGCTAGGAGTTAGGCCCAAAACACGTTTTGGGCCCGAAGCAACGTGGGCAAGCCGGAAAAATCGGACTTCAATTTTTTCGGACTTCGACCTCACGAACCCTTTAGAAATGGTAAAAAAACGCATTTAGGCGAAAGAATGACTCAAAAATGTTATCCGAGCTAGGAGTTAGGCCCAAAACACGTTTTCGGCCCGAGGAAACGTGGGCAGCGCGCGAAAAATCGGACTTCAATTTTTTCGGCTTCGACCTCACGAACCCTTTAGAAATGGTAAAAAAACGCATTTAGGCGAAAGAATGACTCAAAAATGTTATCCGGAGCTAGGAGTTAGGCCCAAAACACGTTTTGGGCCCAGAGCAGCGATGGGCAAGCCGCGAAAAATCGGACTTCAATTTTTTTAGCTTTCGACCTCACGAACCCTTTAGAAATGGTAAAAAAAACGCATTTAGGCGAAAGAATGACTCAAAAATGTTATCCGAGGCTAGGAGTTAGGCCCAAAACACGTTTTGGGCCCAGGACAAGATGGGCAAGCGCGAAAAATCGGACTTCAATTTTTCTGCTTCGGACCTCACGAACCCTTTAGAAATGGTAAAAAAACGCATTTAGGCGAAAGAATGACTCAAAAATGTTATCCGAGCTAGGAGTTAGGCCCAAAACACGTTTTGGGCCCGGAAGCAACGATGGACCCCGGGCGAAAAATCGGACTTCAATTTTTTCGGCTTTGACCTCACGAACCCTTTTAGAAATGGTAAAAAAACGCATTTAGGCGAAAGAATGACTCAAAAATGTTATCCGAGCTAGGAGTTAGGCCCAAAAAACGTTTTGGGCCCAAAGCAACGATGGGCAGCGCGAAAAATCGGACTTCAATTTTTCGGCTTCGACCTCTCGAACCCTTTAGAAATGGTAAAAAAACGCATTTAGGCGAAAGAATGACTCAAAAATGTTATCCGGAGCTAGGAGTTAGGCCCAAAACACGTTTTGGGCCCAGAGTAACGATGGAGCAGACGCGAAAAATCGGACTTCAATTTTTTCGGACTTCGACCTCACGAACCCTTTAGAAATGGTAAAAAAACGCATTTAGGCTAAAGAATGACTCAAAAATGTTATCCGAGCTAGGAGTTAGGCCCAAAACACGTTTTGGGCCCAGGAGCAACAAAGGAGCCGACGAAAAAATCGGACTTCAATTTTTTCGGCTTCGACCTCACGAACCCTTTAGAAATGGTAAAAAAACGCATTTAGGCGAAAGAATGACTCAAAAATGTTATCCGAGCTAGGAGTTAGGCCCAAAACACGTTTTCGGCCTAGAGAAACGTGGAGCCGAGCGAAAAAATCGGACTTCAATTTTTTCAGCTTTTGACCTCACGAACCCTTTAGAAATGGTGAAAAAAACGCATTTAGGCGAAAGAATGACTCAAAAATGTTATCCGAGCTAGGAGTTAGGCCCAAAACACGTTTTGGGCCCAGAGCAACGATGGGCAGACGGAAAAATCGGACTTCAATTTTTCGGCTTCGACCTCACGAACCCTTTAGAAATGGTAAAAAACACATTTAGGCGAAAGAATGACTCAAAAATGTTATCCGAGCTAGGAGTTAGGCCCAAAACACGTTTTGGGCCCAAACGGCGATGGGCAGAGCGCGAAAAATCGGACTTCAATTTTTTCGGCTTCGACCTCACGAACCCTTTAGAAATGGTAAAAAAACGCATTTAGGCGAAAGAATGACTCAAAAATGTTATCCGAGCTAGGAGTTAGGCCCAAAAACGTTTTGGGCCCAGAGCAACGTGGAGCAGACGCGAAAAATCGGACTTCAATTTTCTCTTCTTTGACCTCACGAACCCTTTAGAAATGGTAAAAAAACGCATTTAGGCGAAAGAATGACTCAAAAATGTTATCCGGAGCTAGGAGTTAGGCCCAAAACACGTTTTGGGCCCAGAGCAACGTGGAAGCCAAGCGAAAAATCGGACTTCAATTTTTTCGGCTTTTGACCTCACGAACCCTTTAGAAATGGTAAAAAAAACGCATTTAGGCGAAAGAATGACTCAAAAATGTTATCCGGAGCTAGGAGTTAGGCCCAAAACGTTTTGGGCCCAGAGCAACGGTGGAGCCAGCCGCGAAAAATCGGACTTCAATTTTTCGGCTTTGACCTCACGGAACCCTTTAGAAATGGTGAAAAAAACGCATTTAGGCGAAAGAATGACTCAAAAATGTTATCCAGGAGCTAGGAGTTAGGCCCAAAACACGTTTTGGGCCTAGGAGAAACGTGGAGGCAGAGCGCAAAAATCGGACTTCAATTTTTTCGGCTTTTGACCTCACGAACCCTTTAGAAATGGTAAAAAAACGACATTTAGGCGAAAGAATGACTCAAAAATGTTATCCGAGCTAGGAGTTAGGCCCAAAACGTTTTGGGCCCAGGCAACGATGGGCAGCGCGAAAAATCGGACTTCAATTTTTTCGGCTTTGACCTCCACGAACCCTTTAGAAATGGTAAAAAACGCATTTAGGCGAAAGAATGACTCAAAAATGTTATCCAGGAGCTAGGAGTTAGGCCCAAAACACGTTTTGGGCCCAAGCGACGTGGAGCGACGCGAAAAATCGGACTTCAATTTTTTCGGCTTCCGACCTCCACGAACCCTTTTGAAATGGTAAAAAAAACACATTTAGGCGAAAGAATGACTCAAAAATGTTATCAGGAGCTAGGAGTTAGGCCCAAAAACGTTTTGGGCGGCGGCCGTAACGATGGAACCGACGCGAAAAATCGGACTTCAATTTTTTCGGCTTCTGACCTCATGAACCCTTTAGAAATGGTAAAAAAACGCATTTAGGTGAAAGAATGACTCAAAAATGTTATCCGAGGCTAGGAGTTAGGCCCAAAACACGTTTTGGGCCCAGTAACGTGGAGCAGACGCGAAAAATCGGACTTCAATTTTTTGGCTTCGACCTCACGAACCCTTTAGAAATGGTAAAAAAACGCATTTAGGCGAAAGAATGACTCAAAAATGTTATCCGGAGCTAGGAGTTAGGCCCAAAACATTTTCGGGCCCAGAGAAACGATGGAAACGACGCGAAAAATCGGACTTCAATTTTTTCGGCTTCGGACCTCACGAACCCTTTAGAAATGGTAAAAAAACGCATTTAGGCGAAAGAATGACTCAAAAATGTTATCCGGAGCTAGGAGTTAGGCCCAAAACACGTTTTGGGCCCAAAGCGAACGTGGGCAAGCGCGAAAAATCGGACTTCAATTTTTTCGGCTTCGACCTCACGAACCCTTTAGAAATGGTAAAAAAAACGCATTTAGGCGAAAGAATGACTCAAAAATGTTATCCGGAGCTAGGAGTTAGGCCCAAAAACGTTTTGGGCCCAGAGCAACGTGGGCAAGCCGCGAAAAATCGGACTTCAATTTTTTGGCTTAGGCCTCACGAACCCTTTAGAAATGGTAAAAAAACGCATTTAGGCGAAAGAATGACTCAAAAATGTTATCCGGAGCTAGGAGTTAGGCCCCAAACACGTTTTGGGCCCGTAGCGGCGATGGGCAAGCGCGAAAAATCGGACTTCAATTTTTTTGCTTCGACCTCACGAACCCCTTTAGAAATGGTAAAAAAACGCATTTAGGCGAAAGAATGACTCAAAAATGTTATCCGGAGCTAGGAGTTAGGCCCAAAACGTTTTGGGCCCAGAGCAACGTGGAGCAGCAGCGAAAAAATCGGACTTCAATTTTTTCGGCTTCTAACCTCACGAACCCTTTAGAAATGGTAAAAAAACGCATTTAGGCGAAAGAATGACTCAAAAATGTTATCCGAGGCTAGGAGTTAGGCCCAAAACACGTTTTGGGCCCAAACGGCGATGGAGCGTGCGAAAAATCGGACTTCAATTTTTTGAGCTTCGACCTCACGAACCCTTTAGAAATGGTAAAAAAAACGCATTTAGGCGAAAGAATGACTCAAAAATGTTATCCGAGCTAGGAGTTAGGCCCAAAACGCGTTTTGGGCCTAAGACGAGGCAAGCCTGAAAAAATCGGACTTCAATTTTTTCGGCTTTCGACCTCATCGAACCCTTTAGAAATGGTAAAAAAACGCATTTAGGCGAAAGAATGACTCAAAAATGTTATCAGGAGCTAGGAGTTAGGCCCAAAACACGTTTTGGGCCCTAGAGCAACGCGTGGAGCCAGGCGAAAAATCGGACTTCAATTTTTTTCGGCTTCGACCTCACGAACCCTTTAGAAATGGTAAAAAAACACATTTAGGCGAAAGAATGACTCAAAAATGTTATCCGAGCTAGGAGTTAGGCCCAAAAACGTTTTGGGCCCAGGCAACGATGGAGCCGACGCGAAAAATCGGACTTCAATTTTTTCGGCTTTGACCTCACGAACCCTTTAGAAATGGTAAAAAAACGCATTTAGGCGAAAGAATGACTCAAAAATGTTATCCGGAGCTAGGAGTTAGGCCCAAAACACTTTTGGGCCCAGAGCAACGATGGAGCAAGGCGAAAAATCGGACTTCAATTTTTCGGCTTCGACCTCACGAACCCTTTAGAAATGGTAAAAAAACGCATTTAGGCGAAAGAATGACTCAAAAATGTTATCCGGAGCTAGGAGTTAGGCCCAAAACACGTTTTGGGCCCGAAGCGACAAAGGCAAGCCTGAAAAATCGGACTTCAATTTTTCGGCTTCGACCTCCACGAACCCTTTAGAAATGGTAAAAAAACGCATTTAGGCGAAAGAATGACTCAAAAATGTTATCAGGAGCTAGGAGTTAGGCCCAAAACACGTTTTCGGGCCTAGAGAAACGTGGGGCAAGCGAAAAAATCGGACTTCAATTTTTTCGGCTTTTGACCTCACGAACCCTTTAGAAATGGTAAAAAAAACGCATTTAGGCGAAAGAATGACTCAAAAATGTTATCCGAGCTAGGAGTTAGGCCCAAAACACGTTTTGGGCCCTGAGCAACGTGGAGCCAGGCACGGAAAAATCGGACTTCAATTTTTTCAGCTTCGGACCTCACGAACCCTTTAGAAATGGTAAAAAACACATTTAGGCGAAAGAATGACTCAAAAATGTTATCAGGAGCTAGGAGTTAGGCCCAAAACACGTTTTGGGCCCAACGCAGATGGGGCAAGCGCGAAAAATCGGACTTCAATTTTTTCGGCTTCGACCTCACGAACCCTTTAGAAATGGTAAAAAAACGCATTTAGGCGAAAGAATGACTCAAAAATGTTATCAGGAGCTAGGAGTTAGGCCCAAAACACGTTTTGGGCCCGGAGCAACGATGGAGCAGACGCGAAAAATCGGACTTCAATTTTTTCGGCTTTCGACCTCACGAACCCTTTAGAAATGGTAAAAAAACGCATTTAGGCGAAAGAATGACTCAAAAATGTTATCCGGAGCTAGGAGTTAGGCCCAAAAACGTTTTGGGCCCTGAGCAACGTGGAGCCAAGGCGAAAAATCGGACTTCAATTTTTTGGCTTTTGACCTCACGAACCCTTTAGAAATGGTAAAAAAACGCATTTAGGCGAAAGAATGACTCAAAAATGTTATCCGAGGCTAGGAGTTAGGCCCAAAACACGTTTTTGGGCCCAAAGCAACGATGGAGGCAGACGCGAAAAATCGGACTTCAATTTTTTCGGCTTCGACCTCACGAACCCTTTAGAAATGGTAAAAAAACGCATTTAGGCGAAAGAATGACTCAAAAATGTTATCCGAGGCTAGGAGTTAGGCCCAAAACACGTTTTGGGCCCAGAGAAACGTGGGGCAGAGCGAAAAATCGGACTTCAATTTTTTCGGCTTCGACCTCACGAACCCCTTTAGAAATGGTTAAAAAAAACGCATTTAGGCGAAAGAATGACTCAAAAATGTTATCCGGAGCTAGGAGTTAGGCCCAAAACGTTTTGGGCCCGGAGAACTGACGAGGCAGAGCGCGAAAAATCGGACTTCAATTTTCTCGTCTTCGGACCTCACGAACCCTTTAGAAATGGTAAAAAAACGCATTTAGGCGAAAGAATGACTCAAAAATGTTATCCGGAGCTAGGAGTTAGGCCCGAAAACACGTTTTGGGCCCAAAGCAACGTGGAGCCGGCGCGAAAAATCGGACTTCAATTTTTTCGGCTTCGACCTCACGAACCCTTTTAGAAATGGTAAAAAAACGCATTTAGGCGAAAGAATGACTCAAAAATGTTATCAGGAGCTAGGAGTTAGGCCCAAAACACGTTTTGGGCCCAGAGAAACGATGGAGCCGCCGCGAAAAATCGGACTTCAATTTTTTTGGCTTCGACCTCACGAACCCTTTAGAAATGGTAAAAAAACGCATTTAGGCGAAAGAATGACTCAAAAATGTTATCCGGAGCTAGGAGTTAGGCCCAAAAACGTTTTGGGCCCCAAGCGTGGAAAAATCGGACTTCAATTTTTTCGGCTTCGACCTCACGAACCCTTTAGAAATGGTAAAAAAACGCATTTAGGCGAAAGAATGACTCAAAAATGTTATCCGAGCTAGGAGTTAGGCCCAAAACACGTTTTGGGCCTAGAGCAACGATGGGCAAACGCGAAAAATCGGACTTCAATTTTTTCGGCTTCGACCTCACGGAACCCTTTAGAAATGGTATAAAAAACGCATTTAGGCGAAAGAATGACTCAAAAATGTTATCCGAGCTAGGAGTTAGGCCCAAAACACGTTTTGGGCCCAAGCGAGCGTGGAGCGTCGAAAAAATCGGACTTCAATTTTTGGTTTCGACCTCCACGAACCCTTTAGAAATGGTAAAAAAAACACATTTAGGCGAAAGAATGACTCAAAAATGTTATCCGGGCTAGGAGTTAGGCCCAAAACACGTTTTGGGCCCAAAGCGATGGAGGCAGCGCGAAAAATCGGACTTCAATTTTTCGGCTTCGACCTCACGAACCCTTTAGAAATGGTAAAAAAACGCATTTAGGCGAAAGAATGACTCAAAAATGTTATCCGAGCTAGGAGTTAGGCCCAAAACACGTTTTGGGCCCGAGTAACGTGGGCAGGGCGAAAAATCGGACTTCAATTTTTTCGGCTTCGACCTCACGAACCCTTTAGAAATGGTAAAAAAACGCATTTAGGCGAAAGAATGACTCAAAAATGTTATCCGAGCTAGGAGTTAGGCCCAAAACACGTTTTGGGCCTAGAGAAACGATGGAGCAGGCACGAAAAATCGGACTTCAATTTTTTCGGCTTCGACCTCACGAACCCTTTAGAAATGGTAAAAAAACGCATTTAGGCGAAAGAATGACTCAAAAATGTTATCCGGAGCTAGGAGTTAGGCCCAAAACACGTTTTGGGCCCAAAGCGACGATGGGCAAGCCGGAAAAATCGGACTTCAATTTTTTGAGTTTCGACCTCCACGAACCCTTTAGAAATGGTAAAAAAAACACATTTAGGCGAAAGAATGACTCAAAAATGTTATCCGAGGCTAGGAGTTAGGCCCAAAAAACGTTTTGGGCCCTAAAGCGATGGGCAGAAGCGCGAAAAATCGGACTTCAATTTTTCTGCCGTGACCTCACGAACCCTTTAGAAATGGTAAAAAAACGCATTTAGGCGAAAGAATGACTCAAAAATGTTATCCGAGCTAGGAGTTAGGCCCAAAACACGTTTTGGGCCCAGGAGCAAGCGATGGAGCCGAGAAGAAAATCGGACTTCATTTTTTGGCTTCGACCTCACGAACCCTTTAGAAATGGTAAAAAAACACATTTAGGCGAAAGAATGACTCAAAAATGTTATCCGGAGCTAGGAGTTAGGCCCAAAACGTTTTGGGCCCAACGGCGATGGAGCAAGCGCGAAAAATCGGACTTCAATTTTTTCGGCTTCGACCTCCACGAACCCTTTAGAAATGGTAAAAAAACGCATTTAGGCGAAAGAATGACTCAAAAATGTTATCCGGAGCTAGGAGTTAGGCCCAAAACACGTTTTGGGCCCGAAGTAACGATGGAGCAAGCCAGCGAAAAATCGGACTTCAATTTTTCGGCTTCGACCTCACGAACCCTTTAGAAATGGTAAAAAACGCATTTAGGCGAAAGAATGACTCAAAAATGTTATCAGGAGCTAGGAGTTAGGCCCAAAACACGTTTTGGGCCCAGAGCGACAAGAGGCAGGCGCGAAAAATCGGACTTCAATTTTTCGGCTTTCGACCTCACGAACCCTTTAGAAATGGTAAAAAAACGCATTTAGGCGAAAGAATGACTCAAAAATGTTATCCGGAGCTAGGAGTTAGGCCCAAAACACGTTTTGGGCCCAGAGACGTGGAGCCCGACGCGAAAAATCGGACTTCAATTTTTTCGGCTTCTGACCTCACGAACCCTTTAGAAATGGTAAAAAAAACGCATTTAGGCGAAAGAATGACTCAAAAATGTTATCCGGAGCTAGGAGTTAGGCCCAAAACACGTTTTGGGCCCAGAGCAACGATGGAGGCCCGCGGAAAAATCGGACTTCAATTTTTTCGGCTTCGACCTCACGAACCCTTTAGAAATGGTAAAAAAACGCATTTAGGCGAAAGAATGACTCAAAAATGTTATCCAGGAGCTAGGAGTTAGGCCCAAAACACGTTTTGGGCCCGGAGTAACGATGGAGCAGGCGCGAAAAATCGGACTTCAATTTTTTCGGCTTTCGACCTCACGAACCCTTTAGAAATGGTAAAAAACGCATTTAGGCGAAAGAATGACTCAAAAATGTTATCCGGAGCTAGGAGTTAGGCCCAAAACACGTTTTGGGCCCAGAGCAACGTGGAGCAGCAAGCGAAAAATCGGACTTCAATTTTTTCGGCTTTGACCTCACGAACCCTTTAGAAATGGTAAAAAAACGCATTTAGGCGAAAGAATGACTCAAAAATGTTATCCGGAGCTAGGAGTTAGGCCCAAAACACGTTTTGGGCCCAAGGCGAACGTGGAGCCGACGGAAAAATCGGACTTCAATTTTTTTCGGCTTCGACCTCACGAACCCTTTAGAAATGGTAAAAAAACACATTTAGGCGAAAGAATGACTCAAAAATGTTATCCGGAGCTAGGAGTTAGGCCCAAAACGTTTTGGGCCCAAAGCAACGTGGAGCCGACGCGAAAAATCGGACTTCAATTTTTTCGGCTTGCGACCTCACGAACCCTTTAGAAATGGTAAAAAAAACGCATTTAGGCGAAAGAATGACTCAAAAATGTTATCCGAGCTAGGAGTTAGGCCCAAAACACGTTTTGGGCCCGGAGCAACGTGGAGCAGACGCGAAAAATCGGACTTCAATTTTTTCGGCTTCGACCTCACGAACCCTTTAGAAATGGTAAAAAAACGCATTTAGGCGAAAGAATGACTCAAAAATGTTATCCGAGCTAGGAGTTAGGCCCAAAACACGTTTTGGGCCCAAAGCGACGAGGAGGCAGACGCGAAAAATCGGACTTCAATTTTTTCGGCTTTCGACCTCCACGAACCCTTTAGAAATGGTAAAAAAAACGCATTTAGGCGAAAGAATGACTCAAAAATGTTATCAGGAGCTAGGAGTTAGGCCCAAAACACGTTTTGGGCCCAGAGAAACGTGGAGGCAAACGAAAAATCGGACTTCAATTTTTTTCGGCTTTTGACCTCACGAACCCTTTAGAAATGGTAAAAAAACGCATTTAGGCGAAAGAATGACTCAAAAATGTTATCCGAGCTAGGAGTTAGGCCCAAAACGTTTTTGGGCCCAAGACGACGCGTGGAGGCAGAGCGCGAAAAATCGGACTTCAATTTTTCGGCTTTGACCTCCACGAACCCTTTAGAAATGGTAAAAAAAACGCATTTAGGCGAAAGAATGACTCAAAAATGTTATCCAGGGCTAGGAGTTAGGCCCAAAACACGTTTTGGGCCCAGAGAACGATGGAGCCCGGCGCGAAAAATCGGACTTCAATTTTTTCGGCTTCGACCTCACGAACCCTTTAGAAATGGTAAAAAAACACATTTAGGCGAAAGAATGACTCAAAAATGTTATCCGGAGCTAGGAGTTAGGCCCAAAACACGTTTTGGGCCCAAGCGGCGATGGAGCAGGCGCGAAAAATCGGACTTCAATTTTTTCGGCTTCGACCTCACGAACCCTTTAGAAATGGTAAAAAAACGCATTTAGGCGAAAGAATGACTCAAAAATGTTATCCGAGCTAGGAGTTAGGCCCAAAACACGTTTTGGGCCCGAAGCAACGATGGAGCAGACGCGCGGAAAATCGGACTTCAATTTTTTCGGCTTCGACCTCACGAACCCTTTAGAAATGGTAAAAAAACGCATTTAGGCGAAAGAATGACTCAAAAATGTTATCCGAGCTAGGAGTTAGGCCCAAAACACGTTTTGGGCCCAAGGCAACGAAGGCAAGCCGCGAAAAATCGGACTTCAATTTTTCCGTCTTCGACCTCACGAACCCTTTAGAAATGGTAAAAAAACGCATTTAGGCGAAAGAATGACTCAAAAATGTTATCCGAGCTAGGAGTTAGGCCCAAAACACGTTTTGGGCCTAGAGAAACGTGGAGCAGAAGCCCGAAAAATCGGACTTCAATTTTTTCGGCTTTTGACCTCCACGAACCCTTTAGAAATGGTAAAAAAAACGCATTTAGGCGAAAGAATGACTCAAAAATGTTATCCGGAGCTAGGAGTTAGGCCCAAAACACGTTTTGGGCCCAGGAACGATGGAGCAAACGCGAAAAATCGGACTTCAATTTTTCGGCTTTCGACCTCACGAACCCTTTAGAAATGGTAAAAAAAACGCATTTAGGCGAAAGAATGACTCAAAAATGTTATCCGAGCTAGGAGTTAGGCCCAAAACACGTTTTGGGCCCAGAGTAACGATGGAGGCAAGCGCGAAAAATCGGACTTCAATTTTTTCGGCTTCGACCTCACGAACCCTTTAGAAATGGTAAAAAAACGCATTTAGGCGAAAGAATGACTCAAAAATGTTATCCGAGCTAGGAGTTAGGCCCAAAACACGTTTTGGGCCCAGCAGCATGGAGGCAAACGCGAAAAATCGGACTTCAATTTTTTCGGCTTCGACCTCACGAACCCTTTAGAAATGGTAAAAAAACGCATTTAGGCGAAAGAATGACTCAAAAATGTTATCCGAGCTAGGAGTTAGGCCCAAAACACGTTTTGGGCCTAGAGCAACACGTGGGGCAGAAGCCGCGAAAAATCGGACTTCAATTTTTTCCGCTTTGACCTCACGAACCCTTTAGAAATGGTAAAAAACGCATTTAGGCGAAAGAATGACTCAAAAATGTTATCCGGAGCTAGGAGTTAGGCCCAAAACACGTTTTGGGCCCAGAAAGCGTGGAGGCCCGACGCGAAAAATCGGACTTCAATTTTTCGGCTTCGACCTCACGAACCCTTTAGAAATGGTAAAAAAACACATTTAGGCGAAAGAATGACTCAAAAATGTTATCAGGAGCTAGGAGTTAGGCCCAAAAACGTTTTGGGCCCAAAGCAACGTGGAACCCGCGGCGAAAAATCGGACTTCAATTTTTTCGGCTTCGACCTCCCGAACCCTTTAGAAATGGTAAAAAAACGCATTTAGGCGAAAGAATGACTCAAAAATGTTATCCGGAGCTAGGAGTTAGGCCCAAAACACGTTTTGGGCCCGAAAGCGACGATGGAGCAAGCGCGAAAAATCGGACTTCAATTTTTTCGGCTTCGGACCTCACGAACCCTTTAGAAATGGTAAAAAAACGCATTTAGGCGAAAGAATGACTCAAAAATGTTATCCGAGCTAGGAGTTAGGCCCAAAACACGTTTTGGGCCCAAAGCGGGCCAGACGCGAAAAATCGGACTTCAATTTTTTCGGCTTTCGACCTCACGAACCCTTTAGAAATGGTATAAAAAACGCATTTAGGCGAAAGAATGACTCAAAAATGTTATCCGGAGCTAGGAGTTAGGCCCAAAACACGTTTTCGGCCTAGAGGCAACAGGAGCCGACGAAAAAATCGGACTTCAATTTTTTCGGCTTCGACCTCACGAACCCTTTAGAAATGGTAAAAAAACGCATTTAGGCGAAAGAATGACTCAAAAATGTTATCCGAGCTAGGAGTTAGGCCCAAAACGTTTTGGGCCCAGAGAAGCACGATGGAGGCAGAGCGAAAAATCGGACTTCAATTTTTTCGCCTTTGACCTCACGAACCCTTTAGAAATGGTAAAAAAACGCATTTAGGCGAAAGAATGACTCAAAAATGTTATCCAGGAGCTAGGAGTTAGGCCCAAAACACGTTTTGGGCCCAAAGCAACGTGGAGGCGCGCCAAAAATCGGACTTCAATTTTTTCGGCGCTTCGACCTCACGAACCCTTTAGAAATGGTAAAAAACACATTTAGGCGAAAGAATGACTCAAAAATGTTATCCGAGGCTAGGAGTTAGGCCCAAAAACGTTTTGGGCCCAAAGCAACGATGGAAGCCGCGAAAAATCGGACTTCAATTTTTTCGGCTTCGACCTCACGAACCCTTTAGAAATGGTAAAAAAAACGCATTTAGGCGAAAGAATGACTCAAAAATGTTATCCGGAGCTAGGAGTTAGGCCCAAAACACGTTTTGGGCCTAAACGGCGTGGAGCCGCGGCAAAAAATCGGACTTCAATTTTTCGGCTTCGACCTCACGAACCCTTTAGAAATGGTAAAAAAACGCATTTAGGCGAAAGAATGACTCAAAAATGTTATCCGAGCTAGGAGTTAGGCCCAAAACACGTTTTGGGCCCTAGAGCAACGATGGGCAAGCGCGAAAAATCGGACTTCAATTTTTTCGGCTTTTGACCTCACGAACCCTTTAGAAATGGTAAAAAAAAACGCATTTAGGCGAAAGAATGACTCAAAATGTTATCCAGGAGCTAGGAGTTAGGCCCAAAACGTTTTGGGCCCAGAACGATGGGCAAGCGCGAAAAATCGGACTTCAATTTTCTTAGCTTCAGACCTCCACGAACCCTTTAGAAATGGTAAAAAAACGCATTTAGGCGAAAGAATGACTCAAAAATGTTATCCAGGAGCTAGGAGTTAGGCCCAAAACACGTTTTGGGCCCGAAGCGACGTGGGCCGGACCGCGAAAAATCGGACTTCAATTTTTTCGGCTTCGACCTCACGAACCCTTTAGAAATGGTAAAAAAACACATTTAGGCGAAAGAATGACTCAAAAATGTTATCCGGAGCTAGGAGTTAGGCCCAAAAGACGTTTTGGGCCCAAACGGCGATGGGCCAGGCGCGAAAAATCGGACTTCAATTTTTTCGGCTTCGACCTCACGAACCCTTTAGAAATGGTAAAAAAACGCATTTAGGCGAAAGAATGACTCAAAAATGTTATCCGAGCTAGGAGTTAGGCCCAAAACACGTTTTGGGCCCAAAGTAACGATGGAGGCAGAGCGAAAAATCGGACTTCAATTTTTTCGGCTTCGACCTCACGAACCCTTTAGAAATGGTAAAAAAGCATTTAGGCGAAAGAATGACTCAAAAATGTTATCCGAGCTAGGAGTTAGGCCCAAAACACGTTTTGGGCCTAGAGCAAAAGGCAAGCGAAAAATCGGACTTCAATTTTTTCGGCTTCGACCTCACGAACCCTTTAGAAATGGTAAAAAAACGCATTTAGGCGAAAGAATGACTCAAAAATGTTATCCGAGCTAGGAGTTAGGCCCAAAACACGTTTTGGGCCTCGAGAAAGCGTGGGCAAGCACGAAAAATCGGACTTCAATTTTTTCGGCTTTTGACCTCACGAACCCTTTAGAAATGGTAAAAAAACGCATTTAGGCGAAAGAATGACTCAAAAATGTTATCAGGAGCTAGGAGTTAGGCCCAAAACACGTTTTGGGCCCAAGGCGATGGGGCCAGGCCGAAAAATCGGACTTCAATTTTTTGCGCCTGACCTCCACGAACCCTTTAGAAATGGTAAAAAAACGCATTTAGGTGAAAGAATGACTCAAAAATGTTATCCGGAGCTAGGAGTTAGGCCCAAAACACGTTTTGGGCCCAAAGCAACGTGGAACGCAGCGAAAAATCGGACTTCAATTTTTTCGGCTTCGACCTCCACGAACCCTTTAGAAATGGTAAAAAAAACGCATTTAGGCGAAAGAATGACTCAAAAATGTTATCCGAGCTAGGAGTTAGGCCCAAAACACGTTTTCGGCCCCGGAAGCGACGAGGCAGAGCGCGAAAAATCGGACTTCAATTTTTTGGCTTCGACCTCACGAGAACCCTTTAGAAATGGTAAAAAAAACGCATTTAGGCGAAAGAATGACTCAAAAATGTTATCCGGAGCTAGGAGTTAGGCCCAAAACACGTTTTGGGCCTCGGAACGACGAGGCGAAGCGCGAAAAATCGGACTTCAATTTTTTCGGCTTTGACCTCACGAACCCTTTAGAAATGGTAAAAAAAACGCATTTAGGCGAAAGAATGACTCAAAAATGTTATCCAGGAGCTAGGAGTTAGGCCCAAAACACGTTTTGGGCCCAGAACACGATGGAGCCGGCGAAAAATCGGACTTCAATTTTTTCGGCTTCGACCTCACGAACCCTTTAGAAATGGTAAAAAAACACATTTAGGCGAAAGAATGACTCAAAAATGTTATCCGGAGCTAGGAGTTAGGCCCAAAAAGCGTTTTGGGCCCAAAAGCGAACGATGGAGCCGCGCGAAAAATCGGACTTCAATTTTTTCGGCTTTCGACCTCCCGAACCCTTTAGAAATGGTAAAAAAACGCATTTAGGTGAAAGAATGACTCAAAAATGTTATCAGAGCTAGGAGTTAGGCCCAAAACACGTTTTGGGCCCAGAGAGCAGTGGGCAAGACGCGAAAAATCGGACTTCAATTTTTTCGAGCTTCGACCTCACGAACCCTTTAGAAATGGTAAAAAAACGCATTTAGGCGAAAGAATGACTCAAAAATGTTATCCGGGCTAGGAGTTAGGCCCAAAACACGTTTTGGGCCCAAAGCAGACAAGGAACCACGAAAAATCGGACTTCAATTTTTTCGTTTTGACCTCCACGAACCCTTTAGAAATGGTAAAAAAACGCATTTAGGCGAAAGAATGACTCAAAAATGTTATCCGGAGCTAGGAGTTAGGCCCAAAACACGTTTTGCGGCCCAGAGTAACGAGGGCAAGCGACGAAAAATCGGACTTCAATTTTTCCGGCTTTTGACCTCACGAACCCTTTAGAAATGGTAAAAAAACGCATTTAGGCGAAAGAATGACTCAAAAATGTTATCCGAGCTAGGAGTTAGGCCCAAAACACGTTTTGGGCCCCAGGGAACGATGGAGCAAGCCGAAAAAATCGGACTTCAATTTTTTCGGCTTTTGACCTCACGAACCCTTTAGAAATGGTAAAAAAACGCATTTAGGCGAAAGAATGACTCAAAAATGTTATCCGAGCTAGGAGTTAGGCCCAAAACACGTTTTGGGCCCAAAGCAACGATGGGCCAGGCCCAGCGAAAAATCGGACTTCAATTTTTCGGCTTCGACCTCCCGAACCCTTTAGAAATGGTAAAAAACACATTTAGGCGAAAGAATGACTCAAAAATGTTATCAGGAGCTAGGAGTTAGGCCCAAAACACGTTTTGGGCCCGAAACGACGTGGGGCCGACGCGAAAAATCGGACTTCAATTTTTTCGGCTTCGACCTCCACGAACCCTTTAGAAATGGTAAAAAAACGCATTTAGGCGAAAGAATGACTCAAAAATGTTATCCGAGCTAGGAGTTAGGCCCAAAACACGTTTTGGGCCCAAAGCAACGATGGGCAGCCAGCGAAAAATCGGACTTCAATTTTTCTGCTTTCGACCTCCCGAACCCTTTAGAAATGGTAAAAAAAACGCATTTAGGCGAAAGAATGACTCAAAAATGTTATCCGAGCTAGGAGTTAGGCCCAAAACACGTTTTGGGCCCAGGAAACGTGGGCAAGCGCAAAAAATCGGACTTCAATTTTTTAGGCTTTTGACCTCACGAACCCTTTAGAAATGGTAAAAAAACGCATTTAGGCGAAAGAATGACTCAAAAATGTTATCAGGAGCTAGGAGTTAGGCCCAAAACACGTTTTGGGCCCTAGAGCGATGGGCAGAGCGCAAAAATCGGACTTCAATTTTTTCGGCTTCGGACCTCACGAACCCTTTAGAAATGGTATAAAAAACGCATTTAGGCGAAAGAATGACTCAAAAATGTTATCAGGAGCTAGGAGTTAGGCCCAAAACACGTTTTGGGCCTAGAAAGCGATGGGCAAGCCCGAAAAATCGGACTTCAATTTTTTCGGCTTCGACCTCACGAACCCTTTAGAAATGGTAAAAAAACGCATTTAGGCGAAAGAATGACTCAAAAATGTTATCCGGAGCTAGGAGTTAGGCCCAAAACGTTTTGGGCCCAAGGCGACGATGGAGCCAGACGCGAAAAATCGGACTTCAATTTTTCGGCTTCGACCTCCCGAACCCTTTAGAAATGGTAAAAAAACGCATTTAGGCGAAAGAATGACTCAAAAATGTTATCCGGAGCTAGGAGTTAGGCCCAAAACACGTTTTGGGCCCAGAGTAACGATGGGCAGAAGCCCGAAAAATCGGACTTCAATTTTTCGGCTTTTGACCTCACGAACCCTTTAGAAATGGTAAAAAAACGCATTTAGGCGAAAGAATGACTCAAAAATGTTATCCGAGCTAGGAGTTAGGCCCAAAACACGTTTTGGGCCCAGGGGGCGAAGGAGGCAGGCGCGAAAAATCGGACTTCAATTTTTTCGGCTTTTGACCTCCACGAACCCTTTAGAAATGGTAAAAAAACGCATTTAGGCGAAAGAATGACTCAAAAATGTTATCCGGAGCTAGGAGTTAGGCCCAAAACACGTTTTGGGCCTAGAGAAACGTGGGCAAGCGCGAAAAATCGGACTTCAATTTTTTCGGCTTCGACCTCACGAACCCTTTAGAAATGGTAAAAAAAACGCATTTAGGCGAAAGAATGACTCAAAAATGTTATCCAGGAGCTAGGAGTTAGGCCCAAAACACGTTTTGGGCCCAAAGCAACGATGGAGGCAAACCGCGAAAAATCGGACTTCAATTTTCTACGCTTTCGACCTCACGAACCCTTTAGAAATGGTAAAAAAACGCATTTAGGCGAAAGAATGACTCAAAAATGTTATCCGAGCTAGGAGTTAGGCCCAAAACACGTTTTGGGCCCGGAGCAAACGTGGGCAAGACGCGAAAAATCGGACTTCAATTTTTCTGGCTTTTGACCTCACGAACCCTTTAGAAATGGTGAAAAAAACGCATTTAGGCGAAAGAATGACTCAAAAATGTTATCCGGAGCTAGGAGTTAGGCCCAAAACACGTTTTGGGCCCAAGCAGCGATGGGCAGACCAGCGAAAAATCGGACTTCAATTTTTTTCGGCTTTTGACCTCACGAACCCTTTAGAAATGGTAAAAAAAACGCATTTAGGCGAAAGAATGACTCAAAAATGTTATCCCGAGCTAGGAGTTAGGCCCAAAACACGTTTTTGGGCCCAGAGCAAGCGATGGAAGCAGACGCGAAAAATCGGACTTCATTTTTTCGGCTTTTGACCTCACGAACCCTTTAGAAATGGTAAAAAAACGCATTTAGGCGAAAGAATGACTCAAAAATGTTATCCGAGCTAGGAGTTAGGCCCAAAACACGTTTTGCGGCCCGGAAGCGGCGACGAGGGCAAGCCGCGAAAAATCGGACTTCAATTTTCTCGGCTTCAGACCTCACGGAACCCTTTAGAAATGGTAAAAAAACGCATTTAGGCGAAAGAATGACTCAAAAAGTGTTATCAGGAGCTAGGAGTTAGGCCCAAAACACGTTTTGGGCCCGAGAACCGTGGAGGCCCAGCGCGAAAAATCGGACTTCAATTTTTTCGGCTTTCGACCTCACGAACCCTTTAGAAATGGTCAAAAAACGCATTTAGGCGAAAGAATGACTCAAAAATGTTATCCGAGCTAGGAGTTAGGCCCAAAAACGTTTTGGGCCCAAAGCGACGTGGAGCAGACGCGAAAAATCGGACTTCAATTTTTCGGCTTCGACCTCCCGAACCCTTTAGAAATGGTAAAAAAAACGCATTTAGGCGAAAGAATGACTCAAAAATGTTATCCGGAGCTAGGAGTTAGGCCCAAAACACGTTTTGGCCCCAAGAAACGTGGGCAAGCGAAAAAATCGGACTTTAATTTTTTGGGCTTCGACCTCACGAACCCTTTAGAAATGGTAAAAAAACGCATTTAGGCGAAAGAATGACTCAAAAATGTTATCAGGGGCTAGGAGTTTGGCCCAAAACACGTTTTGCGGCCTAGAGCAACAAAGGCAGACGCGAAAAATCGGACTTCAATTTTTTCGGCTTCGACCTCACGAACCCTTTAGAAATGGTAAAAAAACGCATTTAGGCGAAAGAATGACTCAAAAATGTTATCCGAGCTAGGAGTTAGGCCCAAAACACGTTTTTCGGCCTAGAGAAACGATGGAGGCAGCGAAAAATCGGACTTCAATTTTTTCGGCTTTTGACCTCACCGAACCCTTTAGAAATGGTAAAAAAACGCATTTAGGCGAAAGAATGACTCAAAAATGTTATCCGAGGCTAGGAGTTAGGCCCAAAACACGTTTTGGGCCCAAAGCAACGTGGAGGCAGAAGCGCGAAAAATCGGACTTCAATTTTTTCGGCTTTGACCTCCACGAACCCTTTAGAAATGGTAAAAAAAGCATTTAGGCGAAAGAATGACTCAAAAATGTTATCCGGAGCTAGGAGTTAGGCCCAAAACACGTTTTGGGCCCTAGAGCAACGTGTGGAGCGGCGACGGAAAAATCGGACTTCAATTTTTTCGAACTTCGACCTCACGAACCCTTTAGAAATGGTAAAAAAAAGCATTTAGGCGAAAGAATGACTCAAAAATGTTATCCGGAGCTAGGAGTTAGGCCCAAAACACGTTTTGGGCCCGAGAGGCAACGATGGGCAGCGAAAAATCGGACTTCAATTTTTTCGGCTTCGACCTCACGAACCCTTTAGAAATGGTAAAAAAACGCATTTAGGCGAAAGAATGACTCAAAAATGTTATCCGAGCTAGGAGTTAGGCCCAAAACACGTTTTGGGCCTAGAGACGTGGAGCCGAGCGCAAAAAATCGGACTTCAATTTTTTCGGCTTTTGACCTCACGAACCCTTTAGAAATGGTAAAAAAACGCATTTAGGCGAAAGAATGACTCAAAAATGTTATCCGAGCTAGGAGTTAGGCCCAAAACACGTTTTGGGCCCAAAGCAACGTGGAGCAAGCGAGAAAATCGGACTTCAATTTTTTCGGCTTTTGACCTCCACGAACCCTTTAGAAATGGTAAAAAAACGCATTTAGGCGAAAGAATGACTCAAAAATGTTATCCGGAGCTAGGAGTTAGGCCCAAAACACGTTTTGGGCCCAGAGAAGCGTGGAGCCGGCGCGGAAAATCGGACTTCAATTTTTTCGGCTTTGACCCTCACGAACCCTTTAGAAATGGTAAAAAAACGCATTTAGGCGAAAGAATGACTCAAAAATGTTATCCGGAGCTAGGAGTTAGGCCCAAAACACGTTTTGGGCCCAGGGCAACGTGGAGCAGACGCGAAAAATCGGACTTCAATTTTTTCGGCTTTTGACCTCACGAACCCTTTAGAAATGGTAAAAAACACATTTAGGCGAAAGAATGACTCAAAAATGTTATCAGGAGCTAGGAGTTAGGCCCAAAACACGTTTTGGGCCCAGAACGATGGAAGCACGGCGAAAAATCGGACTTCAATTTTTTGGGCTTCGACCTCCACGAACCCTTTAGAAATGGTAAAAAAACGCATTTAGGCGAAAGAATGACTCAAAAATGTTATCCGAGCTAGGAGTTAGGCCCAAAACACGTTTTTGGCCCCGGAGCAACGATGGAAGCCAAGCGAAAAATCGGACTTCAATTTTTTCGGCTTTGACCTCACGAACCCTTTAGAAATGGTAAAAAAACGCATTTAGGCGAAAGAATGACTCAAAAATGTTATCCGGAGCTAGGAGTTAGGCCCAAAACACGTTTTGGGCCCAGAGCGACGTGGAGCAGCAAAGCGCGAAAAATCGGACTTCAATTTTTTCGGCTTTGACCTCACGAACCCTTTAGAAATGGTAAAAAAACACATTTAGGCGAAAGAATGACTCAAAAATGTTATCCGAGCTAGGAGTTAGGCCCAAAAGCGTTTTGGGCCCAAAGCGGCAACGTGGAGGCAGACGCGAAAAATCGGACTTCAATTTTTTCGGCTTCGACCTCACGAACCCTTTAGAAATGGTAAAAAAAACACATTTAGGCGAAAGAATGACTCAAAAATGTTATCCAGAGCTAGGAGTTAGGCCCAAAACACGTTTTGGGCCCACGACGATGGAGCAAGCGCGAAAAATCGGACTTCAATTTTTTCGGCTTCGACCTCCCGAACCCTTTAGAAATGGTAAAAAAACGCATTTAGGTGAAAGAATGACTCAAAAATGTTATCCGGAGCTAGGAGTTAGGCCCAAAAACACGTTTTGGGCCCAGAGAAACGATGGAGCAGCCCCGAAAAATCGGACTTCAATTTTTTCGGCTTTTGACCTCACGAACCCTTTAGAAATGGTAAAAAAACGCATTTAGGCGAAAGAATGACTCAAAAATGTTATCCGGAGCTAGGAGTTAGGCCCAAAACACGTTTTGGGCCCAAAGCAAACGTGGAGGCAAGACGCGAAAAATCGGACTTCAATTTTTTCGGCTTCTGACCTCCACGAACCCTTTAGAAATGGTAAAAAAACGCATTTAGGCGAAAGAATGACTCAAAAATGTTATCCGGAGCTAGGAGTTAGGCCCAAAACGTTTTGGGCCCGGAGCAACGATGGAGCCGAGCGAAAAATCGGACTTCAATTTTTTGGGCTTTCGACCTCCACGAACCCTTTAGAAATGGTAAAAAACGCATTTAGGCGAAAGAATGACTCAAAAATGTTATCAGGAGCTAGGAGTTAGGCCCAAAACACGTTTTGGGCCCAAGAGAAGCGATGGAGCCGGCGGGAAAAATCGGACTTCAATTTTTTCGGCTTTGGACCTCCACGAACCCTTTAGAAATGGTAAAAAAACGCATTTAGGCGAAAGAATGACTCAAAAATGTTATCCGAGCTAGGAGTTAGGCCCAAAACACGTTTTGGGCCCAAAGCAACGTGGGCAAGCCGCGAAAAATCGGACTTCAATTTTTCGGACTTCGACCTCACGAACCCTTTAGAAATGGTAAAAAAAACACATTTAGGCGAAAGAATGACTCAAAAATGTTATCCGAGCTAGGAGTTAGGCCCAAAACACGTTTTGGGCCCAAACGAAGCGTGGACGCGCGAAAAATCGGACTTCAATTTTTTCGGCTTCGACCTCTCGAACCCTTTAGAAATGGTAAAAAAACGCATTTAGGTGAAAGAATGACTCAAAAATGTTATCCGAGCTAGGAGTTAGGCCCAAAACACGTTTTGGGCCCCGGAGTAACGTGGGCAAGCGCGAAAAATCGGACTTTAATTTTTTCGGCTTCGGACCTCCACGAACCCTTTAGAAATGGTAAAAAAACGCATTTAGGCGAAAGAATGACTCAAAAATGTTATCCGAGCTAGGAGTTAGGCCCAAAACACGTTTTGGGCCCAGAGCAACGATGGGCAAGCGCGAAAAATCGGACTTCAATTTTTTTGACTTCGACCTCACGAACCCTTTAGAAATGGTAAAAAAACGCATTTAGGCGAAAGAATGACTCAAAAATGTTATCCAGGAGCTAGGAGTTAGGCCCAAAACACGTTTTGGGCCAAAGCAACGATGGAGCCAGAAGCGAAAAATCGGACTTCAATTTTTTCGGCTTCGACCCCTCGAACCCTTTAGAAATGGTAAAAAAACGCATTTAGGCGAAAGAATGACTCAAAAATGTTATCCGGAGCTAGGAGTTAGGCCCAAAACACGTTTTGGGCCCGGAGGCGTGGCAGTGGGCCAACGGAAAAATCGGACTTCAATTTTTTCGGCTTTTGACCTCACGAACCCTTTAGAAATGGTAAAAAAACGCATTTAGGCGAAAGAATGACTCAAAAATGTTATCCGAGCTAGGAGTTAGGCCCAAAACACGTTTTGGGCCCAGAGGAACGGCGATAAGCCGCGAAAAATCGGACTTCAATTTTTTCGGCTTGGACCTCACGAACCCTTTAGAAATGGTAAAAAAAGCATTTAGGCGAAAGAATGACTCAAAAATGTTATCCGAGCTAGGAGTTAGGCCCAAAACACGTTTTGGGCCCGGAAACGATGGAGCCAGCCGCGAAAAATCGGACTTCAATTTTTTCGGCTTTTGACCTCCCGGAACCCTTTAGAAATGGTAAAAAAACGCATTTAGGCGAAAGAATGACTCAAAAATGTTATCCGGAGCTAGGAGTTAGGCCCAAAACACGTTTTTGGGCCCCGAAGCGACGATGGGGCAAGCGCGAAAAATCGGACTTCAATTTTTTCGCTTCGGACCTCCACGAACCCTTTAGAAATGGTAAAAAAACGCATTTAGGCGAAAGAATGACTCAAAAATGTTATCCGGAGCTAGGAGTTA
Organism: Beta corolliflora; assembly: GCA_947648045.1. Lineage (NCBI taxonomy): Eukaryota > Viridiplantae > Streptophyta > Magnoliopsida > Caryophyllales > Amaranthaceae > Beta > Beta corolliflora. The sequence continues at coordinate 54,405 of CANSZD010003342.1, read as the reverse complement.
GGCCCAAAACACGTTTTGGGCCCAAGCGAAGCGTGGAGCCGCGCGAAAAATCGGACTTCAATTTTTTCGGCTTCGACCTCCACGAACCCTTTAGAAATGGTAAAAAAACGATTTAGGCGAAAGAATGACTCAAAAATGTTATCCGGAGCTAGGAGTTAGGCCCAAAACACGTTTTGGGCCCAGAGCTACGTGGAGCGACAGCGCAAAAATCGGACTTCAATTTTTTCGGCTTCGACCTCCACGAACCCTTTAGAAATGGTAAAAAAACGCATTTAGGCAAAAGAATGACTCAAAAATGTTATCCGAGCTAGGAGTTAGGCCCAAAACACGTTTTGGGCCCCGAGAGAAACGTGGAGCAGACGCGAAAAATCGGACTTCAATTTTTTCGGCTTCTGACCTCACGAACCCTTTAGAAATGGTAAAAAAACGCATTTAGGCGAAAGAATGACTCAAAAATGTTATCCGGAGCTAGGAGTTAGGCCCAAAACACGTTTTGGGCCCAGAGCAACGATGGGCCAGAGCGCGAAAAATCGGACTTCAATTTTTTCGGCTTTTGACCTCACGAACCCTTTAGAAATGGTAAAAAAAACATTTAGGCGAAAGAATGACTCAAAAATGTTATCCGGAGCTAGGAGTTAGGCCCAAAACACGTTTTGGGCCCAGAGCAACGTGGGCACGACGCAAAAATCGGACTTCAATTTTTTCGGCTTCGACCTCCACGAACCCTTTAGAAATGGTAAAAAAAACGCATTTAGGCGAAAGAATGACTCAAAAATGTTATCCGGAGCTAGGAGTTAGGCCCAAAACACGTTTTGGGCCCAAGCAACGATGGGCCAAGCGCGAAAAATCGGACTTCAATTTTTTCGGCTTCGACCTCACGAACCCTTTAGAAATGGTAAAAAAACGCATTTAGGCGAAAGAATGACTCAAAAATGTTATCCGGAGCTAGGAGTTAGGCCCAAAACACGTTTTGGGCCTAGAGAAACGTGGAGCCGAAGCGAAAAATCGGACTTCAATTTTTCTGCTTTCGACCTCACGAACCCTTTAGAAATGGTAAAAAAACGCATTTAGGCGAAAGAATGACTCAAAAATGTTATCCGGAGCTAGGAGTTAGGCCCAAAACACGTTTTGGGCCCAAGGCAACGATGGAGCAAGCGCGAAAAATCGGACTTCAATTTTTTTCGGCTTCTGACCTCACGAACCCTTTAGAAATGGTAAAAAAACGCATTTAGGCGAAAGAATGACTCAAAAATGTTATCCGAGCTAGGAGTTAGGCCCAAAACACGTTTTGGGCCCAAAGCAACGTGGGCAACGACGAAAAATCGGACTTCAATTTTTTCGGCTTCGACCTCACGAACCCTTTAGAAATGGTAAAAAAACGCATTTAGGCGAAAGAATGACTCAAAAATGTTATCCGAGCTAGGAGTTAGGCCCAAAACACGTTTTGGGCCCGAGAGCAACGTGGAGCAGGCGCGAAAAATCGGACTTCAATTTTTTCGGCTTCAGACCTCACGAACCCTTTAGAAATGGTAAAAAAAACGCATTTAGGCGAAAGAATGACTCAAAAATGTTATCCGGAGCTAGGAGTTAGGCCCAAAACACGTTTTGGGCCTCAGAGCAACGTGGATGGAAAGCGCGAAAAATCGGACTTCAATTTTTTCGGCTTCGACCTCACGAACCCTTTTGAAATGGTAAAAAAAACACATTTAGGCGAAAGAATGACTCAAAAATGTTATCCGAGCTAGGAGTTAGGCCCAAAAACGTTTTGGGGCCAACGCAGATGGGCAGCGATCGCGAAAAATCGGACTTCAATTTTTTCGGCTTCTGACCTCCTGAACCCTTTAGAAATGGTAAAAAAACGCATTTAGGTGAAAGAATGACTCAAAAATGTTATCCGAGCTAGGAGTTAGGCCCAAAACACGTTTTGGGCCCAGAGAAACGTGGAAACGCAGCGAAAAATCGGACTTTAATTTTTTCCGCTTCTGACCTCGCGAACCCTTTAGAAATGGTAAAAAAAACGCATTTAGGCTAAAGAATGACTTAAAAATGTTATCCGAGCTAGGAGTTTGGCCCAAAACACGTTTTGGGCCCGAGAAGAACAAGGAACCGACGGAAAAATCGGACTTCAATTTTTTCAGCTTCTGACCTCACGAACCCTTTAGAAATGGTAAAAAAACGCATTTAGGCGAAAGAATGACTCAAAAATGTTATCCGAGCTAGGAGTTAGGCCCAAAACACGTTTTCGGCCTAGAGAAACGTGGAGCCAACGCGAAAAATCGGACTTCAATTTTTTTCAGCTTCTGACCTCACGAACCCTTTAGAAATGGTAAAAAAACGCATTTAGGCGAAAGAATGACTCAAAAATGTTATCCGAGCTAGGAGTTAGGCCCAAAACACGTTTTGGGCCCAAAGCAACGATGGAGCCGACGGAAAAATTGGACTTCAATTTTTTCGGCTTCTGACCTCACGAACCCTTTAGAAATGGTAAAAAACACATTTAGGCGAAAGAATGACTCAAAAATGTTATCCGGAGCTAGGAGTTAGGCCCAAAACACGTTTTGGGCCCGGAGCAGGATGGGCAAGCGCAAAAATCGGACTTCAATTTTTTCGGCTTCGACCTCACGAACCCTTTAGAAATGGTAAAAAAACGCATTTAGGCGAAAGAATGACTCAAAAATGTTATCCGAGGCTAGGAGTTAGGCCCAAAACACGTTTTGGGCCCAAAGCAACGATGGACCAGAGCGTGAAAAATCGGACTTCTAATTTTTCGGCTTCGACCTCACGAACCCTTTAGAAATGGTAAAAAAACACATTTAGGCGAAAGAATGACTCAAAAATGTTATCCGAGCTAGGAGTTAGGCCCAAAACACGTTTTGGGCCCGGAGAAACGATGGAGGCAGACGCGAAAAATCGGACTTCAATTTTTTCGACTTTTGACCTCACGAACCCTTTAGAAATGGTTAAAAAACGCATTTAGGCGAAAGAATGACTCAAAAATGTTATCCGAGCTAGGAGTTAGGCCCAAAAACGTTTTGGGCCCAAAGTAACGTGGACCCGCCGCGAAAAATCGGACTTCAATTTTTTCGGCTTCTGACCTCTCGAACCCTTTAGAAATGGTAAAAAAACGCATTTAGGCGAAAGAATGACTCAAAAATGTTATCCAGAGCTAGGAGTTAGGCCCAAAACACGTTTTGGGCCCGGAGAACGTGGAACCGATGCGAAAAATCGGACTTCAATTTTTTCGGCTTCGACCTCACGAACCCTTTAGAAATGGTAAAAAAACGCATTTAGGCGAAAGAATGACTCAAAAATGTTATCCGAGCTAGGAGTTTGGCCCAAAACACGTTTTGGGCCCCGAGCAAGGGCAGACAGCGAAAAATCGGACTTCAATTTTTTCAGCTTCGACCTCACGAACCCTTTGGAAATGGTAAAAAAAACGCATTTAGGCGAAAGAATGACTCAAAAATGTTATCCGGAGCTAGGAGTTAGGCCCAAAACACGTTTTCGGCCTAGAGAGAAACGTGGAGCCGAAGCCGAAAAAATCGGACTTCAATTTTTTCGGCTTCTAACCTCAGGAACCCTTTAGAAATGGTAAAAAAACGCATTTAGGCGAAAGAATGACTCAAAAATGTTATCCGGAGCTAGGAGTTAGGCCCAAAACACGTTTTGGGCCCAAGCTACGATGGAGCAAGACGCGAAAAATCGGACTTCAATTTTTTCAGCTTTTGACCTCACGAACCCTTTAGAAATGGTAAAAAAACGCATTTAGGCGAAAGAATGACTCAAAAATGTTATCCGGAGCTAGGAGTTAGGCCCAAAAACGTTTTGGGCCCCGAGAAACGTGGAGCCAAGCGAAAAATCGGACTTCAATTTTCTACGCTTGACCTCACGAACCCTTTAGAAATGGTAAAAAAACGCATTTAGGTGAAAGAATGACTCAAAAGTGTTATCCGAGGAGCTAGGAGTTAGGCCCAAAACACGTTTTGGGCCCAAAGCAACGTGGAGCCGACGCGAAAAATCGGACTTCAATTTTTTCGGCTTCGACCTCACGAACCCTTTTTGAAAATGGTAAAAAAACGCATTTAGGCGAAAGAATGACTCAAAAATGTTATCCGGAGCTAGGAGTTAGGCCCAAAACCGTTTTGGGCCCAGAGAAACGTGGAGGCAGACGCGAAAAATCGGACTTCAATTTTTCGGCTTTCGACCTCACGAACCCTTTAGAAATGGAAAAAAACACATTTAGGCGAAAGAATGACTCAAAAATGTTATCCGGAGCTAGGAGTTAGGCCCAAAACACGTTTTGGGCCCAAAGCAATGTGGAGCCGCCGCGAAAAATCGGACTTCAATTTTTTCGGCTTCTGACCTCCTGAACCCTTTAGAAATGGTAAAAAAAACGCATTTAGGCGAAAGAATGACTCAAAAATGTTATCCGAGCTAGGAGTTAGGCCCAAAACACTTTTAGGGCCCATAGTACGATGGAAACGACGAAAAATTGGACTTTAATTTTTTCAGCTTCGACCTCACGAACCCTTTAGAAATGGTAAAAAACGCATTTAGGCGAAAGAATGACTCAAAAATGTTATCCGAGCTAGGAGTTAGGCCCAAAACACGTTTTGGGCCCAGAAGTAACGTGGAACCGACGCAAAAAATCGGACTTCAATTTTTTCTGCTTCTGACCTCACGAACCCTTTAGAAATGGTAAAAAAAACGCATTTAGGCGAAAGAATGACTCAAAAATGTTATCCGAGCTAGGAGTTAGGCCCAAAACACGTTTTGGGCCCAGAGAACGTGGAGCAGAGCGCGAAAAATCGGACTTCAATTTTTTCGGCTTTCGACCTCACGAACCCTTTAGAAATGGTAAAAAAACACATTTAGGCGAAAGAATGACTCTAAAATGTTATCCGGAGCTAGGAGTTAGGCCCAAAACGTTTTGGGCCCAAAGCAACGATGGAACCGACGCGAAAAATCGGACTTCAATTTTTTCGGCTTCGACCTCCCGAACCCTTTAGAAATGGTAAAAAAACGCATTTAGGCGAAAGAATGACTCAAAAATGTTATCCGAGCTAGGAGTTAGGCCCAAAACGTTTTGGGCCCGGAGAAACGATGGAGCCAGACGCAAAAAATCGGACTTCAATTTTCTCTCGCTTCGACCTCCACGAACCCTTTAGAAATGGTAAAAAAACGCATTTAGGCGAAAGAATGACTCAAAAGTGTTATCCGGAGCTAGGAGTTAGGCCCAAAACACGTTTTGGGCCCAAAGCAACGATGGGCCCGCGCGAAAAATCGGACTTCAATTTTTCGAGCTTCGACCTCACGAACCCTTTAGAAATGGTAAAAAAACACATTTAGGCGAAAGAATGACTCAAAAATGTTATCCGGAGCTAGGAGTTAGGCCCAAAAACGTTTTGGGCCCAGAGCAACGTGGACCCGACGCGAAAAATCGGACTTCAATTTTTTCAGCTTCCGACCTCACGAACCCTTTAGAAATGGTAAAAAAACGCATTTAGGCGAAAGAATGACTCAAAAATGTTATCCGAGGGCTAGGAGTTAGGCCCAAAACACGTTTTGGGCCCAGAGTAACGTGGGGCAGACCGCGAAAAATCGGACTTCAATTTTTTCGGCTTCGACCTCACGAACCCTTTAGAAATGGTAAAAAAACGCATTTAGGCTAAAGAATGACTCAAAAATGTTATCCGAGCTAGGAGTTTGGCCCAAAACACGTTTTCGGCCCAGAGCAACGAGGAAGCCCGCGAAAAATCGGACTTCAATTTTTTCGGCTTCGACCTCACGAACCCTTTAGAAATGGTAAAAAAACGCATTTAGGCGAAAGAATGACTCAAAAATGTTATCCGAGCTAGGAGTTAGGCCCAAAACGTACGTTTTGGGCCCACGGCACGTGGAGCAGAGCGCGAAAAATCGGACTTCAATTTTTTTCGGCTTCGACCTCACGAACCCTTTAGAAATGGTAAAAAAACGCATTTAGGCGAAAGAATGACTCAAAAATGTTATCCGGAGCTAGGAGTTAGGCCCAAAACACGTTTTCGGGCCTAAAGAAACGTGGAGCAGACGCAAAAATCGGACTTCAATTTTTTTCGGCTTTTGACCTCACGAACCCTTTAGAAATGGTGAAAAAAAACGCATTTAGGCGAAAGAATGACTCAAAAATGTTATCCGAGCTAGGAGTTAGGCCCAAAAACGTTTTGGGCCCAGAGCAACGTGGAACCGACGCGAAAAATCGGACTTCAATTTTCTCTGCTTCAGACCTCCTGAACCCTTTAGAAATGGTAAAAAAAACGCATTTAGGTGAAAGAATGACTCAAAAGTGTTATCCGAGCTAGGAGTTAGGCCCAAAACACGTTTTGGGCCCAAAGCAACGTGGAACTGACGCGAAAAATCGGACTTCAATTTTTTTGGCTTCGACCTCACGAACCCTTTTGAAATGGTAAAAAAAACACATTTAGGCGAAAGAATGACTCTAAAATGTTATCAGGAGCTAGGAGTTAGGCCCAAAACACGTTTTGGGCCCAAAGCAACGTGGAGCCAAGCCCGGAAAAATCGGACTTCAATTTTTTCGGCTTCTGACCTCCTGAACCCTTTAGAAATGTTAAAAAAACGCATTTAGGTGAAAGAATGACTCAAAAATGTTATCCGAGCTAGGAGTTAGGCCCAAAACACGTTTTGGGCCCAGAGTAACGTGGAGCAGACGCGAAAAATCGGACTTTAATTTTTTCAGCTTCTGACCTCGCGAACCCTTTAGAAATGGTAAAAAAACGCATTTAGGCTAAAGAATGACTCAAAAATGTTATCCGAGCTAGGAGTTTGGCCCAAAACACGTTTTCGGCCTAGAGCAACAAGGCAGGCCGAAAAAATCGGACTTCAATTTTTTTCGCTTCGACCTCACGAACCCTTTAGAAATGGTATAAAAACGCATTTAGGCGAAAGAATGACTCAAAAATGTTATCCGAGCTAGGAGTTAGGCCCAAAACACGTTTTCGGCCTAGAGAAACGTGGAGGCAAGCGTGAAAATCGGACTTCAATTTTTTCGGCTTTTGACCTCACGAACCCTTTAGAAATGGTGAAAAAAAACGCATTTAGGCGAAAGAATGACTCAACAATGTTATCCGGAGCTAGGAGTTAGGCCCAAAACACGTTTTGGGCCCAAGCAACGTGGAGGCAGACGCGAAAAATCGGACTTCAATTTTTTCGGCTTCGGACCTCTCGAACCCTTTAGAAATGGTAAAAAAACGCATTTAGGCGAAAGAATGACTCAAAAATGTTATCCGGAGCTAGGAGTTAGGCCCAAAACACGTTTTGGGCCCGGAAGTAACGTGGAGCCGACGCGAAAAATCGGACTTCAATTTTTTCGGCTTCGACCTCACGAACCCTTTAGAAATGGTAAAAAAACGCATTTAGGCGAAAGAATGACTCAAAAATGTTATCCGAGCTAGGAGTTTGGCCCAAAACACGTTTTCGGCCCAGAGAGCAACGAGGCAGACGCGAAAAATCGGACTTCAATTTTTTAGTTTCGACCTCACGAACCCTTTAGAAATGGTATAAAAACGCATTTAGGCGAAAGAATGACTCAAAAATGTTATCCGAGCTAGGAGTTAGGCCCAAAACACGTTTTCGGCCTAGAGAAACGTGGAGGCAGACGCGAAAAATCGGACTTCAATTTTTTGGCTTCTGACCTCACGAACCCTTTAGAAATGGTAAAAAAACGCATTTAGGCGAAAGAATGACTCAACAATGTTATCCGGAGCTAGGAGTTAGGCCCAAAACACGTTTTGGGCCAAAGCGACGATGGACCAGACGCAAAAATCGGACTTCAATTTTTTCGGCTTTTGACCTCACGAACCCTTTAGATATGGTAAAAAAAACACATTTAGGCGAAAGAATGACTCAAAAATGTTATCCGGAGCTAGGAGTTAGGCCCAAAACACGTTTTGGGCCCGAGAAACGTGGAGCCGACGCGAAAAATCGGACTTCAAATTTTTCTCGTTTGGACCTCACGAACCCTTTAGAAATGGTAAAAAAACGCATTTAGGCGAAAGAATGACTCAAAAGTGTTATCCGGAGCTAGGAGTTAGGCCCAAAACACGTTTTGGGCCCAGAGCAACGACGAAGGCCCGCGAAAAATCGGACTTCAATTTTTTCGGCTTCGACCTCACGAACCCTTTAGAAATGGTAAAAAAACACATTTAGGCGAAAGAATGACTCAAAAATGTTATCCGGAGCTAGGAGTTAGGCCCAAAAACGTTTTGGGCCCAAAGCAACGTGGAGCCAGCGCGAAAAATCGGACTTCAATTTTTTCAGCTTCGACCTCCCGAACCCTTTAGAAATGGTAAAAAAACGCATTTAGGTGAAAGAATGACTCAAAAATGTTATCCGGAGCTAGGAGTTAGGCCCAAAACACGTTTTGGGCCCAGAGTAACGTGGAAGACGCGAAAAAATCGGACTTTAATTTTTTCGGCTTCGACCTCACGAACCCTTTAGAAATGGTAAAAAAACGCATTTAGGCGAAAGAATGACTCAAAAATGTTATCCGAGCTAGGAGTTAGGCCCAAAACACGTTTTGGCCTAGAAAAGTGAGGCAAACCGCGAAAAATCGGACTTCAATTTTTTCGGCTTTCGACCTCACGAACCCTTTAGAAATGGTAAAAAAACGCATTTAGGCGAAAGAATGACTCAAAAATGTTATCCGAGCTAGGAGTTAGGCCCAAAACACGTTTTGGGCCTAGAGAAACGTGGAAACGACGAAAAATCGGACTTCAATTTTTTCGGCTTCAGACCTCACGAACCCTTTAGAAATGGTAAAAAAACACATTTAGGCGAAAGAATGACTCAAAAATGTTATCCGGAGCTAGGAGTTAGGCCCAAAACACGTTTTGGGCCCAAGAACCGACGAGGCCCGACGCGAAAAATCGGACTTCTAATTTTTTCGGCTTCCGACCTCACGAACCCTTTAGAAATGGTAAAAAAACACATTTAGGCGAAAGAATGACTCAAAAATGTTATCCGGAGCTAGGAGTTAGGCCCAAAAACGTTTTGGGCCCAGAGCAACGTGGAGCCGCGCGAAAAATCGGACTTCAATTTTTTCGGCTTCGACCTCCCGAACCCTTTAGAAATGGTAAAAAAACGCATTTAGGTGAAAGAATGACTCAAAAATGTTATCCGGAGCTAGGAGTTAGGCCCAAAACACGTTTTGGGCCCAAGGACGATGGAACCGACGCGAAAAATCGGACTTCAATTTTTTCGGCTTCGACCTCACGAACCCTTTAGAAATGGTAAAAAAACGCATTTAGGCGAAAGAATGACTCAAAAATGTTATCAGGAGCTAGGAGTTAGGCCCAAAACACGTTTTGGGCCCAGAGCAACGAGGAACCAGACGCGAAAAATCGGACTTCAATTTTTTCGGCTTCGGACCTCACGAACCCTTTAGAAATGCTAAAAAAACGCATTTAGGAGAAAGAATGACTCAAAAATGTTATCCGAGCTAGGAGTTAGGCCCAAAAACGTTTTGGGCCCAAAGCAACGATGGGCAGGCAAGCAGCGAAAAATCGGACTTCAATTTTTTCGGCTTCGACCTCCCGAACCCTTTAGAAATGTTAAAAAAACGCATTTAGGTGAAAGAATGACTCAAAAATGTTATCCGGAGCTAGGAGTTAGGCCCAAAACACGTTTTGGGCCCACGGCGATGGGAACGACGCGAAAAATCGGACTTTAATTTTTTCTGCTTCTGACCTCTCGAACCCTTTAGAAATGGTAAAAAAACGCATTTAGGCTAAAGAATGACTCAAAAATGTTATCCGAGCTAGGAGTTTGGCCCAAAACACGTTTTCGGCCCAGAACAACTAGGGCAGAGCGCGAAAAATCGGACTTCAATTTTTTCGGCTTCGACCTCACGAACCCTTTAGAAATGGTATAAAAACGCATTTAGGCGAAAGAATGACTCAAAAATGTTATCCGAGCTAGGAGTTAGGCCCAAAACACGTTTTCGGCCTAGAGAAACGTGGAGGCAGAACGCGAAAAATCGGACTTCAATTTTTTTCGGCTTTTGACCTCACGAACCCTTTAGAAATGGTAAAAAAAACGCATTTAGGCGAAAGAATGACTCAACAATGTTATCCGAGCTAGGAGTTAGGCCCAAAACACGTTTTGGGCCCAAAGCAACGTGGAGCAGACGCGAAAAATTGGACTTCAATTTTTTCGGCTTCGACCTCACGAACCCTTTAGAAATGGTAAAAAAAACGCATTTAGGCGAAAGAATGACTCAAAAATGTTATCCGAGCTAGGAGTTAGGCCCAAAACACGTTTTGGGCCCAGAGCAACGTGGGACCAGAGCGCGAAAAATCGGACTTCAATTTTTTCGGCTTCGACCTCACGAACCCTTTAGAAATGGTAAAAAAACACATTTAGGCGAAAGAATGACTCAAAAATGTTATCCGAGCTAGGAGTTAGGCCCAAAACCGTTTTGGGCCCAAAGCAACGTGGAATCGTCGCGAAAAATCGGACTTCAATTTTTTCGGCTTCGACCTCTCGAACCCTTTAGAAATGGTAAAAAAAACGCATTTAGGCGAAAGAATGACTCAAAAATGTTATCCGAGCTAGGAGTTAGGCCCAAAACACGTTTTGGGCCCAGAGAAACGTGGGGCAAACGCGAAAAATCGGACTTCAATTTTTTCGGCTTTTGACCTCACGAACCCTTTAGAAATGGTGAAAAAAAAAAACGCATTTAGGCGAAAGAATGACTCAAAAATGTTATCCGAGCTAGGAGTTAGGCCCAAAACCGTTTTGGGCCCAGAGCAACGATGGAGGCAGACGCGAAAAATCGGACTTCAATTTTCTGCGCCGGACCTCACGAACCCTTTAGAAATGGTAAAAAAAGCATTTAGGCGAAAGAATGACTCAAAAATGTTATCAGGAGCTAGGAGTTAGGCCCAAAACACGTTTTGGGCTCAAAGCAACGATGGACCGACGCGAAAAATCGGACTTCAATTTTTTCGGCTTCGACCTCACGAACCCTTTAGAAATGGTAAAAAAACGCATTTAGGCGAAAGAATGACTCAAAAATGTTATCCGGAGCTAGGAGTTAGGCCCAAAACACGTTTTCGGCCTGAGAAACGTGGGCAGACGCGAAAAATCGGACTTCAATTTTTTCGAGCTTTAGACCTCACGAACCCTTTAGAAATGGTAAAAAAACGCATTTAGGCGAAAGAATGACTCAAAAATGTTATCCGAGCTAGGAGTTAGGCCCAAAACACGTTTTGGGCCCGGAGCAACGTGGAGCAGACGCGAAAAATCGGACTTCAATTTTTTCGGCTTCGACCTCCTAAACCCTTTAGAAATGGTAAAAAAACGCATTTAGGCGAAAGAATGACTCAAAAATGTTATCCGGAGCTAGGAGTTAGGCCCAAAACACGTTTTGGGCCTAGAGCAACGTGGGCAAGACGCGAAAAATCGGACTTCAATTTTTTCGGCTTCGACCTCACGAACCCTTTAGAAATGGTAAAAAAACACATTTAGGCGAAAGAATGACTCAAAAATGTTATCCGAGCTAGGAGTTAGGCCCAAAACACGTTTTGGGCCCAAAGCGACGATGGAAGCGTCGAAAAATCGGACTTCAATTTTTTCGGCTTCGACCTCACGAACCCTTTAGAAATGGTAAAAAAACGCATTTAGGCGAAAGAATGACTCAAAAATGTTATCCGGAGCTAGGAGTTAGGCCCAAAACACGTTTTGGGCCCACGGTAACGATGGAAACGGCGAAAAATCGGACTTCAATTTTTTCGGCTTCCGACCTCACGAACCCTTTAGAAATGGTATAAAAACGCATTTAGGCGAAAGAATGACTCAAAAATGTTATCCGGAGCTAGGAGTTAGGCCCAAAACACGTTTTCGGCCTAGAGAAACGTGGAGCAGACGCGAAAAATCGGACTTCAATTTTTTCGGCTTTTGACCTCACGAACCCTTTAGAAATGGTAAAAAAACGCATTTAGGCGAAAGAATGACTCAACAATGTTATCCGGAGCTAGGAGTTAGGCCCAAAACACGTTTTGGGCCCAAGGCAACGTGGAGGCAGACGGAAAAATTGGACTTCAATTTTTTGGCTTCGACCTCACGAACCCTTTAGATATGGTAAAAAACACATTTAGGCGAAAGAATGACTCAAAAATGTTATCCGGAGCTAGGAGTTAGGCCCAAAACACGTTTTGGGCCCGGAGCAACGATGGGCAAGCGCGAAAAATCGGACTTCAATTTTTTCGGCTTCGACCTCTCGAACCCTTTAGAAATGGTAAAAAAACGCATTTAGGTGAAAGAATGACTCAAAAATGTTATCCGAGCTAGGAGTTAGGCCCAAAGCACGTTTTCGGCCACGAGAAACGTGGAACCGACGGAAAAATCGGACTTTAATTTTTTCGGCTTTTGACCTCCACGAACCCTTTAGAAATGGTGAAAAAAACGCATTTAGGCGAAAGAATGACTCAAAAATGTTATCCGGAGCTAGGAGTTAGGCCCAAAACACGTTTTGGGCCCCGGGCAACGATGGAGCAGACGCGAAAAATCGGACTTCAATTTTTTGCGCTTCGACCTCACGAACCCTTTAGAAATGGTAAAAAAACGCATTTAGGCGAAAGAATGACTCAAAAATGTTATCCGGAGCTAGGAGTTAGGCCCAAAACACGTTTTGGGCCCAAAGCAACGTGGAGCACGCGCGAAAAATCGGACTTCAATTTTTTCGGCTTCGGACCTCTCGAACCCTTTAGAAATGGTAAAAAAACGCATTTAGGCGAAGGAATGACTCAAAAATGTTATCCGGAGCTAGGAGTTAGGCCCAAAACACGTTTTGGGCCCAGGGCCAACGTGGAAACGACGGAAAAATTGGACTTCAATTTTTTCGGCTTCGACCTCACGAACCCTTTAGATATGGTAAAAAAACACATTTAGGCGAAAGAATGACTCAAAAATGTTATCCGGAGCTAGGAGTTAGGCCCAAAACACGTTTTGGGCCCCGAGCAACGTGGAGCAAACGCGAAAAATCGGACTTCAATTTTTTCGGCTTCGACCTCACGAACCCTTTAGAAATGGTAAAAAAACGCATTTAGGCGAAAGAATGACTCAAAAATGTTATCCGGAGCTAGGAGTTAGGCCCAAAACACGTTTTGGGCCCGAGCAACGTGGAGCAGACGCGAAAAATCGGACTTCAATTTTTTCGGCTTCGACCTCCCGAACCCTTTAGAAATGGTAAAAAAACGCATTTAGGCGAAAGAATGACTCAAAAATGTTATCCGGAGCTAGGAGTTAGGCCCAAAACACGTTTTGGGCCTAGAAGCAACGTGGGGCCGCGAAAAAATCGGACTTCAATTTTTTCGGCTTCGACCTCACGAACCCTTTTGAAATGGTAAAAAAAACGCATTTAGGCGAAAGAATGACTCTAAAATGTTATCCGAGCTAGGAGTTAGGCCCAAAACCGTTTTGGGCCCAAAAGCAACGATGGAGCCGTCGCGAAAAATCGGACTTCAATTTTTTCGGCTTCGACCTCCCGAACCCTTTAGAAATGGTAAAAAACGCATTTAGGTGAAAGAATGACTCAAAAATGTTATCCGAGCTAGGAGTTAGGCCCAAAACACGTTTTAGGCCCATAGTTACGTGGGAACGACTTGAAAAATTGGACTTTAATTTTTTCAGCTTCTGACCTCGCGAACCCTTTAGAAATGGTAAAAAAACGCATTTAGGCTAAAGAATGACTCAAAAATGTTATCCGGAGCTAGGAGTTAGGCCCAAAACACGTTTTCGGCCTAGAGAAACGTGGGCAAAGCCCGCGAAAAATCGGACTTCAATTTTTTCGGCTTTTGACCTCACGAACCCTTTAGAAATTGTATAAAAACGCATTTAGGCGAAAGAATGACTCAAAAATGTTATCCGAGCTAGGAGTTAGGCCCAAAACACGTTTTGGGCCCAGGAGCAACGATGGAGCAGACGGAAAAATCGGACTTCAATTTTTTCGGCTTCGACCTCACGAACCCTTTAGAAATGGTAAAAAAACGCATTTAGGCGAAAGAATGACTCAAAAATGTTATCCGGAGCTAGGAGTTAGGCCCAAAACACGTTTTGGGCCTAGAACAACGTGGGGCAGAAGCGCGAAAAATCGGACTTCAATTTTTTCGGCTTCGACCTCACGAACCCTTTAGAAATGGTCAAAAAAACACATTTAGGCGAAAGAATGACTCAAAAATGTTATCCGGAGCTAGGAGTTAGGCCCAAAAACGTTTTGGGCCCACGATACGTGGAAACGACGCGAAAAATCGGACTTTAATTTTTTCGGCTTCTGACCTCTCGAACCCTTTAGAAATGGTAAAAAAACGCATTTAGGCGAAAGAATGACTCAAAAATGTTATCCGAGCTAGGAGTTTGGCCCAAAACACGTTTTGGGCCCAGAGCAACAAGGCAGGCGCGAAAAATCGGACTTCAATTTTTTCGGCTTCGACCTCCACGAACCCTTTAGAAATGGTATAAAAACGCATTTAGGCGAAAGAATGACTCAAAAATGTTATCCGGAGCTAGGAGTTAGGCCCAAAACACGTTTTCGGCCTAGAGAACGTGGAACCGATGCGAAAAATCGGACTTCAATTTTTTAGCTTTTGACCTCACAAACCCTTTAGAAATGGTATAAAAACGCATTTAGGCGAAAGAATGACTCAAAAATGTTATCCGGAGCTAGGAGTTAGGCCCAAAACACGTTTTGGGCCTAGAAAGCGATGGAGCAGACGGAAAAATCGGACTTCAATTTTTTTAGATTTTTGACCTCACGAACCCTTTAGAAATGGTGAAAAAACGCATTTAGGCGAAAGAATGACTCAAAAATGTTATCCGAGCTAGGAGTTAGGCCCAAAAACGTTTTGGGCCCAAAGCAACGTGGGAGCAGAGCGCGAAAAATCGGACTTCAATTTTCTCGGCTTCGGACCTCTCGAACCCTTTAGAAATGGTAAAAAAACGCATTTAGGTGAAAGAATGACTCAAAAGTGTTATCCGGAGCTAGGAGTTAGGCCCAAAACACGTTTTGGGCCCAAAGCAACGTGGGGCAGACGCGAAAAAATCGGACTTCAATTTTTTCGGCTTCGACCTCACGAACCCTTTTAGAAATGGTCAAAAAAAAAACACATTTAGGCGAAAGAATGACTCAAAAATGTTATCCGAGCTAGGAGTTAGGCCCAAAACACGTTTTCGGCCTAGAGAAACGTGGAGCAAACGCGAAAAATCGGACTTCAATTTTTTCGGCTTTTGACCTCACGAACCCTTTAGAAATGGTGAAAAAAACGCATTTAGGTGAAAGAATGACTCAAAAGTGTTATCCGGAGCTAGGAGTTAGGCCCAAAACACGTTTTGGGCCCAAGGAAACGTGGGCAAGCGAAAAATCGGACTTCAATTTTTTCGGCTTTTGACCTCACGAACCCTTTTGAAATGGTAAAAAAACACATTTAGGCGAAAGAATGACTCAAAAATGTTATCCGAGCTAGGAGTTAGGCCCAAAACACGTTTTGGGCCCAAAGGGCGTGGGCAGAAGCGCGAAAAAATCGGACTTCAATTTTTTCGGCTTCGACCTCACGAACCCTTTAGAAATGGTAAAAAAACGCATTTAGGCGAAAGAATGACTCAAAAATGTTATCCGAGCTAGGAGTTAGGCCCCAAACACGTTTTGGGCCAGCAACGATGTGGAACCGACGCGAAAAATCGGACTTCAATTTTTTCGGCTTCTGACCTCTCGAACCCTTTAGAAATGGTAAAAAAACGCATTTAGGCGAAAGAATGACTCAAAAATGTTATCCGGAGCTAGGAGTTAGGCCCAAAACACGTTTTGGGCCCAAAGAAACGTGGAGCAGAAGCGAAAAATCGGACTTCAATTTTTTCGGCTTCGACCTCACGAACCCTTTAGAAATGGTAAAAAAAACGCATTTAGGCGAAAGAATGACTCAAAAATGTTATCCGAGCTAGGAGTTTGGCCCAAAACACGTTTTGGGCCCCGGAAGCGATGGGCAAGCGCGAAAAATCGGACTTCAATTTTTTCGGCTTCGACCTCACGAACCCTTTAGAAATGGTAAAAAAACGCATTTAGGCGAAAGAATGACTCAAAAATGTTATCCGAGCTAGGAGTTAGGCCCAAAACACGTTTTGGGCCGAGAGCAACGTGGAACCGCCGCGAAAAATCGGACTTCAATTTTTTCGGCTTCGACCTCCACGAACCCTTTAGAAATGGTAAAAAAACGCATTTAGGCGAATGAATTACTCAAAAATGTTATCCGAGCTAGGAGTTAGGCCCAAAACACGTTTTCGGCCTAGAGAAACGTGGAGGCAGATGCGAAAAATCGGACTTCAATTTTTTCGGCTTTTGACCTCACGAACCCTTTAGAAATGGTGAAAAAAACGCATTTAGGCGAAAGAATGACTCAAAAATGTTATCCGAGCTAGGAGTTAGGCCCAAAAACGTTTTGGGCCCAAAGCAACGTGGAACCGTCGCGAAAAATCGGACTTCAATTTTTTCGGCTTCTGACCTCCTGAACCCTTTAGAAATGTTAAAAAAAACGCATTTAGGTGAAAGAATGACTAAAAAATGTTATCCGAGCTAGGAGTTAGGCCCAAAACACGTTTTGGGCCCACGGTCGTGGAAACAACGCGAAAAATCGGACTTTAATTTTTTGGGCTTCGACCTCGCGAACCCTTTATAAATGGTAAAAAAACGCATTTAGGCTAAAGAATGACTCAAAAATGTTATCCGAGCTAGGAGTTTGGCCCAAAACACGTTTTCGGCCCGAGGCAACGATGGGCAAGCGCGCGAAAAATCGGACTTCAATTTTTTCGGCTTCGACCTCACGAACCCTTTAGAAATGGTATAAAAACGCATTTAGACGAAATAATGAATCAAAAATGTTATCCGAGCTAGGAGTTTGGCCCAAAACACGTTTTCGGCCTAGAGAAACGATGGAGCCGAAGCGAAAAATCGGACTTCAATTTTTCGGCTTTTGACCTCCCAAACCCTTTAGAAATGGTAAAAAAACGCATTTAGGCGAAAGAATGACTCAAAAATGTTATCCGAGCTAGGAGTTAGGCCCAAAACACGTTTTGGGCCTAGAGAAACGTGGAGCAGACGCGAAAAATCGGACTTCAATTTTTTCAGCTTTTGACCTCACAAACCCTTTAGAAATGGTATAAAAAACGCATTTAGGCGAAAGAATGACTCAAAAATGTTATCCGGAGCTAGGAGTTAGGCCCAAAACACGTTTTGGGCCCAGAGTAACGTGGAGCAAAAAACGGACTTAAATTTTTCGGCTTCCGACCTCACGAACCCTTTAGATATGGTAAAAAAACCCATTTAGGCGAAAGAATGACTCAAAAATGTTATCCGGAGCTAGGAGTTAGGCCCAAAACACGTTTTGGGCCCCGGAGCAACGATGGAGCAGGCACGAAAAATCGGACTTCAATTTTTTCGGCTTCGACCTCCCGAACCCTTTAGAAATGGTAAAAAAACGCATTTAGGTGAAAGAATGACTCAAAAATGTTATCCGGAGCTAGGAGTTAGGCCCAAAACACGTTTTGGGCCCAGAGAAACGTGGAGCCGAAGGAAAAATCGGACTTCAATTTTTTCGGCTTTTGACCTCACGAACCCTTTAGAAATGGTAAAAAAACGCATTTAGGCGAAAGAATGACTCAAAAATGTTATCCGGAGCTAGGAGTTAGGCCCAAAAACGTTTTGGGCCCAGAAGCAACGTGGAGGCAGAGCGAGAAAAATCGGACTTCAATTTTCTCGCTTTGGACCTCCCGAACCCTTTAGAAATGGTAAAAAAACGCATTTAGGTGAAAGAATGACTCAAAAGTGTTATCCGAGCTAGGAGTTAGGCCCAAAACACGTTTTGGGCCCAAAGAACGATGGAGCGACGCGAAAAATCGGACTTCAATTTTTTCGGCTTCGACCTCACGAACCCTTTTGAAATGGTAAAAAAACACATTTAGGCGAAAGAATGACTCAAAAATGTTATCCGGAGCTAGGAGTTAGGCCCAAAAACGTTTTGGGCCCATAGAAAAGTGGAACCGCGAAAAATCGGACTTCAATTTTTTCGGCTTCGACCTCCCGAACCCTTTAGAAATGGTAAAAAAACGCATTTAGGCGAAAGAATGACTCAAAAATGTTATCCGAGCTAGGAGTTAGGCCCAAAACACGTTTTCGGCCTAGAGCAACGTGGAACAACGCAAAAAATCGGACTTCAATTTTTTCGGCTTTTGACCTCACGAACCCTTTAGAAATGGTAAAAAAACGCATTTAGGCGAAAGAATGACTCAAAAATGTTATCCGAGCTAGGAGTTAGGCCCAAAACGGTTTTGGGCCCACAAAGAACGTGGGCAAGCGAGAAAAATCGGACTTCAATTTTTCGTAGCTTGGACCTCCCGAACCCTTTAGAAATGGTAAAAAAACGCATTTAGGTGAAAGAATGACTCAAAAGTGTTATCCGGAGCTAGGAGTTAGGCCCAAAACACGTTTTGGGCCCAAAGCAAAGTGGAGCCGACGCGAAAAATCGAACTTCAATTTTTTCGGCTTCGACCTCACGAACCCTTTTGAAATGGTCAAAAAACGCATTTAGGCGAAAGAATGACTCAAAAATGTTATCAGGAGCTAGGAGTTAGGCCCAAAAACGTTTTGGGCCCAAAGAAACGTGGAACCGCCGTGAAAAATCGGACTTTAATTTTTTCGGCTTCGACCTCACGAACCCTTTTGAAATGGTAAAAAAACGCATTTAGGCGAAGGAATGACTCAAAAATGTTATCGGAGGTAGGAGTTAGGCCCAAAACACGTTTTGGGCCCGGGAGCAACGTGGAAACGACGGAAAAATTGGACTTCAATTTATTCGGCTTCGACCTCACGAACCCTTTAGATATGGTAAAAAAACACATTTAGGCGAAAGAATGACTCAAAAATGTTATCCGGAGCTAGGAGTTAGGCCCAAAACACGTTTTGGGCCCAGAGCAACGTGGAGCAGGAGACGCTAAAAATCGGACTTCAATTTTTCGGCTTCGACCTCACGAACCCTTTAGAAATGGTAAAAAACGCATTTAGGCGAAAGAATGACTCAAAAATGTTATACGAGCTAGGAGTTAGGCCCAAAAACGTTTTGGGCCCAGCAAGGCGTGGAGCCGAGCGTGAAAAATCGGACTTTAATTTTTTCGGCTTCGACCTCCCGAACCCTTTAGAAATGGTAAAAAACGCATTTAGGTGAAAGAATGACTCAAAAATGTTATCCGGAGCTAGGAGTTAGGCCCAAAACACGTTTTGGGCCTAGAGCAACGTGGGACCAGACACGAAAAATCGGACTTCAATTTTTTCGGCTTCTCACCTCACGAACCCTTTAGAAATGGTCAAAAAACACATTTAGGCGAAAGAATGACTCAAAAATGTTATCCGAGCTAGGAGTTAGGCCCAAAAACGTTTTGGGCCCAAAGCAACGTGGAGCCAGTCGCGAAAAATCGGACTTCAATTTTATCGGCTTCGACCTCCTCGAACCCTTTAGAAATGTTAAAAAAACGCATTTAGGTGAAAGAATGACTCAAAAATGTTATCCGGAGCTAGGAGTTAGGCCCAAAACACGTTTTGGGCCCACGGTCAGGTGGGAACGACGCGAAAAATTGGACTTTAATTTTTTCGGCTTCGACCTCGCGAACCCTTTAGAAATGGTAAAAAAACGCATTTAGGCTAAAGAATGACTCAAAAATGTTATCCGAGGCTAGGAGTTTGGCCCAAAACACGTTTTCGGCCCAAAGCAACAAGGCAGACGCGAAAAATCGGACTTCAATTTTTTCGGCTTCGACCTCACGAACCCTTTAGAAATGGTATAAAAACGCATTTAGGCGAAAGAATGAATCAAAAATGTTATCCGAGCTAGGAGTTAGGCCCAAAACACGTTTTCGGCCTAGAGAAACGATGGAACCGAGCACGAAAAATCGGACTTCAATTTTTTCGGCTTTTGACCTCACAAACCCTTTAGAAATGGTAAAAAAACGCATTTAGGCGAAAGAATGACTCAACAATGTTATCCGAGTAAGGAGTTAGGCCCAAAACACGTTTTGGGCCCGGAAGCAACGTGGGCAAGCCGCGGAAAAATTGGACTTCAATTTTTCCGACTTCGACCTCTCGAACCCTTTAGAAATGGTAAAAAAACGCATTTAGGTGAAAGAATGACTCAAAAATGTTATCCGGAGCTAGGAGTTAGGCCCAAAACACGTTTTGGGCCTAGAGCAACGTGGTAGACGCGAAAAATCGAACTTCAATTTTTTCGGCTTCGACCTCACGAACCCTTTTGAAATGGTAAAAAAAACGCATTTAGGCGAAAGAATGACTCAAAAATGTTATCCGGAGCTAGGAGTTAGGCCCAAAAACGTTTTGGGCCCAGAGCATGCGTGGAAACGACGCGAAAAATCGGACTTTAATTTTTTTCGGCTTCTAACCTCGCGAACCCTTTAGAAATGGTAAAAAAAACGCATTTAGGCTAAAGAATGACTCAAAAATGTTATCCGGAGCTAGGAGTTTGGCCCAAAACACGTTTTGGCCCGGAGCAACAAGGGCCGAGCGTGAAAAATCGGACTTCAATTTTTTCGGCTTCGACCTCACGAACCCTTTAGAAATGGTATAAAAAACGCATTTAGGCGAAAGAATGAATCAAAAATGTTATCCGAGCTAGGAGTTAGGCCCAAAACACGTTTTGGGCCCTAGAAACGTGGAGCCGAAGCGCGAAAAATCGGACTTCAATTTTTTGGCTTTTGACCTCACAAACCCTTTAGAAATGGTAAAAAAACGCATTTAGGCGAAAGAATGACTCAACAATGTTATCCGAGCTAGGAGTTAGGCCCAAAACGTGTTTTTGGGCCCATAGTAACGTGGGGCCAGACGGAAAAATCGGACTTCAATTTTTTCGACTTCGACCTCACGAACCCTTTAGATATGGTAAAAAAACACATTTAGGCGAAAGAATGGCTCAAAAATGTTATCCGAGCTAGGAGTTAGGCCCAAAACACGTTTTGGGCCCTAGAGAAAACGAGAGGCAGACGCGAAAAATCGGACTTCAATTTTTTCAGCTTTTGACCTCACGAACCCTTTAGAAATGGTAAAAAAAACGCATTTAGGCGAAAGAATGACTCAAAAATGTTATCCGGAGCTAGGAGTTAGGCCCAAAACACGTTTTGGGCCCAAAGCAACGATGGAGCAAGCGACAAAAAATTGGACTTTAATTTTCTCTGCTTCAGACCTCCTGAACCCTTTAGAAATGGTAAAAAAACGCATTTAGATGAAAGAATGACTCAAAAGTGTTATCCGAGCTAGGAGTTAGGCCCAAAACACGTTTTGGGCCCAAAGCAACGTGGAGCGACGCCAAAAATCGGACTTCAATTTTTTCGGCTTCGACCTCACGAACCCTATTCGAAATGGTAAAAAAACACATTTAGGCGAAAGAATGACTCAAAAATGTTATCCGGAGCTCGGAGTTAGGCCCAAAACACGTTTTCGGCCTAGAGAAACGTGGAGGCAGACGCAAAAATCGGACTTCAATTTTTTCGGCTTTTGACCTCACGAACCCTTTAGAAATGGTAAAAAAATGCATTTAGGTGAAAGAATGACTCAAAAGTGTTATCCGGAGCTAGGAGTTAGGCCCAAAACACGTTTTGGGCCCAAGCAACGATGGGCCCGACACGAAAAATCGGACTTCAATTTTTTCGGTTCGACCTCACTAAACCTTTTGAAATGGTAAAAAAACACATTTAGGTGAAAGAATGACTCAAAAATGTTATCCGGAGCTAGGGAGTTAGGCCCAAAACACGTTTTGGGCCCAAAGCAACGATGGGCCAGACGCTAAAAATCGGACTTCAATTTTTTCGGCTTCGACCTCACGAACCCTTTAGAAATGGTAAAAAAACGCATTTAGGCGAAAGAATGACTCAAAAATATTATGCGAGCTAGGAGTTTGGCCCCAAACAAGTTTTGGGCCTAAACAATGTGGAACCAGACGCGAAAAACCGGACTTCAATTTTTTCGGCTTCTTACCTCTTGAACCCTTTAGAAATGGTAAAAAAACGCATTTAGGCGAAAGAATGACTCAAAAATGTTATCCGGAGCTAGGAGTTAGGCCCAAAACACGTTTGGGGCCCAAAGAAACGTGGAGCAAGCGAAAAATCGGACTTCAATTTTTCAGCTTCGACCTCACGAACCCTTTAGAAATGGTAAAAAAACGCATTTAGGCGAAAGAATGACTCAAAAACGTTATGCGAGCTAGGAATTTGGCCCCAAACAAGTTTTGGGCCAAGAGAAACGTGGAACAGACGCGAAAAATCGAACTTCAATTTTTTCAGCTTCTTACAACACGAACCCTTTAGAAATGAGAAAAAAACGAGTTTAGGCGAAAGAATGACTCAAACATATAATCCGAGCTAGGAGTAAGGCCCAAAACACGTTTTGGGCCCAGAGCAACGTGGAAACGCCGCGAAAAATCGGACTTCAATTTTTTCGGCTTCTGACCTCCACAACCCTTTAGAAATGGTAAAAAAACGCATTTAGGCGAAAGAATGACTCAAAAATGTTATCCGAGCTAAGAGTTAGGCCCAAAACACGTTTTCGGCCTAGTGAAACGTGGAACCGATTCAAAAATCGGACTTCCAATTTTTTCAGCTTTTGACCTAACGAACCCTTTAGAAATGGTGAAAAAAATGCATTTAGGCGAAAGACTGACTCAACAATGTTATCCGAGCTAGGTGTTAGACCCAAAAACGTTTTGGGCCCAGAGCAACGTGGAACCGACGAGAAAAATTGGACTTCAATTTTCTCTGCTTCAGACCTCCTAAACCCTTTAGAAATGGCAAAAAACGCATTTAGTTGAAAGAATGACTCAAAAGTGTTATCCGAGCTAGGAGTTAGGCCCAAAACACGTTTTGGGCCCAAAGCAACGTGGAACTGACGCGAAAAATCGAACTTCAATTTTTTCAGCTTCTGACCTCACGAACCCTTTAGAAATGGTCAAAAAGCACATTTAGGCGAAAGAATGACTCAAAAATGTTATCCGAGCTAGGAGTTAGGCCCAAAAACGTTTTGGGCCCAAAGCAACGTGGAACCGTCGCGAAAAATCGGACTTCAATTTTTTCAGCTTTTGACCTCACGAACCCTTTAGAAATGGTATAAA
Organism: Beta corolliflora; assembly: GCA_947648045.1. NCBI lineage: Eukaryota > Viridiplantae > Streptophyta > Magnoliopsida > Caryophyllales > Amaranthaceae > Beta > Beta corolliflora. Next base: position 31,201 of record CANSZD010003342.1, on the reverse strand, counting down.
AATGCATTTAGGCGAAAGAATGACTCAACAATGTTATCCGAGATAGGAGTTAGGCCCAAAACACGTTTTAAGCCCAGAGCAACGTGGAACCGATGGAAAAATTGGACTTCAATTTTTTCAGCTTCTGACCTCACGAACCCTTTAGATATGGTAAAAAACACATTTAGGCTCAAGAATGACTCAAAAATGTTATCCGAGCTAGGAGTTAGGCCCAAAAACGTTGTGGGCCTAGAGTAACGTGGAGCCGAGCGCAAAAATCGGACTTTAATTTTTTCGGCTTCGACCTCCCCGAACCCTTTAGAAATGGTAAAAAAACGCATTTAGGTGAAAGAATGGCTCAAAAATGTTATCCGAGCTAGGAGTTATGCCCAAAACACGTTGTGGGCCTAGACGAGCAACGTGGAGCCAGCGCGAAAAATCGAACTTCAATTTTTTCAGCTTCTGACCTCTCGAAACCTTTTTAAATGGTCAAAAAACACATTTAGGCGAAAGAATAACTCTGAAATGTTATCCGAGCTAGGAGTTAGGCCCAAAAACGTTTTGGGCCCAAAGCAACATGGAACCGTCGCGAAAAATCGAACTTCAATTTTATCGGCTTCTGACCTCCTGAACCCTTTAAAAATGTTAAAAAAACGCATTTAGGTGAAAGAATGACTCAAAAATGTTATCCGGAGCTAAGAGTTAGGCCCAAAACACGTTTTGGGCCCACGGTCGATGGGAACGAGCGCGAAAAATTGGACTTTAATTTTTTCGGCTTCGACCTCGCGAACCCTTTAGAAATGGTAAAAAAACGCATTTAGGCTAAAGAATGACTCAAAAATGTTATCCGAGCTAGGAGTTTGGCCCAAAACACGTTTTGGGCCCAGAGGAACAAGGAAGCGACGCGAAAAATCGGACTTCAATTTTTTTCGGCTTCGACCTCACGAACCCTTTAGAAATGGTATAAAAAACGCATTTAGGCGAAAGAATGAATCAAAAATGTTATCCGGAGCTAGGAGTTAGGCCCAAAACATGTTTTCGGCCTAAAGAAACGTGGAACCGACGCGAAAAATCGGACTTCAATTTTTTCAGCTTTTGACCTCACGAACTCTTTAGAAATGGTATAAAAACACATTTAGGCGAAAGAATGACTCAACAATGTTATCCGAGCTAGGATTTAGGCCCAAAACACGTTTTGGGCCCGGAGCAACGATGGAATCGACGGAAAAATTGGACTTCAATTTTTTCGGCTTCGACCTCACGAACCCTTTAGATATGGTAAAAAAACACATTTAGGCGAAAGAATGACACAAAAATGTTATCCGAGCTAGGAGTTAGGCCCAAAACGTTTTGGGCCCGGAGCAACGAGGACGCCGCGAAAATCGTACTTCAATTTTTTCGGCTTCGACCTCCCGAACCCTTTAGAAAATGGTTAAAAAAACGCATTTAGGTGAAAGAATGGCTCAAAAATGTTATCCGAGCTAGGACTTAGGCCCAAAACACGTTGTGGGCCTAGAGCAACGTGGAACCGACGCGAAAAAATCGGACTTCAATTTTTTCGGCTATTGACCTCCGAAACCTTTTGAAATGGTCAAAAAACACATTTAGGCGAAAGAATGACTCAAAAATGTTATCCGGAGCTAGGAGTTAGGCCCAAAAACGTTTTGGGCCCACGAGAAAGGTGGAGCCGGCCGCGAAAAATCGGACTTTAATTTTATCGGCTTCGACCTCCACGAACCCTTTAGAAATGGTAAAAAAACTATTTAGGCGAAAGAATGACTCAAAAATGTTATCCGAGCTAGGAGTTAGGCCCAAAACACGTTTTGGGCCCAGAGCAACGATGGAACCGCCGCGACAAATCGGACTTCAATTTTTTTCGGCTTCGACCTTCCGAACCCTTTAGAAATGGTAAAAAAAACGCATTTAGGCGAAAGAATGACTCAAAAACGTTATGCGAGCTAGGAGTTTGGCCCCAAAACAAGTTTTTGGCCCAAGAAACGATGTGGAGCAGACCAGCGAAAAATTGGACTTCAATTTTTTCGGGTTCTTACCTCACGAACCCTTTAGAAATGGTAAAAAAACGTATTTAGGCGAAAGAATGACTCAAAAATGTTATCCGAGCTAGGAGTTAGGCCCAAAACACGTTTTGGGCCCAAAGAAACGTGGAACCGAGCGCGAAAAATCGGACTTCAATTTTTTCGACTTCGACCTCACAAACCCTTTAGAAATGGTAAAAAAACGCATTTAGGCGAAAGAATGACTCAAAAATGTTATGCGAGCTAGGAGTTTGGCCCAAAACAAGTTTTGGGCCCGGAGCGATGTGGAACCGACGCGAAAAACCGGACTTCAATTTTTTCGGCTTCTTACCTCATGAACCCTTAAGAAATGGTAAAAAAACGTATTTAGGCGAAAGAATGACTCAAAAATGTTATCCGAGCTTGGAGTTAGGCCCAAAACACGTTTTGGACCCAAAGAAACGTGGAGCAGACGCAAAAAACCGGACTTCAATTTTTTCGGCTTCGACCTCACGAACCCTTTAGAAATGGGAAAAAAACGCATTTAGGCGAAAGAATGACTCAAAACGTTATCCGAGCTAGGAGTTTGGCCCAAAACAAGTTTTGGGCCCGGAGCGACCGTGGAACAGAGCGAAAAATCGGACTTCAATTTTTTTCGCTTCTTACCTCACGAACCCTTTAGAAATGGTAAAAAAACGAATTTAGGCGAAAGAATGACTCAAAAATGTTATCCGGAGCTAGGAGTTAGGCCCCAAATCGTTTTGGGCCTCGAGTAACGTGGAATCGACGCGAAACATCGGACTTCAATTTTTTCAGCTTCTGACCTCACGAACCCTTTAGAAATGGTAAAAAAACGCATTTAGGCTAAAGAATGACTCAAAAATGTTATCCGAGCTAGGAGTTAGGCCCAAAACGTTTTGGGCCCAAGGCAACGATGGAGCCGCCGCGAAAAATCGGACTTCAATTTTCTCGTCTTCGACCTCCTGAACCCTTTATAAATGGTAAAAAAACGCATTTAGGTGAAAGAATGACTCAAAAATGTTATCCGAGGCTAGGAGTTAGGCCCAAAACACGTTTTGGGCCCAAAGCAACGTGGAACCGACGCGAAAAATCGAACTTCAATTTTTTCAGCTTCTGACCTCACGAACCCTTTACAAATGGTAAAAATACGCATTTAGGCTATAGAATGACTCAAAAATGTTATCCGAGCTATGAGTTAGGCCCCAAACACGTTATGGGCCGGAGCAACGTGGAGCAGACGCGAAAAATCGGACTTCAATTTTGTCGGCTTCGACCTCACGAACCCTTTAGAAATAGTAGAAAAAAGCATTTAGGCGAAAGAATGACTCAAAAACGTTATGCGAGCTAGGAGTTTGGCCCCAAACAAGTTTTGGGCCCCGGAGCAATGTGGGCAAGACGCGAAAAACCGGACTTCAATTTTTTCAGCTTCTTACCTCACGAAACCTTTAGAAATGGTATAAAAACGCATTTAGGCGAAAGAATGAATCAAAAATGTTATCCGAGCTAGAAGTTAGTACAAAAATACGTTTTCGGCCTATAGAAACGTGGAACCGACGTGAAAAATCGTACTTCAATTTTTTCACCTTTTGACCACACTAACCCTTTAGAAATGGTGAAAAAAACGCATTTAGGCGAAAGAATGACTCAAAAATGTAATCCGAGCTAGGAGTTAGGCCCCAAAGCGTTGTGGGCCTCGAGTAACGTGGAATCGACGCGAAACATCGGACTTTAATTTTTTCGGTTTCGAGACCTCACGAACCCTTTAGAAATGGTAAAAAAACGCATTTAGGCGAAAGAATGACTCGAAAATGTTATCAGGAGCTAGGAGTTAGGCCCAAAACGTTTTGGTCCCAAGGCAACGTGGAACCGCCGCGAAAAATCGGACTTCAATTTTCTCGGCTTCTGACCTCCTGAAACTTTAGAAATGGTAAAAAAACGCATTTAGGTGAAAGAATGACTCTAAAATGTTATCCGAGCTAGGAGTGAGGCCCAAAACACGTTTTGGGCCCAAAGCAACGTGGTACCGACGTGAAAAATCGAACTTCAATTTTTTCAGCTTCTGACCTCACGAACCCTTTACAAATGGTAAAAATACGCATTTAGGCTATAGAATGACTCAAAAATATTATCCGAGCAATGAGTTAGGCCCCAAACACGTTATGGGCGAGAGCAACGTGGAACCGACGCGAAAAATCGAACTTCAATTTTGTCAGCTTCTTACCTCACGAACCCTTTAGAAATAGTAAAAAAACGCATTTAGGCGAAAGAATGACTCAAAAACGTTATGCGAGCTAGGAGTTTGGCCCCAAACAAGTTTTGGGCCCAGAGCAATGTGGAACCGACGCGAAAAACCGGACTTCAATTTTTTCAGCTTCTTACCTCACGAAATCTTTAGAAATGGTATAAAAACGCATTTAGGCGAAAGAATGAATCAAAAATGTTATCCGAGCTAGAAGTTAGGCCCAAAATACGTTTTCGGCCTATAGAAATGTGGAACCGACGTGAAAAAACGTACTTCAATTTTTTCACCTTTTGACCACACTAACGCTTTAGAAATGGTGAAAAAAACGCATTTAGGCGAAAGAATGACTCAACAATGTTATCCGAGCTAGGAGTTAGGCCCAAAACACGTTTTGGGCCCAAAGCAACGTGGAACCGACGCAAAAATCGGACTTCAATTTTTCAGCTTCGACCTCACGAACCCTTTAGATATGGTAAAAAACACATTTAGGCGAAAGAATGACTCAAAATATTATCCGAGCTAGGGGTTAGGCCCAAAAACGTTTTGGGCCCAGAGCAACGTGGAACCGCCATGAAAAATCGGACTTCAATTTTTTCGGCTTCTGACCTCCTGAACCCTTTAGAAATGTAAAAAAAACGCATTTAGGTGAAAGAATGAATCAAAAATGTTATCCGAGCTAGGAGTTAGGCCTAAAACACGTTTTCGGCATAGAGAAATGTGGAACAGACGTGAAAAATCGGAATTCAATTTTTTCAGCTTTTGACCTCACGAACCCTTTAGAAATGGTGAAAAAAATGCATTTAGGCGAAAGAATGACTCAACAATGTTATCCGAGCTAGGAGTTAGGCCCAAAACAACGTTTGGGCCCATAGCAACGATGGAACCGACGCAAAAATTGGACTTCAATTTTTTCGACTTCGACCTCACGAACCCTTTCGATATGGTAAAAAACACATTTAGGCGAAAGAATGACTCAAAAATATTATCCGAGCTAAGAGTTAGGCCCAAAAACGTTTTGGGCCCAGAGCAACGTGGAACCGCCGCGAAAAATCGGACTTCAATTTTTTTGGCTTCTGACCTCCTGAACCCTTTAGAAATGGTAAAAAAAACGCATTTAGGCTAAAGAATGACTCTAAAATGTTATCCGGAGCTAGGAGTTAGGCCCAAAACACGTTTTGGGCCCAAAGCAACGTGGAGCCGAGCGCGAAAAATCGAAATTCAATTTTTTAGATTCGACCTCACGAACCCGTTTAAAAATGGTAAAAAAGAGCATTTAGGCTAAAGAATGACTCTAAAATGTTATCCGAGCTAGGAGTTAGGCCCAAAACGTGTTTTGAGCCCAGAGCAACATGGAACCGACACGAAAATTCGGACTTCAATTTTATCAGCTTCTGACCTCACGAAGCCTTTAGAAATGGTAAAAAACGCATTTAGGCGAAATAATGACTCAAAAACGTTATATGAGCTAGGACTTCAATTTTTTCAGCTTCTTACCTCACGATCTCTTTAGAAATGGTATAAAAAAGCATTTAGCCGAATGAATGAATCAAAAATGTTATCCGGGCTCGGAGTTAGGCCCAAAACACGTTTTCGGCCTAGGGAAACGTGGAGGCAGAGCGTGAAAAATTGGACTTCAATTTTTTCACTTCGACATCCACGAACCTTTCGGATATGGTAAAAAAACACATTTAGGCGAAAAAATGACTCAAAAATGTTATCCGGAGCTAGGAGTTAGGCCCAAAAACGTTTTGGGCCCAGGAAGCAATGTGGAACAGACGCGAAAAATCCGACTTCAATTTTTTCGACTTCGTCCCTCCTCGAACCCTTTAGAAATGGTAAAAAAACCGCATTTAGGTGAATGAATGGCTCAAAAATGTTATCCGAGCTAGGAGTTAGGCCCAAAACACGTTTTAGGCCCAGATCAACGTGGTACCGACGCGAAAAATCGAACTTTAAGTTTTTCGGCTTCGACCTCACGAACCCTTTTTAAATGGTCAAAAAAACACATTTAGGCGAAAGAATGACTCAAAAATGTTATCCGAGCTAGGAGTTAGGCCCAAAAACGTTTTGGGCTCAAAGCATCGTGGAACCGCCGCGAAAAGTCGGACTTCAATTTTTCCGGCTTCTGACCTCCTGAACCCTTTAGAAATGGTAAAAAAACGCATTTAGATGAAAGAATGACTCAAAAATGTTATCCGAGCTAGGAGTTAGGCCCAAAACACGTTTTGCGCCTAGAGTAACGTGTAGCAGACGCGAAACATCGGACTTTAATTTTTTCATCTTCTGACTACACGGACCCTTTACAAATGGTAAAAATACGCATTTAGGCTATAGAATGACTCAAAAATGTTATCCGAGCAACGAGTTTGGCCCAACACACGTTTTGGGCCAGAGCAACTGGAGCGCAAGCGAAAAATCGAACTTCAATTTTGTTAGATTCGACCTCACGAACCGGTTTAGAAATGGTAAAAAACGCATTTAGGCGAAAGAATGTCTCAAAAATATTATCCGAGCAAGGACTTAGGCCCAAAACACGTTTTGGGCCTGAGGAGCGTTGGCAACCGACGCCAAAAATCGGACTTCAATTTTTTCAGCTTCTTACCTCGCGAAACCTTAAGAAATGGTAAAACAACGTATTTAGGCGAAAGAATGACTCAAAAATGTTATCCAAGCTAGGAGTTAGGCCCCAAACAAGTTTTGGGCCCCGGAGCAACGATGGGCCCGACGCGAAAAATCGGACTTCAATTTTTTCGACTTCGACCTCACGAACCCTTTAGAAATGGTATAAAAACGTATTTAGGCGAAAGAATGAATCAAAAATATAATCCGAGCTAGGAGTGAGGCCCAAAACACGTTTTCGGGCTAGAGAAACGTGGGCAACGCCGAAAAATCGGACTTCAATTTTTTCATCTTTTCACCTCACGAACCCTTTAGAAATGGTAAAAAAACGCATTTAGGCGAAAGAATGACTCTAAAATGTTATCCGAGCTAGGAGTTAGGCCCAAAACACGGTTTGGGCCAAGAGCAACGAGGAACCGACGCGAAAAATCGGACTTTAATTTTTTCAGCTTTTGACCTATGGAACCCTTAAGAAATGGTAAAACACGCATTTAGGCGAAACAATGACTCAAAAATGTGCGAAAAATCGAACTTCAATTTTCTCTGCTTCAGACCTCCTGAACCCTTTAGAAATGGTAAAAAAACGCATTTAGATGAAAGAATGACTCAAAAGTGTTATCCGAGCTAGGAGTTAGGCCCAAAACACATTTTGGGCCCAGAGCAACGTGGAACCGAAGCAAAAATTGAACTTCAATTTTATCAGCTTCTGACCTCACGAACCCTTTAGATATGGTATAAAAACACATTTAGGCGAAAGAATGACTCAAAAATGTTATCCGAGCTAGGAGTTAGGCCCAAAACTTGTTTTGGACCTAGAGTAACGTGGAACCGACGCGAAACATCGGACTTTAATTTTTTCAGCTTCTGACCTCACGAACCCTTTAGAAATGGTAAAAATACGCATTTAGGCTAAATAATGACTCAAAAATTTTATCCGAGCAACGAGTTAGGCCCAAAACGTTTGGGCCAGAGCAACGTGGAACCTACGCGAAAAATCGAACTTCAATTTTTTTAGATTCTGACCTCCCGAACAGTTTAGAAATGGTAAAAAAACGCATTTAGGCGAAAGAATGTCTCAAAAATGTTATCCGAGCTAGGAGTTAGACCCAAAACGTGAAATAGGACTTCGATTTTTCCAGCTTCTTACCTCACGAACCCTTATGAAATTGTAAAAAACGTATTTAGGCGAAAGAATGACTCAAAAATGTTATCCGAGCTAGGAGTCGTGTTTTGGGCCTAGAGCAACGTGGAACCGACGCGAAAAATCGGAGTTTAATTTTTTCGACTTCGACCTCACGAACCCTTTAGAAATGGTAAAAAAACGCATTTAGGCGAAAGAATGACTCAAAAACGTTATACGAGCTAGGAGTTTGGCACCGAACAAGTTTTGGGCCTAGAGCAACGTGGAACCGACGCGAAAAATCGGACTTCAATTTTTTCAGCTTCTTACCCCACGAACCCTTTAGAAATGGTAAAAAACGCATTTAGGCGAAAGAATGACTCAAAAATGTTTTTTTTTTTTTTTGGTAAAAGTAAAAATGTTTTTTTTTTTTTTTGGTAAAAGTAAAAATGTATTACCGCAAGAAACAAGTACATCCTAAAGCCTTAACTAAGGAAAGCAACCCTACTAGGTAGGCTCCCCTTCCTTAGAAAGGCCCAATCCAAAAACTCCTGGAACAAACCTCCAAGTAGACAATTAAGTGGCTGAAACATCTAACCACTCCTGTATACACTTTTGCACTTTACAATTACCTAAACCTTTACATCTTTGTATAACAAAAAACTTAACTTTACTAACTATGCTATTACATGTAGGAACTTTTAATTGCCAAAAAGTGGTATTTCTAGCCTTCCAAATATTATATAAGACAGTAGCACAAACTGAAATGATGAACTTGCTTTTGGCTTGAGTGCTTCTACATCTTCTTTTACACCAAAGCAACAAGGATTGCATATTTGGAACTTGGTTCCTGATTTGCAGCCACTAGAATATTTGAGTCCAGACTTCTTGTGCCAACTGACACTGAAAGAAAATGTGATCATGTGTTTCTTCCTGATTCATGCAGATACAACATAGGTTATCTTGGCATACTCCATGCTTGAACAACCTCTGCTTGACCTGTAACCTCTGTTGAACAGCCAACCACCAAATAAAATTATGTTTGGGGAAGGAGAGTCTGTTCCATGTAATAGATGCCCAAGGGGTCTTCTCATCACTATCTTTGAGCTTTTTATAGGCTCTAGATATGAAATAGGAAGAACCAGCTTTAGGCCACCATTCATCCTTGTTCAATTTACACAGGTTCTCCTTTGTTGCACACAAGCTCTTCCATAACCAGCTTGTCAAAGTGGAGGGCTTGTACCCCCACCAGTCCTTGTCTTTTAAGTAGACAGAATGGACCCATCTGACCCACAAAGTGTCCTTCTTCTCTGACATTTGCCACACAATCTTCCCAACAGCTAGGGTGTTCCACAAAGACAGATCCCTTATGCCCAGCCCTCTAGATTTTTTTGGTTTACAAGCTTGTTGCCAGCTGACATAACCAGGTTTGTTGCAATGCAAGTGTCCCTCCCATAAGAATTTCCTGCAGATTCTATTAATTTCCTTGATCACAGCTTTGGGAATTACCATTATTTGCATCCAATATGTGCAAATACTCATTAAAACTGAGTTGACCAACTGCAATCTCCCAACAAAGGAGATATGTCTAGACTGCCAACCTCTGATTCTACTTGTCATCTTTGTGATTAGTTGCTCACAGTCCTTCCTACTCAGCCTCGTATTACAAATAGGAGTGCCTAGATATCTGAAAGGCCAAGATCCCCTAGAAAACCCCGACTTCTTGCAAAGCAGTTCCACTTGTTCCTCAGGCATATTAGCAGTATAGATCTCACATTTTGCCTTATTAGCTTGTAGGCCAGAGACATCCTGAAAGTGTTTCAGCCCTTTAAAATGTAAACTAGCACTTGACCACTCACCTTTGCAAAACACCATCAAATCATTTGCAAAACAAAGGTTATTCAACCTCAAAGTCCCACATCTGGGATGGAACATGAATATCTTTTTGGATCCAACATATTGCAAAGTTATGGTCAAGTACTCCATACACAAAACAAATAAAAGGGGAGATATAGGATCCCCTTGTCTCAAACCTCTATTTGCTTTAAAGAACCCACAAGTAGTACCATTGATCAGAATGGTGAAGCTAGCAGTTTGTACACACTCCATGACAATCTGAATAAACTTTCCTGGAAAATTAAGAGCTTGCATCAGCTGGGACAAAAAAGACCACTCTATTGTATCATAAGCTTTTTGGAGGTCTATCTTCATGAGGCATCCTTGTGGCCCACTTTTCCTGGCATAGTGCCTAACAACATCTTGACAAACTAGGATGTTGTTAATGATGCTCCTGCCTGTAACAAAAGTTCCCTGACTGTCCGAAATAATTGTTGGGAGAATCAGCTTCATTCTACTGTAAATCAGCTTAGAGATGGCTTTGTAGAGTACAGAACAACAAGCAATTGGTCTGTACTCAGTCACTTGTGTAGGACATTCCACCTTTGGAACCAATGTAACAGAAGTGGCATTTAGGGACTTCAGCATTTGACCTGAATTAAAGAACTCTTTCACAGCACATATCACATCCCCACCAACCACACTCCAGACTTTCTTAAAGAAACCACTCCCATACCCTTCTATACCCGGGGCTTTGTTTTCAGGGATGCTCCAGATTGCATCCTTTATTTCCTCATCTGAGAATTGCAAATCAAGGAGTTGAGCTTGTTGTTCAGTGAGGATTGCTCCTTGATTAACAATCTTCTTTTTGATTGCTGGACATTTGCCTTTACTCCCTTGCATGAAAGAAGAGAAATGATTCACAAATTCTTGGCTAACCAGTTAAGGATCAAGTAGCCATTGCCCCTCTTTGTTCTGTACAGTATTAATTCTGTTCTGGTTCACCCTGCCTTTAATAGCTTTATGGAATAAATTGGTATTTGCATCACCCTGAACTGCCCACTCCCCTTTAGCTTTTTGCTTTAGGAAACTGAGAAATTTCTCATGAGCCTCCTTATACTCTTAATGTGCTTGATATTCAGCTTGAATTTTGGTAATATCCTTTGGTTCTGCATGTAATTCCTTTTGAGCCTTCTAGAGCTTTTCCTTGGCCTTGTACTCAGCAGCCCCTACATCCCCAAATTGATCCCTATTGAATTATTTGAGAGGAGTCTTCAGCTTTTTGAGCTTCTGTGCTATTTGGAACATTTTATAGCCAGGAACTTGTACTTGCCATTGATTCTGGACAAACTCCAAGAAGTGAGGGTGATTCCCCCACATATTAAAGTACCTGAAAGGCCTATGCCCATGCATATCATCAAAACATTTAAGTAGGCCTGGACTGTGATCAAAATCCCCTTATGGGAGGAATAACACCTCAGCATTGGTAAAATTTGACAACCATTCATGATTAGCCAAGATTCTATCAATCTTGGACATAACTCTCCTTTCAACATCTTGTTTATTATTCCATGTAAAGAACCTGCCTGTAAATTTAACATCAACCAATTCACATCTGTTTATGCAGTCTTAAAAGTGATGCATTTCAGTTCTGCTAGTTATCTCACCAGTCTTCTCATTGGCATTTAAGATGGTATTGAAATCACCAGCCACCAGCCATGCTCCTGAGATCTGTTGAGATAAGTGACACAAGTCACTCCATAGCTTTATTCATTCCTCTCTCCCATTGTGTGCATACACAAAAGTACAAGCAAAAGCCTGCTTAGATATTCTAGGAGTAATTACAGTATGAATAAATTGATCAGAGCACTGTCTTACATCCACTACAAATGCTTTTGGATTCCAAGTTAGAACCAGTCTACCCTTCCCATGCCAAGGAAGGTTATTTGTGAAACACCAATTAGGCCATAAGTTCAGGCAAAGGATTCCCATGTTTTTAGCCCTCACCTTAGTTTCCAGGAGGCAAACCTATAACAGCCCTCCCCAAATAGCAGCTTAATTTACGACCAACTATACTTAATTAAAGAGTTAAGCTGCTAATTAGAGATGCTGTTAGTGCAGATTTCTAACCCACCCTGCCCTTGGGAGGTTAGGAAATCTGGAAGTATCTAAGCATATTATGGAAACAACCTAAATTATTTAATTATTACATCATAGCCTAAGTATTTAGATAACCGAGTTCAAAATATAGTTACATAACATAGTTGATATAATACAGAAAACACAACGCATCGGCTGTTCACATAACACGAACATTCCAGACTAAGCTAATCTTTAACCTTCAGTTTAATCCTGCAAAATAGCTGAATCTGCCCCCACCAGGATAGGTTCAAGAGAACAAAACAGTCAGCTTACGCCGGTACACAAGTCCCACCAGTTACAAAATAGTAAGGTGGCTGAAAATAGACTTTATTTCGAAGTGATAACATAACTGTTGTTTCAAACACCTTTATTCGCTTAATTACAAAGTTACTTTCTCCTTTTGAATAATGTAGAAATAATAACAACATCATGAACATATCAAGTGACCTTCCATGAGCAACATTTATACTCTTTTCAACAATTACTTAAACATTTTATACATAAATCCAAAATATTTCTACTTTGGGAAGGAACACGAATGGAGGGCAAAGCCGACTCTCCAAACTTTTGAGGGACGTCTCCCCACCTTTCTTATTTTCTGCTTGCAAGACTTTATAGGTCATGACCCTTCATAATGGAGCAATACCCGCTCCGTAGCAATACCCGCTCCAAATACTTAAAGAGCAAACCCGCTCTGTGAGTGTTGTTCATCACTGCTTACGCAACTACTTCCCTTCTAAAACTAGAATTTTAATAATTGCAAAAATTATACTCAACTATACAAAAACTTTAGTCTCAAATACGTGATGGAACCAACTTTCATAATTATCTCAATTTATCAAAACAAGTTTCGTAAAACAAGCTTGCTATGTCAAGTTCCACTATTTTTGGAAAGGTGACTTAACAATCAGGTTTCGAAAGAATGTTGTGATCAGTTGAGGTAGTTAAAGGTGGTATTATCAAGACATGGCAGTATAGAAAAGGTTATAGAAGGCTCTTAAGATATGGAAATATTATCTCACACAAGCACCACATATGACAATTCCCATGGTTCTCGGTTTGGTGTTAAAGAACAATGGTTTTTATGCAAAGATCACTTGTAACTCTTATCCCAAGCCAAAGTTTTGGTTTACCATTTAATTTAGGAATAGGGCAGTAGGTGTCCATCTTTCAAAAGTATTTTAAGAACCAGAAGAACAAGGGTTTACTAGCTCGGAAATAAATTGAGCGATAAGTCGAGTTTTAAGTATTGTTTACTTCTCAAACGAAGGTTATACTTGTCTTAAGTGGGTAAATACGAAACAAGAATTTATCAACACTCAAGATATGGAATTTCCAGCAGTATACAATGAAAGGACAACAACATTTAAGGCATTTAATCAAAGGTACACTCAAAGTAGAAGCACGGTTTCATCGATTTTAGAGGAACTTGACATGCAACACTTTATATTTCGGAAATCATTACCAAAACTCACATGCAACACATTGAAATCAACTACTTATAATTCATTAACAAATCAGTAAGTTCCCAACCAAATATACATTCGACGCTCTCACAAATTCCATAAAACGAGTGTTATTTAATCAACTAGAAAGCAAGGATTCGAAGGGTGGTTCTTGTGTACCTTAACTCGATGCTTAGGAGTCAAGTATTGCTTAACCACTTCTATAACTTCTCCAGCAATTCCTTAGGACCTTAAAGAAAACATTCATCACTTAAAAGTTAGTAATTAACCCAAAGAGATCAAGGTTTAACCTAATACACCTCAATAATGCTGAAATTCAGCCACAACTCACCTCAATAATGGTAAAAAAACGCATTTAGGAAAAAGAATGACTCAAAAATGTTATATGAGCTAGGAGTTAAACCCAAGTCACGTTTTGGGCCTAGAGCAACGTGGAACCGACGCGAAAAACCGGACTTCAATTTTTTCAGCTTCCGACCTCCTGAACGATTTAGAAATGGTAAAAAAACGTAATTAAGCAAAAGAATGACTCAAAAATGTTATCCGAGCTAGGAGTTAGCCCCACAACATGTTTTTGGCCCCGAGCCACGTGGAACCGACGCGAAAAGTCGGACATCATTTTTTCAGCTCCTGACCTCATGAACCATTTAGAAATGGCAAAAAAATGCATTTAGGCGAAAGAAAGACTCAAAAATGTTATATGAGCTAGGAGTTAGGCCCAAGTCACGTTTTGGGCCTAGAACAACGTGGAACCGACACGAAAAATCGGACTTCAATTTTTTCAGCTTCTGACCTCTTGAACGCTTTAGAAATGGTGAAAAAACGCATTTAAGCAAAAGAATGACTCAAAAATGTTATCCGAGCTAGGAGTTAGCCCCAAAACACGTTTTTGGCCCCGGGCAACGTGGAACCGACGCGAAAAGTTTGACTTCATTTTTTTCAGCTTCTGACCTCACGAACCCTTTAGAAATGGTAAAAAAACGCATTTAGGCGAAAGAATGACTCAAAAAAGTTATCCGAGGTAGGAGTTTGGCCCAAAACACGTTTTGGGCCCAGAACAACGTGGAACCGACGCGAAAAATCGGACTTATATTTTTTCAGGTTCTGACCTCGTGAACCCTTTAGAAATGGTAAAAAAAACGCATTTAGGAAAAAGAATGACTCAAAAATGTTATCCGAGCTAGGAGTTAGGCCCAAAAACGTGGAACCGACGCGAAAAATCGGACTTCAATTTTTTCAGCTTCTGACCTCACAAACCCTTTAGAAATGGTAAAAAAACGCAATTAGGCAAAAGAATGACTAAAAAATGTTATCCGAGCTAGGAGTTAGGCCCAAAACGTGTTTTGGGCCCAGAGTAACGTGGAACCGATGCGAAAAATCGAACTTCATTTTTTTGAGGTTCTGACCTCACGAACCCTTTAGAAATGGTAAAAAATCGCATTTAGGCGAAAGAATGACTCAAAAATGTTATCCAAGCTAGGAGTTAGGCCAAAAACACGTTTTGACCGATAGCAACGTGGAACCGACGCGAAAAATCGGACTTTAATTTTTTCAGATTATGACCTCACGAACAGTTTGTAAATGGTAAAAAAACGCATTTTGGCGAAAGAATGGCACAAAAATGTTATCCGAGCTGGGAGTTAGGCCCAAAACACGTTTTGGGTCCACCATAACGTGAAACCGACGCAAAAAATCGGACTTCAATTTTTTCAACTTCTGACCTCCTGAACCCTTTAGAAATGGTAAAAAAACGCATTTAGGCGAAAGAATGACTCAAAAATGTTATCCGAGCTAGGTGTTAGGCCCAAAACACGTTTTGGGCCAAGAGTAGCGTGGAACCGAGGCGAAAAATCGGACTTCAATTTTTTCAGCTTCTGACCTCACGAACACTTTAGAAATGGTAAAATAACGCATTTAAGCGAAAGAATGACTCAAAAATGTTTTTTTTTTGGTAAATGAACAAATATTATTACCAAAGAAACCACCAATTTACAACCTAGACAGCCAAAGGGTAACAACCCTTCTAGGAAGGCTCATTAACCCTTAGGTTGCTATACAACCAAGTAATAGACTACTAGACACAAATTCAACTATGTAAACTATACAACCAATTCCTATCATCATTTCTAAGTTTACTTACATCAAGTAACAAACATCTTTTTATAACAAAAAATTTCACTTTATGTACAATTTCTTTTGTAGTAATGTCTTTGTTCTGCCAATATTTGATGTTCCTAGCCTTCCAGAAGTTGTACAGCAGAGCAGCCACTGTAGCAATATAGATCTTGGTTTTAAGCTTTGAGCCTGCTCTTCCTCTTTTGAGCCAATGAACCATCTGCTCAACACTATTAATGCTCCTGATGCAGCCCATCCAATGCAGAATGGCAGTCCAAGACTCCTTAGCTAAAGAACAGCTAAAGAACACATGATGGTGATTCTTTGGATCCTGCTCACAAAGACAACATTTGTCATCCTCACTAATTCCGTGGGCATAGAGCCTTGCTTTAACTTGCAGTCTTTGCTGGATGATGAGCCACCACATAAATTTGTGCTTTGGGATTGTGAGTCTGCTCCATATTATTCTATGCCAATGGACTTTCTCACCCTGACTTGTGAGGGCTTTATAAGCCTTTGAGATTGAATAATAATTTTGCTGCTTGCACCACCAATCCTCATGTTGCTGTAGTTTGATGAAGTCCTTAACTTGACAGATCTTCGTCCATATCCAGCTAGCCATGGTGGAATATTTTTAATTCCACCAATCGTGATTCTTCAAGTACACCTCATGGATCCACCTGACCCACAATGAGTCTTTATTTTTGGCAATCTACCACACAATCTTCCCCACAATAAGCTTGTTCCATAGACTGATATCCCTTATGCCTAAGCCTCCAAACTTTTTAGGTAAACAAGCCTTCTTCCATTTCACATATCCAGCTCTTGTACCATTCAAATGACCTTCCAACAAGAATTTTCTACAAAGTTTGTTAATCTCCTTGATCACTGCTGCTGGAATTATCATGATTTGCATCCAATAAGTGCAAATGCTCATGAGAACTGAATTCACTAATTGAAGCCTGCCAGCAAAAGAGATATGCCTAGATTGCCAAGTTTTTATTTTCACCATAATTTTCTGAATCAGCTGAGAACAGTCTTTAGCATTGAGGGATCTATTGCAAATTGGAGTACCTAGGTATTTGAAAGGCCAAGAACCTTTACTGAACCCAGATCTTTGGCACAAGACCTCCAGATCATTATCATCCATGTTTAACTCAGACTTGGCCCTATTTGCTTTAAGACCAGACACCTTCTCAAAGTGGTTTAGCCCTTGCAGGAGATAGGAAGCACTGATTAGATCACCCCTACTGAAAAGCATCAAATCATCAGCAAAGCAAAGATGATTCAACTGTAACCCGCTGCATCTTGGATGAAATTTGAATTTCTTTTTGGAACCAACATATTGCATGGTTCTTGTTAAGTACTCCATGCATAGAACAAATAGCAAAGGGGAGACAGGTCACCCTGTCTTAGACCCCTATTTGCTTTGAAGAACCCTTGTGAAGTACCATTGATCAACAAAGAGAACCGAACAATTGTTACCTGAGCCATAATCACCATGATGAAGTGAGTAGGGAAGTTTAAAGCCTCCAAAGAAATCCTGTAAAAAACTCCACTCAATTGTATCATAAGCCTTTTGTAAATGCACTTTCGTAAGGCAACCTTTAGGAATGTTCTTCCTAGCATAGTGCCTCACAATGTCTTGGCAGACCAAGATGTTATTGATAATGCTCCTCCCTTTGACAAAAGCACCTTGTGTATCATAAATGATCTCAGGCAAAACAGTGCTAAGCCTTAGACAGATAAGCTTAGAGATACACTTATAGATGACTGAGCAACAGGCAATAGACCTATACTCAGTGACCTTTGTAGGGAAAGCAATCTTAGGCACTAGAGTAATTGAAGTTATATTAATGGCCTTAAGCAAGTCTCCAGTCTTGAAGAAATCCTTCACAGCCTTGATAATGTCAGGGCCTACAACATGCCAAGTCTTTTTGAAGAAGAGACTACTGAAACCATCAAGCCCTGGGGCTTTATCAACTGGAATGGACCAGAGAGCCTCCTTAATTTCCTCATCAGAAAATTCCAAGCTTAGTTGAGATTGGAGATGAGCTGATAATGTAGCTCCTTGCTCAATGATCTTCTTTTTGATCTTCTGTGTAGGTTTCTGACTTCCATTCATGAAGCTAGAAAAATGCTGAACAAATTCCTTGCAAACTAGATCAGGATCAAACAGCCATTGGCCCTCTTTATTCTAAATAGTGTTGATTATGTTCATGTGAGTTCTGGCTTTGATGACCTTATGGAAAACTCTGCTTTTTTCATCACCATACACAACCCAATCTTCTTTTGCTTTTTACTTAAGGAAAGAGATATACGGTTGATGGGCTTCCTTGTATCTCTGCTGGGCTTCATACTCCTTAGAGATTGCATCAATGTTGGTAGGTTGATTGTGCATATTCCGTTGTGCCTCCTTCAATTCCTTAGCACATTCTTTTTCCAGTTGAATGACATTCCCAAAGAAATCTTGGTTCAGTTTCCTCAATTTTAGCTTCAGGCTTTTCAATTTGTGAAAAATCTGGAACATTGTGTAACCCTTGACAGGAATAGCCCAATGATCTTCCACAATCTCCATGAATTTGGGGCTTATAGCCCACATATTGAAGAACCTAAAAGGCTTAAAACCTTGGACATCAGGAAAACATTTAATCAAAGCAGGACTATGATCAAACAGACCTTCAGGCAAGAAAATAGCTTCAGCATTGACAAAAGCACCCATCCATTCATCATTTGCCATTATTCTGTCCAATTTGGACATTACTCTAGCATCTCCATCTTGTTTGTTAGTCCAGTGTACAACCTACCCGAGCTTTTGATATCCATTAAGCCACAGTACTCCACACACTCCTTAAACTGTTTCATTTCTGTTCTACTGGTAATATGTCCAGTTTTCTCATCATCATTTAGGATGATATTGAAATCACCCCCAATAAGCCAAGCACCTTCCTTATTATCAGCCAACTGTCTAAGATCATTCCAGAGTTTTTCCCTGGCACCACCATCATTATGGGCATAGACAAAAGTACATTCAAATGATTTCCTACTAAGTTTAGGACAGACTTTGCAATGAACAAATTTGATCGTAACACTTTAGGACATTTACCTCAAAAATAAAGAGGATTCCAAGCCAACACAATCCTTCCTCTACCATTCCAAGGAAGGTTTGTTGTAAAACACAAAAGCTCCACATTAATGCGCTTCTCCTTTAGTATAATATTTTGATTAATCTGAGATCGTTAAAAACTACCTTTGTAGTATTTTTTAATATATATTTTATAGGATTAATTGTATCTAATAATCCAACTTTTTAGCATTTGGCAAACATTAATCCAACTTTAGAAGTGATTTAGGGGTAGTGTAGGTGTTATTTGAATGGATAGGTGATTGGTTTAAAGTGTTGGGAGGTAAACCACCAAAACAAATACTTAAACTACCCTTAAAATCACTATTGAAATTTAGTTTTGGTTTAGTATTCAGGAATAATTAAAAGGTTGGATTATTATTTGCCAAAGGCCAAAAGGTTAGATTATTAGATACAATTAATCCTATTTTTAATATCAAAAGCGAAGGCCATAAGCATTGACTTTGTTTCTTTTCATAGTTTTGAGCATGCCTCCCTTAACAAAAACAATTTTACACATCTATTGTTTCAGTTTCATGAGTCTTTCGTAACCCCTCTTTCGTAATCCCCAATTAAACTCTTTGTTTATCACCCAAATCCCAAAACAACATAATTAGGGCCTGTTTTCGTTTGCTAAAAACTCCTGAACTGAAATGAAAATAATTGTTTATGAGAGAAGGAAATTGAGACCTAAAAACTCTTGAGCCGAAATTAAGTCAAGTACACATGCCCTTATTCTTCAATTTTCAAGTCTTCTCCTAGTAGCTAATGAGAGAGGAGATGGAGTATTCGGCTCGGTAGGGGATTTTGGTTTTGGTTGGTGGGACTTAATGATGAAGATAAGTGTGAATGTAAATTAAAGAAGATGAAAGAGGGGGTAGCAAGATAGGTTAAATTGGGAGGATTTATTTTCATATCATGACCTGAAACAAAAGTACAAGCATGTAATTGAATTTGCCCAAAATCAAAGTCGAGCCATAATATGGACTCTTTTGGTCAGTAAATTCCAATGAAAATCCGATAAAGCTACTACCTCCGTCCTCAAAAAATTACAACAATTTCCTTTTTGATATATCCCAAAATATTTGCAACATTCCATATAAATACATATGAGACCACCACATTACTCCCACGTAAAATTATATGGGCCCCACCATATTTCTCTCCGTCCACTTAAACAATACAATCACCACAACTCACACCACTACAAGACAAAAAAATTAAAAAGTAAAAATTTCTCAATGTTGCAATTTTTTGGAGACCGAGGGTGTAATAGCCTCACTTTTTAAGATAGAATTATTTGGATAAAAAAAGATTATTAATGTTATTAACGTACTTAGTACGTAATCTGTTGTAGCTTTCGGTAGTATAATTTTTTTTAGAATAGCCTCATATGTGAATTTTTGCTGGTGATGTGAATATTGTGTGTTAAATCATGTGTTAACTTATGTGAGTTATGAAGTCAAATAAGTCATTTATAAATTACGTTAAGAACGTGAGTATCGTTCGGGAATTACGAGATTTTAAGTTATTAACAAAATGGTGTTTGAGATACTCTTTGATTATGAATTAAGGGCTAACTAGGCCTAAATGTCTTCAATAAGGTATGATAAAATATTTTGGGGAGTTATTCTAAGCATGATTAAGGATTAGAGTCTAATTAAGGGAGGAATTAAGATCCTAAAGAAGACCACAAAATTCTAGATTGTTCTTATGTAGTGAAATGACCAAAATACCCTTACTAATTAGGTTAAATTACAAATCTAACTATCACCCATTCTTCTATAAATACCCATAAGAAGGTTCTCTTAGTTCTTCAGCAAAATGATCCCAAAACACACTCACTCAAACACGTCTTTCCTCTCCTCTCTTCCACGCCAAAACGGCGAGAGCCTCCTCGCTCTTCTTCTCCAAATTTTCTTGTTGATTCTCTTATGGGTTCCGCATGCAAACCTTTCCCTAGGTTTACCAATTCATCCTTGATAATGGGCAGGTGTTAGATTAAGTTTTAAAGAAGGAAACAACAAGGGAATTCAAGAAAGGTAAAATAGTGCAACCGGTTTGTAAACCGGGTTAATTTGGGTATTTTCTTTAAATATTTGGTGATGATTTTTGATTTATAGTTCCATTCATATGTGTTTAAGGTTATGGAAGCTCATTCAAGGGAATTTAAGATTTTGGTGGAGAGAATCTTAAGTTTTAAGCATCTCGTTTAAGATACACAAGCTCCACCACCTAAACTTTGTTTCTAGCTTTGATCATGAAATTTATTTGTGGAATTTTGAATACTTGGATTATGTTTGAATGTGTATAAAAATTGATTTGCATGTGTTTTATTATGAAAGATATTGTGTTAAAAATCTCTTGCATGTCAAGTTCCCTAAGACTCCGAAATAATTGAGTAAGAAAGTGATTATCCATTCTCTTGAGCTATGCTGCCGTGACTTTCCCTGTCAAATATCTTTCTTTTGCACTCTGTTTTTCACCTTGGAGTCTCTTGGAAGTGGTAGATCTTGAAAAGTTATTGAATTTCGACCCAAAAATCACTCCATTAGGAGTTGTACATCAAAAGCTATGCTGTCCGGAAGTTGTTGTATGCATAACAAGTTCCCTCAAAAATTTATCAATCCTTGCTATATCTCAATTGCGTTTTGATTAAAGATCTTGTTGTGGCTAAACTTTCATGATATTTCCTTGGAACATTTATGTCTTGATTATCAAATAAACCTTTGCTTCATTTACCTCATTAAACACGCAACCTCAATTCATGGAGTAAAAAGAACACCTAAAACTCTATTTTTGCCTAGTTGTTTTTCGGGTTAAATAACCATGTTTCTTTGGTTTATTAATTACCTTTAAATGTTGAATACCTACTGAATGTATCCATTTATTTGTTTATCTACCTAAACCTTAGCCAAGCATAAAAGTTTCGATATAAATTTACACCTAAACCCCATATTTTGATATTAACCTCAAAACTATGAAATTGATCATTTGAGTACTTGTGTGGCGTCGCCTTTTCATATATTTAAGAACCTCTTTGTGAAACCTATTCAGGCTGCCATATAATGTCGACTACCTCATTAATCACTTTGGATAACCATGAAGTCGTTTGCGAAACCTTGTTATTAAGTCACTTCTCCAAAAATAGTGGAACTCGACATAGCAAGCTTGTTTTACTAAACCGATTTTGATAAGTTAAGTTTGTTATGATGGTTGAAATAATGATTATGCATAAGTTTTTAAGTAAGTTATTTGAGTATAATTATAAAGGTATAAGTATTTCAAAGATAAGTATTTAATTATAAGTATTTGAGTATAAGTATTTAACCACAAGTGTTTAGTATAACTAAATTTGTATGATGATAAGTTTGTTTTATAAGGGAAGTGAACAATATGTGTAGAGCAGGTTTGCTCAATATGTATTTAGAGCGGGTATTGCTCCGGAGCGGGTATTGCTCCGTTATGTGGGGTCATGACCTAGAAGTCTTGCAAACGAAAATAAGAAAGGTGGGGAGACGTCCCTCAAATGTGTGGAGTGGTGGCTTAGCCTCCATTCATGTTCCTTCCCTGGAGTTATGTTATGTTTTGTGATAAGTTATAAGAGTAATGTTGTTCTAAGTATTGAGAATGATATGTGATATTTTGAGATAATTCTTGAAGAATTTCTCCCGCATATGCAATGTAATTTTTATGGAAGTTAAAAGAAAGAATCAACGTATTTATGAGCAAGTATAAACGTATTTCCGAATAAGAACAAAAACCATCTCGATGCATTAATGAATTTCTGAGCAAAAAGAAAATGAAGCTATGATTGTTATAAGTTTATGTTTTGAGTATAAGAAACGATTGAATAGTTTCACCACCTTAATATTTTGTAATCGTGGGACTTGTGTACCGACGTAAGGTCGACCTTTTTGTTCTTTGAACTATCCCGTGGGGGCGCATTCAACTATTTTGCAGGATTAGAGGGAATGTTCGAGTTAGCTCTTGTGTATGTGTTTAATCCGCGGCTATGAGATGAATGGTATTATATAATGATTTTGCAAGTTAAACATGTATTTGATTGTAATCTAAGTACTCCAAAACATATTGTAATAACTATTTTATTATAACTTATTTTCGTATTATGCTTGGATACTATGAGACTTCCTACCTTCCCTGGGGAAGGAAGATGTGGTAGTCCGCCCTAACAGCTTCTCTAATTAGCGGCCTTAACTTCGTAATTAGTAGGATTAGGCCTTAGTTAAGCTGCTATTTGGAGCGGGCTGTTACAAGTGGTATCAGAGCCAAGGCTTTCGAAATCCAAAATTAAGTATTTCTAATTTACAAGTTTTGAAAACATTAAGTAAAGGGTATATATAAGTATTTTCTTAAGAAAGGAAAATTCAAACCAATTTCATATATACGTAAAAAAAAAATTTTAAACACGTGTGTGTGATTATGGTTGTGCTATGTGAATTTATGTGTATGAATGTGTATGTGAATGTAATAAGATTTTGGTGTAGATGGTTTCGAGTAGATTCCGTGAAAGTGTAAGCGAGAACATGCTTATATAAATAGGACGCAACACTTATTCAACTGTCGATAAATGATAAGATGATGCGATGGATCACACTGGTTTGGCACTAGGTCACAGTTTGGAATAGAAAGAGGCTATGGATGCTTGTAGGAGCCACGAAAGGCGACCCAGGACTTAAGCCGACGTGATTTGTGAGCCATGGCCTAGTTTCGTCAAGTTTAATGGATTCTGTTCAAATTGTATAGGACTATTGAAGTGGTTCAAGGTTATGATGCAATTATGGACAATAAGGATAAAAGTTTATTAAGGTTGAAAGTGTTATGGAAGAAATAGAGGCGAGATGAATAACACTCCGGAGCGCTAGAGGTAGGGTTAGCCATACCGCACAATCCTCACTAGGGAAACGATTTATGAGAATATAACTCGTGGAAAGGAAAACGAAGTGGAAATAAAATTGGTTTGTGCTAAAATTTTATTTTAGTATTTCTTTTATGCAAGTAACTGTAAATAAATTTGTTACGAAATTATAAGGACAACCAGGGAAAAATAGTGTATATATGCGGATGTAAACTCAAAATAGTTACGTTGGTATTATTTAAGTAAGCTTTGTTTCTACATTAATCTAGTGGCGCAAATGAAGAGTTAGGGATTTAGTGCAGGGAGTTTATAAAGGAACGAGTATGGAGTTAGGAGTGATATGGCATTAAGTTCAAACTTTGAGAAGTAATACTATAAGTTATAGATTTGAGATTAACATGGATAATGAGTGTAAGTATTTGGAGTATAAATAATTCCAGGTAGATAATTGAATCGTGGTATATTGATGTATAACAGGGTAATATGGAATAGGATTTATTAACCTACAATAATAATTATCGTTAAATTGTTAGGATGTAGTATGGTTATAAATGTATAAGGTATGAGGACAATAATTCCGAAAATGTGGATATCATTTTGGTAATATATGGATCAGTATAATTGTGATTGGGAATTTTATTAGATAGAATTTTGGAGTCTATATGTCAGTTACAAGTACTTCGTGATTTGTTTATGAATAACTTGAATATCTATAAGAACATGTGTTCTACTTTGGCAACGTTACGAGTTCCGACTGGGAAATTAACCGATTCGAATAAGTTCTATGTTTCTCTTACATGGTTTAAAGTAAGGAAATTGTTTTGAATTTTGGATATTACTAATTAGATTGGAATCAGAGTATAATGGATTTGGTATATAATTTCCTAAAATTTGTAAGTAAAATATTGTCATTAAAAAAAAAATAGGTGGAAGTAGGCTGTGCTTTGAGGAACTGAAACATAAGTGTCTTGAGTCTTATTCAACCTTGGTGGAGTCATATGATTCTGCTCTAGGGTAAGTGCGTAGGAAATTAAAAAAAAATTTAAAAAAAGGATGAATAGTTTACAGAAGGGAAAATTAAGAAGCGAAGATGGAAACGCCAAGAGGGAAGTCGAAGATACACCACGGTTGCGGGAAAGATTCCAAGAGATGTGGTTTCGGGGAAAAAAAAAAAAAGAAAATCAATATTAAGCCGTAGCTAATGTGTTGTTGTTTGGGGACTTCGCATTTATGTGTCTCCAAAGACGTTTTGTTAAACTTCGCACGATAACTTGTATGTCCGATAGAGGATCAAGTGTTGCAAATGATTATTTAGAGATTATATAATTGAGATAGCAAGAGTCAAAGTTGCGGAGTGGATTTAATGTTTTTTCGATTTGGAGTATTATAATATAATTTTGAGGATGTATTGGATGAGCAAGAACCGAGCAATCATTAAATGTTATTAGGTGAAATCACCAAGGAAAGATAGTATTACATAGCAGGTGTGTCATCAAGCTCGAAAGAACAGAAGCAAAGAGATAAATGAAGATGTGTATCGAAAGATAATGGTTACATAATTCGGATAGTAGAGAATCATAAGGAAGTAATGGAGGATGGAAAGAACTTGATAATGATTAGTCTCAGAATGTATTATCCAAGGATTACCAACATTGCGACTATATAAATTTGGTTGATTTTTATATATATAGATGCCAGGGACCATGCACCGCCTTTAGAGCCTGAGATGGCCGATTAATGAAGCGATTAGAGGAATTATTGGGGGAAATTTATATGCGACCCAATGATTCACTCGAGGAGTTGGATTAATGAAATTATGTAAAAGATCATCAGTCGAACGATAACATTACAGAAAGGAATAGGAATTTGTTATCTCCGAGTAGATTATTTATTCGATTTGTTAAAAGGAGTTGGGGTGTTTGAAAGTAAATTTGGGATCGTAATATTACTAGATGCATGCACGCAAGAAGTGAAGGTATTGCAAAGATGACATTTAGGATGAGTTATGGTCACTATGAGTTTTTGAAAACACCGACCGAGCTTAGTAATGCACCCCAGTAGCGTACGTAAATACGATGTAGGGATATTTTAAACCTTGTTAGAGCGAATTATCACAATTTCAATAGATGATATTTTAGTATGTCTAAGAATCGAAAGCGCATCTTAAAGAACTATAAAAGAAAAGAACTAAGTTCTTGTGTTCGGGATATTGCGAAAAAGCTTTTCGGGAATTGAAGAAAAGGTTAATCAATGCCCTAATTCTAGCTTTGCCTTTGAGGACGAAGAATTTAAAGTATATAGTTATGTTTCTCGGAAAAGTTTGGGATGTGTATTGATGTAGCAATAACGAGTTATAACTTATGCATCAAGGTAGCTAAAACCCATAAGAAAACTTATCATATGCCTCATACCGGAGTGGGAGGCCGAAACATTTGCTTAAAAAAATATAATAATAATTTTTCGACACCTTATTAAATTAGATAGCTTGAAAGATTTATATTGATAAAAAAAAAAAAACTTACGGTAAATCTTTGTTTAAGAAAAGATGAAAGTGAGATAGCAAAGGTGACTAGTATTAGCTCAATGGTTATGATGTAGACATTTAGTACCGCCCTAGAAAGGCGGAGAAGGTAGTAGATGCCTTGAACTCGGATATCTAGTTGGAAGGGTGATTCCATCATTTTGGTACCGAAGAATTATGTAAGGAGCTTATGAAATTGGAGTTGAATGTGATTAAGAAAGGAGATTTGGAAGGAGGAATAAATGTTATGACTTAACCATTCCTTTAAGGACATTTGAGCTAAGTAAGTACAATCCGAGTTTATCAAGGAACCGAGGTTAAAAATAGAGAAAAAGAAATGAGATAATGGGTTTCTAAGTATATGCTAGTGGAAGCATACCAATAAATGGGAATCGGGTAGTCCTGATGATTCGGAGAGCCAAGAATGGAATTTTGAGGGAGGCGCTTAGCAGTACGTACTCGCCTCATCATTAAAGGGGAAAGATGATTTAGGATATAAAGAGGTACACTTGATAAAAAGGGTTGAAGCGAGATGTGCCGCAATATGTTACAAAATAATTAAATTGCCAGAAGAGAAGATTGAGGGAAAAGTGGTATGAGCAAACAAAGGTGGTTATTCGAGATATGCTCGCAAGCTTGCATATTGGTGTTATAGGTTCAAGGGGAAATGAGATAGTGTTTTTGTTTAATGAAATTATCCTATAGCAATATCGGGTATTAGTGTGATTCCTTATAAAGCTACGTACGGACGTAAATGACGAATTCCTATTTGTTGGAATGACATAAGCCCGGGATTCCGGTAGGGATCCGAGTTTGAGTTAGTTCATGAAACTATAAGAGAAAGTACGAATAATTCGGGAAAAGGTTTAAATTGATTCAAGACCAACAAGACAGAGATATGTTGAACCCGAGGAAAAAAAAAGGAGAGCGAAACTTGAGGATGGAGAAAAAGGTTTCTTATTGCTTCACCCATGAGACGGTGAAAATATTTGGACAACGCGAGAAGTTAAAGTCCTATGTTATAAGAACTATTAATTTTCCGAAGAGACGGCTGATGTAACTCGTGAGTTAGCACTACGTGTAGAAGTCATTGAAGATGTACAACGTTTTCCACAATCTCAATAAAGAAGGTATGTGCGTCATTTTCCTCGCATGCTATCTTATGAACCGATGAGTCCTTAAGGAATGAGGAAAAACCCTTGAGAATTTTCTACTCGAGAGGAAAAGTTGAGAAATAAAATGATACCTTTAGTTAAGATACTATGTATTAGTTGCGGAATAAAAGAGGCAACGTGAGAAAAAGAATCGAGAGATGCGAAAGTGTTATCCTAAGTTGTTCTAAGTGTTTGTTTCAAAGTTTTGAGACGAAACTTCTTTAAGGGAGGTAGAGTGTAATAGCCTCACTTTTTAAGATAGAATTATTTGGATAAAAAAGGATTATTAATGTTATTAACGTACTTAGTACGTAATGCATTGTAGCTTTCGGTAGTATAATTTTTTTTTAGAATAGCCTCATATGTGAATTTTTGTGGTGATGTGAATATTGTGTGTTAAATCATGTGTTAACTTATGTGAGTTATGAAGTCAAATAACTCATTTATAAATTACGTTAAGAACGTGAGTATCATTCGAGAATTACGAGATTTTAAGTTATTAACAATATGGTGTTTGAGATACTCTTTGATTATGAATTAAGGGCTAACTAGGCCTAAATGTCTTCAATAAGATATGATAAAATATTTTGAGGGGAGTTATTCTAAGCATGATTAAGGATTAGAGTCTAATTGAAGGGAGGAATTAAGATCCTAAAGAAACCACAAAATTCTAGATTGTTCCTATGTAGTGAAATGACCAAAATGCCCTTACTAATTAGGTTAAATTATAAATCTAACTATCACCCATTCTTCTATAAATACCCATAAGAAGGTTCTCTTAGTTCTTCAAAAAAATGATCCCAAAACACACTCACTCAAACACGTCTTTCCTCTCCTCTCTTCCATGCCAAAACGGCGGGAGCCTCCTTGGCTCTTCTTCTCCAAATTTTCTTGTTGATTCTCTTATGGCATACTTGCATGCAAGCCTTTCCCTAGGTTTACCAATTCATCCTTGATAATGGGCGGGTGTTAGATTAAGTTTTAAAGAAGGAAACAAAAGGGAATTCAAGAAAGGTAAAATAGTGCAACCGGTTTGTAAACCAGGTTAATTTGGGTATTTTCTTTAAATATTTGGTGATGATTTTGATTTATAGTTCCATTCATATGTGTTTAAGGTTATGGAAGCTCATTGAAGGGAAGTTAAGATTTTGGTGGAGAGAATCTTAAGTTTTAAGCATCTGTTTAAGGTACACAGTTCCACCCCCTAAACTTTGTTTCTAGCTTTGATCATGAAATTTGTTTGTGGAATTTTTAAATACTTGGATTATGTTTGAATGTGTATAAAAATTGATTTGCATGTGTTTTATTATGAAAGATATTGTGTTAAAAATCTCTTGCATGTCGAGTTCCCTAAGACTCGAAATAATTGAGTAAGAAAGTGATTATCCATTCTCTTGAGCTATGCTTGCCGTGACTTTCCCTGTCAAATATCTTTCTTTTTTGCACTATGTTTTTCGCCTTGGAGTCTCTTGGAAGTGGTAGATCTTGAAAGGTTATTGAATTTCGACCCAAAAAATCACTCCATTTGGAGTTGTACATCAAAAGTTATCTTTGTCAGGAAGTTGTATGCATAACAAGTTCCCTCAAAAATTTATCAATCCTTGGTATATCTCAATTGCGTTTGATTAAAGATCTTGTTGTGTGCTAAACTTTCATGATATTTCCTTGGAACATTTATGTCTTGATTATCAAATAAACCTTTGCTTCATTTACCTCATTAAACACGCAACCTCAATTCATGGAGTAGAACACCTAAAACTCTATTTTTGCCTAGTTGTTTTTCAGGTTAAATAACCATGTTTCTTTGGTTTATTAATTACCTTTAAATGTTGAATACCTCCTGAATGTATCCATTTATTTGTTTATCTACCTAAACCTTAGCCAAGCATAAAAGTTTCGATATAAATTTACACCTAAACCCCATATTTTGATATTAACCTCGAAACTATGAAATTGATCATTTGAGTACTTGTGTGGCGTCGCCTTTTCATATATTTAAGAACCTCTTTGTGAAACCTATTCGTTGCCATATAATGTCGACTACCTCATTAATCACTTTGGATAACCATGAAGTCGTTTGCGAAACCTTGTTATTAAGTCACTTCTCCAAAAATAGTGGAACTTGACATAGTAAGCTTGTTTCACGCAACCGATTTTGATAAGTTAAGTTTGTTATGATGGTTGAAATAATGATTATGCATAAGTTTTTAAGTAAGTTATTTGAGTATAATTATAAAGGTATAAGTATTTCAAGCATAAGTATTTAATTATAAGTATTTGAGTATAAGTATTTAAGCACAAGTGTTTAGTATAACTAAATTTGTATGATGATAAGTTTGTTTTATAAGGGAAAGTGAACAATATGTGTAGAAGCAGGTTTGCTCAATATGTATTTAGAGCGGGTATTGCTCCGGAGCGGGATTTCCCCAGTTATGTGGGGTCATGACCTAGAAGTCTTGCAAGCAAAATAAGAAAGGTGGGGAGACGTCCCTCAAATGTGTGGAGTGGTGGCTTAGCCTCCATTCATGTTCCTTCCACCGAGTTATGTTATGTTTTTGTGATAAGTTATAAGAGTAATGTTGTTCTAAGTATTGAGAATGATATGTGATATTTTGAGATAATTCTTGAAGAATTTCCCCCGCATATGCAATGTAATTTTTATGGAAGTTAAAAAGAAAGAATCAACGTATTTATGAGCAAGAGAAACGTATTTCCGAATAAGAACAAAAACCATCTCGATGCATTAATGAATTTCGAGCAAAAGAAAATGAAGCTATGATTGTTATAAGTTTATGTTTTGAGTATAAGAAACGATTGAATAGTTTCACCACCTTAATATTTTGTAATTGGTGGGACTTGTGTACCGATAAGTGCCCTGTCTTGTTGCTTTGGAACCCTGTCCAGTGAGGGCGGGTTCAACTATTTTGCAGGGATTAGAGGAAATGTTCGAGTTAGCTCTTGTGTATGTGTTTAATCGGCACTATGAGATGAATCGTATTATATAATGATTTTGCAAGTTAAACATGTATTTGATTGTAATCTAAGTACTCCTAAACATATTGTAATAACTATTTTATTATAACTTATTTTCAGATTATCTTGAATCTTATGGGACTTCCTACCTTCCCTAAAGGGGGAAGGAAGGTGTAATGTCCGCCCTGTATCTACTCTCTAATTGAAGACTTTAACTTCCGTAATTAGTAGGATTGGACGCTTTAATTAGGCTTTATTTGCAGCGAGATGTACATTACAGAGGAGAACGTATCTTTAATAGAATTGTAAAATTAAGGTACATTTTTTTCTTACAACTCGACTAGTAAGCTACTAATTTCCCAACTTTATTTAAACAAAAAGAAAACAAAGTACCTTTTGATAACTTTGCCTTGTTACTATTTAAAATAGTTTATTGATCTTTCTCTGTTTGTTGTAAATTAATCTTGGAAGCGCTTTTAAAAGTTGAAAGATTAAATTCTGTGTCATTTGAGGTGTTATGAAATCATAAAACATGTAATTAACCGTTCACAAGTGGCCCACGTGCTGCTCACGTGTTCCCAAGTTGTTACGTTTCCCACACGTCCTTCACGTGACATTAGGACAGTCTCATCTTTGGGCAATTCCCTCTGAGCCACAAGTTCTCTTATTCTCTCTCCCTCTTCTTCACGTCTCTCTTCTCTCTCCTCTCTCCTCTGTTGCGATTGCAATGAAATCCTCCCATATGAAACCCTAATTTTATCACCAGCAAACATCATCTATGATACCAGCGTCTTTTGTCGTCAAGCTTCAAAAGCACCGTTAAGTTCAATCACGGAGGTAAGAGTTCTTGATTTTTCTTTCAGATTTTCGTTCTTTTACCTTTTCAAAGACTTTGCTCTAATTCGAATTGAAAGAATGGGCCACGGTTTGATAAATTCCCGTTTCTGATACATTTTTTTTGGTGATTTATGAGTTAGGCTGCTTCTTCTACAACA